>SJYX01024381.1:95191-141040 GCA_006410675.1 Oreotragus oreotragus | reverse complement strand
GGCTCTTATCATCTCTTATTCCCGCACACCCCCCCACCCCGCCCCGAGCTCCAGAATGGCCTCTGATCAGTGTGACTATCTGTACAACCAGCTTCTCAGAGGCTGTTTGTAGAAGAAAGGTCTACACTAGACTTCCATTCATCCCCCTTATTCTTTCTTTTTTTTTTTTTAAACTGAAGTGTAATTTACACATATCAGTGTTCATGACTCTTAAGGGCTTAGCTTGATGAATTTTGACACATGAATAAATCCAAATAACTACCATCAGGTCAAGATCCTGACCTTAGGAGGCTCCTGCAAGCCTTCTTAGTCCATACAGACTCTTACAAACATAACCACCAGTACAAGGAATTTTTACTATTCACGAGTGGGTAAAACAGAACTTCATAGTGTGTTTTCTGCTTATCTCCTATTGATCATCAGGATGTCTGAGATTCATTCGGTTCAGTTCAGTCGCTTAGTAATGTCTGACTCTTTGGAACACCATGGACTGCAGCATGCCAGGCCTCCCTGTCCATCACCAACACCCAGAGTTTACTCAAACTCATGTCCATCAAGTTGATGATACCATCCAAGCATCTCATCCTCTGTCATCCCCTTCTCCTCCCACCTTCAATCTTTCCCAGCATCAGGGTCTTTTCAAATGAGTCAATTCCTCACATCAGGTGGCCAAAGTATTAGAGTTTCAGCTTCAGCATCAGTCCTTCCAGTGAATATTCAGGACTAATTTCCTTTAGGATGAACTGGTTGGATCTCCTTGCAGTCCAAGGGACTCTCAAGAGTCTTCTCCAATGCCACAATTCAAAAGCATCAATTCTTCGGTGGTAAGCTTTCTTTATAGTCCAACTCTCACATGCATACATGACCACTGGAAAACCATAGCCTTGACTAGACAGACCTTTGTTGGCAAAGTAATGTCTCTGCTTTTTAATATACTGTCTAGGTTGGTCATAACTTTTCTTCCAAGGAGCAAGCATCTTTTAATTTCATGGCTACAGTCACCATCTGCAGTGATTTTGGAGCCCAGAAAAATAAAGTCTGCCACTGTTTCCACTGTTTCCCCATCTATTTCCCATGAAGTGATGGGACCAGGTGCCATGATTTTAGTTTTCTGAATGTTGAGTTTTAAGCCAACTGTTTGACTCTCCTCTTTCACCTTTATCAAGAGGCTCTTTAATTCTTTTTCGCTTTCTGCCATAAGGGTGGTGTCATCTGCATATCTGAGGTTATTGATATTTCTCCCGGCAATCTTGATTCCATCTTGTGCTTCTTCCAGNCATCATCTTTCAGGATTTGAAACAGCTCCACTGGAATTTCATCACCTCCACTAGCTTTGTTCATAGTGATGCTTTCTAAGGCCCACTTGACTTCACATTCCAAGATGTCTGGCTCTAGATTAGTGATCACATCATCATGATTATCTGGGTCGTGAAGATCTTTTTCATACAGTTCTTCCGTGTATTCTTGCCACCTCTTAATATCGTCTGTTTCTGCTCATATCTTCTGTCCATACAATTTCTGTCTTTTATTGAACCCATCTTTGCATGAAAAGTTCCCTTGGTATCTCTGATTTTCTTTAAGAGATCTCTAGCCTTTCCCATTCTGTTCCTCTATTTCTTTGCATTGATCGCTGAAGAAGGCTTTCTTATCTCTTCTTGCTAGATAAACATAATTTTTTTTTTTTAAATTTCAATCTGGTATAATGGCAATACTACCTGCCAAAGAAGTTGAAATTATCTCTGAGAAGATTGTCAAAGGTGATTCCCCACCAGTTTGTCTGATAGCAAGATTATGCACAATAATTTCATTCTGCACATTTGTCTTTATTCAATGAAAATTCACTCCAAGGTGCCACGTTTTCATTATATAGTGTCTTTATTACTGAAGATCTGCACGTTTGTGCTTACACAGCTTCATGTCATCAGATCAAAATATGACTTCTCCATCTCCTAGTCAGCCTCACACTACAATAAAAAAAGATGACTCAAGGTTTCTATCTAAGCTGGAAGGATAGATTTATCAGTCATTGAGATGGGAAGGGTGGTGGTGGTGTAGATGGAGGTTAGAAGGAAATATTTAAAATTCGCTTTTGAACATATTTTATCTTAGAATCTATCAAACACCCAAGTGAGACAGACTGTAGGCATTTGAATGTAGGACTCTGATACTGACTTTTTCAAATGACTATTTATTCACTTATTTTTGGCTGTGCTGGGCCTTCACTGCTGTGTGGGTTTCTCTCTCGTTTTGATGAGTGGGGGCTACTCTCCAGTTGAGGTGTGCAGGCTTCTCATTGCAGTGGCTTCTCTTGTTGGGGAGCATAGGCCCAACAGGTGTGGTGTACGGGCTTAGTTGCTCCATGGGCATGTGGAGTATTCCCAGGTTAGGGATCAAACTCATGTCTCCTTCACTGGCAGGCAGACTCTTTTTTTTTTTTTTTTTTTGGCAGGTGGATTTTTACCACTCCAGAGCCTCCAGGGAAGCCCTGACTTTTTTTGCAAAACAAGTGAGATGTTTTACTCTTTGATGGGCTGATTTTTAAAGAATGATCAGAGCTATGCAATCCAGACTCCCCAAGAGATAATACCAAGTAAAATGTCCCATACCTGGATTCTTGCAGTTACAGGTAAATCTAATGTTTTAGAAAAAATAAACAGCAGGATATCTGGGAAATATTAAAGGATTGTATGGAGCCACAAAAAGATGCTCTCTTTCCTTAAGGTGGAATAAACATGTGGTACTTACCATTCACATTCCTGATCTCCAAAAGGTAGATTTCGGATAAGAGATTTCAAATCAGGCTGCACCCTTGCTAGCTCTTTTCCTTTGCTTGTCCTCCTCAGTCATTAAACTTCTCACATTAATTTCCCCTAGATAAATCTTATGTCGTTGAACTCTGTGTCAGGTTCTGCTTCTGCAAAACCCAACCTTGGGCAGAATACGTTTGGTCAAAACCTAAGATATCAATCATGTGAATCATGTCAGTGACATTAGGTTTCTCTTCCATAAGAATATAAGCAAAGGCCAGGAAACTGCCTGAAATGTATAACTGCAGAATCAGACTAAATCTGGCCCTAGCCTGTTTCTAACAAGATACTGAGTTGTTTTTCAAAGACAGAACAAAACCACAAGTCATGCAGTCAAACGATGCACCAAGATTTCAACCCCAAACACCACTCAGGATCAAAATTTGTCCTCCGTCCCTACTTTTAATTTTCATTTTCTTTTTTATAGTGTCTTTGACTGGTTTTGGTATCAGGGCAATAATGAATGACATTGTAGAATAAATATAAGTGTGTTTCATCCTCTTTGGTTTTTTGGAACAGTTTGAGAAATCGTATTAGCTCTTCTTTATATATTTAGTAAAACTCCTCTGTGAAGAAGTCCAGTCCTGGACTTTCGTTTCTTGGGATTTTTTTTTTTTTTTAAGAACCAGAATATATATTATTTTCAAGTGTGCATGGAACATTCTCTAGTATAGACTACACACAACCTCACAAAACAAGCCTTAATAAATTTGAGAGGACAGCAATTTAAAGCATCTTTTCAGAGCATGATAGTATAAACTCAGAAAATCAACCACAGAAATAAAAATGAGGAAAAACAAAAACCCAATTACATGGAGACTAAGCAAAATGCTACTCAATGATGAAATCAGGCTGGGAATCAGAAAATACCTCAAGAAAAATGACAATGAAAACACAGCCTTATAAAAATCTACTGGATGCAGCAAAAGCAGTTCTAAGAGGGAAGTTCATAGTGATATACGCCTTCCTCCAGAAACAAACAGAATCTCAAAAGATCAACCTAACCAACCGCCTAAAACAATTAGGAAAAAAAAAAAAAAGAGCAAAACCCAAAGTCAGCAGAAGGAAGAAAATTATAAAAGAAATAAATAAAAGAGGTGTTTTGTTTTTTTTTTCCAAAGACAAGGTTCATAAGACCAGGAGATAATTTTTTGAAAGGGTAAACAAAATAAAAAATCTCTAGTCAGGCTCACCAAAAAGAAAAGGGAGACAACCCAGATAAACAAAATAAGCAATCAAAGAGAAGAAGTAACAACTGATACTATAGAAAAAGAAGCAAAAAATCCTAAAAAAATACTATGAACAGTCATAAGTCAATAAATTCAACAAGCTAGAAGAAATGGACAAGTTTCTAGAAACATACAGGAAAAGGCAGGGTGAGAGTTAGCAAGTATATCCACAGTTGTGCAAATGAACATGAAATGTGTGTTTTCATCTTATTATCTATTTCAAGACATCAATATGTGTTGGTGTTTCAGACATGTATCTAGGAATATGGAATGTTTAGTATACAACATGTAAACACATACTTTCCTACTGGAACTTACTCTGTATTTGTTGGAAAATACAAGCAGCAGCTCATCTACGACATTAAGTTGCATAGTATAATGGGTGGTGATGGGTCCTAAGGAAGTTAAGAAGGGCAGAAAATGGATGATGAAAAAATTAGGAGTCTATGATGGGTTGAGGCACTGAACTGAGTGTCCATATTGGACTTCTAGTGAAGATGGAAACTGAGGGCACATTTTAGGTGATTTGCAGGAGGGCATCAGAGGGCAGACACACTGAAACCATACTGGCAGAAAACTAGTCAATCTAATCACACTAGGACCAGGGCCTTGTCTAACTCAATGAAACCAAGCCATGCCTGCAGGGCAACCCAAGGTGGGCGGGTCATGGTGGAGAGGTCGGACAGAACGTGGTCCACTGGAGAAGGGAATGGCAAGCCACTTCAGTATTCTTGCCTTGAGAACCCCATGAACAGTATGAAAAGGCAAAATGATAGGATTTCAAAAGAGAATCTCCCCAGGTCATTAGGTGCCCAATATGCTACTGGAGATCAGTGGAGAAATAACTCCAGAAAGAATGAAGGGATGGAGCCAAAGCAAAAACAATACCCAGTTGTGCATGTGACTGGTGATAGAAGCAAGATCCNTGTCACAAACCTCCGTCCATAGTTCATCAGGCACTCTGTCTATCAGATCTAATCCCTTGAGTCTATTTGTCACTCCCAGTGTATCATCATTAGGTTAAATCAGGTTCATTCGTGTGGTTGCACTTGCTTGGAGTGTGATGCTTTCATACTGTATAATATCTCATTGTAGCAATATTCTCGCCTGGAAAATCCCATGGACGGAGAAGCCTGGTGGGCTGCAGTCCATGAGGTCGCTGAGGGTCGGACACGACTGAGCGGCTTCACTTTCACTTTTCACTTTCATGCATTGGAGAAGGAAATGGCAACCCACTCCAGTGTTCTTGCCTGGAGAGTCCCAGGGACGGGGGAGCCTAGTGGGCTGCCGTCTATGGGGTCACACAGAGTCGGAAGACGGAGAAGCCTGGTGGGCTGCAGTCCATGAGGTCGCTGAGGGTCGGACACGACTGAGCGGCTTCACTTTCACTTTTCACTTTCATGCATTGGAGAAGGAAATGGCAACCCAGTCCAGTGTTCTTGCCTGGAGAATCCCGGGGACGGGGGAGCCTGGTGGGCTGCCATCTGTGGGGTCGCACAGAGTCGGACACGACTGAGCGGCTTAGCAGCAGCAGCAGCAATATGTTGCAGTCTGTGTTATTTATCCCCTGTTGATGGACATCAGTAGTTGTCGTTCAGTCGTGTCCGACCCTTTGGAACCCCATGGACTCAGCCCACCGGGCTCCTCTGTCCTTCAGTGTCTCCCGGAGTTTGTTCAGGTTCATGTCCGTTGAAGCGGTGGTGCTGTCTAGCCATCTCATCCTCTGCCGCCCCATTCTCCCACTGCCTTCAGTCTTTCCCACCAGCAGGGTCTTTTTCAATGAGTTGGCTCTTTGCATCAGGTGACCAAAGCATTTTTTTGGACATTATAAACATGACCACTGTGAGAAGTTATGTTGGGCCTACACCCAGAGTTGGATTGATTCAGACATGGGATAGGTGCGTGGCTGACTTGAAGAAGAAGCGCCCGGCAATTGCCAGTGTGGTTGACCTGGCACGCCTACCAGCCACATGGGGGTTCCCGCTCTTCCCCGCTCTGTCCGTGCTTGGCGTTCTCTCATCACTCTTTGTGGCACTTTAGATGAGGTTCTCAGGACCACATTCCTCCAGCCAAGCCACAGCAGGGTATCAGGGGTTAACATTTCCATCTTCCTTTTCCTGCTAGCTTGGTGATTTTGTTCTGTGTTGGCATTACTAATAGGCCTCATTTGTATATTGGAATCCTTCAGGTGACAAAGCAAAAACCAAAACCACAGAGACTACTGCTTCTCAGCAAGCCTTGTTCAAGGGACGCTTCCTTCAGAGGTCACCAACTCTGGAAGGCTGCAGTGTTTCTCCGTTGGGGCAAACTCGGGAACCAGAAGGAGCGTCAGAAAAGCAGGGAGGGCGTTTGAAGACAGCAACAGTCCTTCGCAAGGAAACCCTCCCTGGAAACAGGATCCCTGAATGTGATCTGGGGAGAGGCAACAGTCTGGGCTCAAAAGATTTACAAGATCAAGTCTCCTCCGGAGATGCTCCTCATGCATGTGAGTCACATGGATCAAGAGCAGACCCACTGTTTCACGGAGGGAAGAATTCCTACAAATGCAAGGAATGTGGGAAAGGGTTTGTCAAGAATCGCTTCCTTCTTCGACATCAGCGGATTCACACTAGAGTAAAACTCTATAAATGCAGGAAATGTAGCAAGACGTTTCTCAAGAAAGCAGACCTCACTCTACACTACAGCATTCACACTAGGGAGAAACTCTATGAGTGCAGTGAGTGTAGGAGAGCCTTCAGCCGCAAGTCTCACCTCACGGAGCACCAGCGGATTCACACTGGAGAAAAGCCTTTCGTGTGCGCTGAGTGTGGCAAAGCCTTCAGCCGCAGGTCGCACCTCACAGAGCACCAGCGGAGTCACACTGGGGAGAAGCCGTATGTGTGCAGTGAGTGTGGAAAGGCCTTCGCCCACCACTCTGACTTCATTCGGCATAACAGAACCCACACTGGGGAGAAACCCTTTGAGTGCAAAGAGTGTGGGAAAGCCTTTAGTGACAGCTTTTCTGTAACTCGCCACATGAGGTGTCACTCTAGGGAGAAGCCCTATGAGTGCAGTGAGTGTGGAAAAACCTACAGCTACAGCTCAACCCTCACCACCCATCAAAAGATTCATAGTGGAGTGAAATCCTACACGTGTATGAGATGTGGCAAAGCCTTTTACAAGAAGGCTGGGCTCAGTCAGCATCAGAGAACTCACATCGAGAGGACTTCTTTAAAGTAACTGTTGTGGTGAATAGTTGGGCCAGAGGAAAAATGTTCTTTGGCATCTGGGACTATGTACCCAAGTAACACTTTGTGTCCCCTCATGGGCTCAGTTTTGCTGTGATTGTGGGTTACCTTTAGCTGTAGCTGAGCCCTTTCCCTGAGGAGATAATGTCCCAAGACATGACTTGGTTCTCAGCAGAAGGATTTTCTTTCTACACCTGAAAGCTCCTTGTTACATGGCCCACGAAGAGACCTGGAACTCAGTTTGTCCCAACACAGGAGTTAGGTGCATCCCCATGGATGAAGGACCCCTTTCCCTAATGGCCTGTGTCACCCCATCTGATTTTCTGTGTATAGAGGTGTCCACTGTGTTCTCGCTGGTTTGATGGGCAGGAGTCGTGAGAACCCCATCTTTCATCCCTGTTGCTCCACGCAGTGTCCTGGGTTATGGAGATACATGGGTGACTGGCATGAGTCTTGTGACTCCTGTCTAGAATGGGAAACAGACATGATAACACACAGGTGAGGTATGCCAGTGTTGTTGCTGTGATAGTAACATGCCTGCAATCCCCGTTCAGCATAATGAAGAACAGGTCAAAACTTTGGCATGCAGGCCAGATGTGATCAGGAGGAGTGGTCCAATGGCTGCGAGCTTGGACCCTGGGGACAGTTGGGATGCCAACGTTCCTGAGCTGTGCCTGTCACCATCTGGATGACCTTAGTCACTTCCCCACAAGTCTGTCTGCATGTCTGTGAAAGCAGAAAGATGCCTGTTAAACTGGAATGCGTGGGGAAAGGCACAGAAGGTATGCAGGCCTGAGGGCCAGAAGAGCCCCTGCCATGTTTGAAGATGGAGAAGCGCACTCCTTGCAAAGGGGACAGCGTGTGCCAAGGTCCTGAGGCCAGAGCTGGGACTGTCAGAGGGAGCGGCTGAAGGCCAGGGCGTCCAGAGGAAACGCGCTGGGCGGCGAGATGGAGGGGCAGGGCACGTGAGAAATGTGGACGGTGTTGCAACTGCTCTGGGAGCTGAGGAAGGCACTCATAGGACAGTGGGATGATGCCATTTGTCTCTAAGCCTCCCTTTGGCTGCTGTGCAGAGCACAGACTGAGGAGGATAAAGAGCTGATGTTGGAGAGAGGGAGGAGGCAACTACAGTCCCGGAGGACGTTGACAGTGGACTGGCCCAGGATGGTGGCTTAAGAGATGACCTGGGACACGTGCATAGTTTGGATGTTGGGGTGAGTCTCCGGGAATGACTTTGCCCCTTCAGTCCTGACAGAGCCCTCTGCATCCATGGGAAATGTGGACAGTGTGTTCCAGTTTCTTAGTCACAAGTTTCACAGTTCCCAGTTTCACAAGTGTGGTGAGTGAGGCTGAAGGTCCTTTTCTGGGACACACAAAAGTCAGAAAGACTTCTTGTAGTTCATCCTGGTAGTTTGGGCAGTTGAATTTTCCATGACGTTATTTCTCTGACCCAGGAAGGGTCCTGGCCCTGCCCAGATTGTATGACTTTAGGCAGGAGGATGAGTAGAGCTGTGATGAGATTTCCGTCACTTGGGCCACCATTCTCAGCTGTGCTACTTGGTGGTGCCCATAATTCAGACCAACTCAGGGAACTTTGGGGTTCTTGGTTTTCTCCCTTGTAAACTTGGACTTGGATTAACCATTGGAACCTTCATAAATTATGAAACAGGTGTGTTGACCAGCATGCCTCACCCAGTGGTTGTGCAGGTTAAAGGATAGTGTTATAAAGAGCCTGTCGTATGGCTGGGTATGTGGGTGTGCTTAAAAGTTGGCTGTTGTCACTCACAAGTTACCCCTCCATGCCACTCTCTTCTTTCCTCGCCAGGAGCTGTGCTGCTGGTGATTTCCTGATGGCTTCTCTGCAGATTTTAGTTCTTATGAAGCTTAATCATGGGCTCTGGTGACATTCAGCATAAGGTCTTGGTTCTCCATCAGCCAAATTTTTATTTCTCTGAATAGAAAAAAGTTGGCTGTTGTCACTCACAAGTTACCCCTCCATGCCACTCTCTTCTTTCCTCGCCAGGAGCTGTGCTGCTGGTGATTTCCTGATGGCTTCTCTGCAGATTTTAGTTCTTATGAAGCTTAATCATGGGCTCTGGTGACATTCAGCATAAGGTCTTGGTTCTCCATCAGCCAAATTTTTATTTCTCTGAATAGAAATTCAAAACCTCCCTTTAAAGATCTCTTGTGAAGGGAATTTTGAGCTGTCCAAAAGTACTGACTGCTGGTTTAACTTATCCCATATTTATTTAATGTTACAGTTGGTAGACATAATTTGAGTTTATGCACTCTTATTTTCTGGATTTTTTTACATCACTTGTTCTTTTTCTCCCCTCCTCCCCTTTAAATTTTCTATTAGTTATTTATAGGTTTTCTTCTAGTTTGGAAAGCATATTCTCTAATTGTGTTTGTTATTGTTTAAGATTTATAAGCATTTATTAAAAACAGTAGAGCACAGAATTATAAATACCTTTTCTTCTTCGCTACTATGTAAGACACTTACCAGCATATCTGTATCTGAGTCTATGTGTTGAGACCCTGTATGTTAATTCCATCATTCTAACTCCACAAGGAAGCATCATTCATGTTTAGTACAGATTATGAGCAGTTGTATCCATCTACGCAGGCGTTTACCCTCTTGGATCCTCATTGTTTCTATCATTGCAGGTCTTCCATCTGAGATCGGTTTCCAAATCCTTAAATATAAACTTTAGGATTTCATTTTGTGTGTGTTAATTTTCTATTAAATTTCCCATATGGAGTTCAAAACAGTCATACTCTTCTCTTTTTTTGGCTACATCCTGTGGCGCATGGGATCTTAGTTCCCCGACCAGCATTCAAACCTGTGCTCTCTGCATTGGGAGCAAGGACTCAAGTACTGGAGCACCAGGGAAGTGCCTACTCAAACTTTTTCTTAAAGGGCACCCTTGCTGTGTGAATAGAAATCTAGATTGGCAGCCTTCTTCTTCAGCAGGTCCTTCAGGAGTCCCTGCCACTGTACTCCAGAACCATAGTAATACTGGGAATGAGTGCCAGCTTATTTTGTTCATTGCCTTGTTGGCTTAGTTTAGGTTAAGAACAGAGGAATGGGGTTTGAGGTTTTCAACCCAAAAGTAATAAATAGTGCTGAGTATGTAGGAGGGGTAATGAAATCCATTATCCCAGTGACTGAACTGATGGACTGTACTAGAAACTGGGTAGATGGCTCTTTATCAACACACAGCTTCTCTTCCATGGAGCATGTCAGTGAGTTTCGGACCATGGCTTATGGGCAGAAGCGATTGTGAAATTGCATCTTCACGGCATCATCTCGTTTTTGCTTCTCTGCTGGGATGTCCCTGTGGGAGTGTGACTGTGTTTCTCGCCCAGGACTTAGTGCTGTCTTGGGAGCTGCAGGTTCAGGCTATCCATGGACAGACCGTGTGCATGCAGTTTTAGCAAATTCCTTGGTGCTGATGTTACGGGCTTGGGAACCGCTGAGTAAAGTCATCATTTAGTGTTAGCTCACAAAGAGTGTAAGCAACGTATCTTTCTAGTACCGTTTTTGGGTTTGTTTGTTTGTTTTTCATTTTTTGCTCTGTTGGATACTTGTCAGCCTTGAACCAACCGTTTACTCTCAGACATTGACCGAATACCAAGTTATCAACTGCTCCCTTGCCTCATACACCTGGCATTGTGTGTGCCTGCTCAGTCATGTCCAGCTTTTTGCAACCCCATGGACTGTAACCTACCAAGCTCCTCTGATCATGGGATTTTCCAAATGAGAATTTGATTGGTTTGCCATTTCCTCCTCCAGGGGATCCTCCCAACCCAAGGATCAAACCCCTGTCTCCTGCACTGCAAGTGGATTCTTCACTGCTGTGCCATAGTCTAGTACCTACATTTAAATCCCCAACTGGGAATGGAACTGGGGTCCTAAGCAGTGAAAGCGCCAAGTTTTAAACACAAGACCACCAAGGAGTACCCTTCCTCATGATTTTTAGTGGCATGTTTTTCCTGAGGGTGTGAGAGACTTAAGAAGCTTGCCAAGGGCTTCACAGGCAGGGGTCTCCGATTCAATATCCCTTGTGGATGGCTTTGCCCAACATGGCCACAGAAATCTAGCGTGGTCATCTTTGGAACAGCATAGCATTGTTTTCCAGGGCCTCGCAGGTTGTTTGGCCTTCGCTGTGGAGAACGGGAAGGGTGGGATGCAAGACAGAAACTGCATTTCCCAACAGTCTGTGCTTGTGTGTGGATGGCGGACACTCNTGGAACAGCATAGCATTGTTTTCCAGGGCCTCGCAGGTTGTTTGGCCTTCGCTGTGGAGAACGGGAAGGGTGGGATGCAAGACAGAAACTGCATTTCCCAACAGTCTGTGCTTGTGTGTGGATGGCGGACACTCGTCCAGTGACGACCCAGGACAGAGCTGGTACCTCCCGTGGAGGTGGGGGCTGGACTTCCGATGACGTGACAGAGGCTGATGGGGCCAGTGCCTCTCTTTGGTGGAGACCCGAGTCCAGACCTGGGGCTGTTTCCGGGGTAGCTATTAGGGATCTAGTAAGGAAGGACGGGAAAGAGAAGTGGACCCTTCTCTGCGCCTTTGTGCAGGCCCTCCGCCTGGCTGTGCGTCCTTCTGGCGTCCTTGTCCTTGTGTGCCTTTTACACGTGAGGAGCTGAGGCTCCTAGTGCGGGTCAGCCAAGGTCACGCCTGACCAGGGCTGGATGACTAGGGAATCCACTAAGCTTGAAGGACCCGCCGGGCTCCCTGCTCAGTTCACGGGGTCCACTGGTGATGGTCAGCTGGGCCGGACGCAGGTGAGTCGGTGGCCTTTAGGCCGCCAGCCCCTGGAACCGTGGTCCTAGCCTTGGGACATATAGAGGATGCCATTGTCCTAGGACTTTGCCCCTTCCGCTCTCTCTGCCCTGGAGTTTGGGGTACCCAGAGGTGAGTCATTCTTGGCCCATGGTTCTTAACTGAGTAGGGGATTGTATGAAACACGTCCATTTTGGGAACCCAGTAGGATGAGGTAAGGGTTTCAAGAACCAGCATGTGCATATGCTTCGATGTGGCACTGGACTGGGGATGTTCTTGAAACTGTAAGTGTACTTTATGTTTTTTGGGACCTGAGACCAGGTAGGCAGAAGTCAGCCACCGAATGGCAAATGAGGAGCTGGGCCTTGTGAGGGCTGTGGGAGCCATAGACGGTTAGAGCTGCGAGAGGTGCCCTAACTCAGCTCTTAATAGTGATGCCTAAAGCTCAGCTTTTCTGTTCACCTGTGTGAATCGAATCACAGAGAAAGAGTTTGGATGAAGTAGAAGGAAGACGCAGCATGTTCCCTCTAAACTGTGTGTCCCCACTTGGAGAAGATAGTTGAAAGTTTTGCAGTAATTGTTCAAAGAGGGCGTGATTAGCATCAAACATTCTTCTGAATGGTTGATGGTGAGGTAGGTAAGAGTCCGCATCATCAACCTTCAGGTCCAGCTGGTCTGGGGTCTACATGCTTGTGGGCAGCATACCTTCTTAATCTTTAATTTCCCCCACCTGGAGGGGGTTTCAGTATCTACAAAATAGCTCAAAGATATTGTTATATGTATCTCTTGGTGGGGAAACTGGACCTTCCCCCAAGGCTGCTCTTGTCTGCTTGTTTCTCCCTGGTCTCACATCCCCTCCCTTCCCTAATTAACAACTGCTTGGAATTGTTACCTGCCCCTTGGAGCTCAGGTAAGGTCATAGAGGCTGAATGAAGGTTATTTCCTGTAACCAAAGAAATGAGGGACACTGAAAGGCTCTGTGCCCAGAAGCCCCACAGGGCCCTGCTTTTATCAACAGGCTCGCTCTGGTCACTGACACAGGCGAGGGGTGAGGGCCAATTGTTTCCCTAGTGTTCAGTCAGCCATATTTTCCTCTGGTAAAATCCCATGATGCATATTTACTTTCTTACAGATTTAATTTGCTATATATTTTTTCACCTCTATTAATTAGGACTGTGGTCGTGGTGGTGGTTTAATTGCTAAGTCGTGTCCGACTCTTTGTGACCCCATGGACTGTAGCCCACTAGGCTCCTCTGTCCATGGGATTTCCCAGGCAAGAACACTGGAGTGGGTTGCCATACCCTTCTCCAGGGGATCTTCCCAAACCAGAGACCGAACCCAGGTCTCCTTCATTGCAGGCAGTCTCTTTACTGACTGAGCCACCAGGAAATAGTTCTGTAATTATTTTGTGTGCTTGTTACATTTTTGTACCAGATAGGCTCATCTCTTAAAATGAGTTGAGAAGCATTCATTCCTCTTATTTTCTGAAAAGACGTGTTATTGTGGTATTATTTATCCTTTAAATGTTTTGTATAATTTGCCAGTGAAGGTCTTTAATATTTCTCAGTGGTGTATGATGATTTTTTAATGAACATATTTTTATTCAGTTTATTTTGAAATACATCATATTTTGATGCTATTATAAAATNAAAAGTCCAAACTGCCAGCATCACTACTCTTGCCGATTGGGGTCATTGTTAAGTAAAATAAGAATAACATGACCCAAGCACTGAGATACCTCAACAGTTGATCCGATAACCAAGACGGTTACTAAGTAACCAATGGCTGAGTAGTGTATACAGGTATGCAGCCTGCATATGGTGGATAAAAGGATGATTCACTTCCTGAGCAGGAAGGCTAGAGATCTGAGCATGCTACTTAGGCATGCAATTTAAAATACACTATTTCTGGAATTTTCTACTTAATGTATTTTCAGACTGTAGTTGACCACAAGCAACTGAAACTACAGATAATGGGGAACTGCTTTAATAGTGTTTGAATTATCAGTGTCATGGGTTATAGTTGCCTGGAAGTCAAAAGTTATTACATTTATTGATTAATATGGTCCTCACATGCTTATGAGGTACCCAGCTAGGAATTATTCTTATTGTACAGATGAAGAAAGTGAGCCTAACGGGTCAAATGAGTTATGTAACGTCATAGTCCAGGATTAGAACCGATTGCTCTTATTCATACAGCATGCATGCATGCTAAGTCGCTTCAGTCATGTCTGACTCGTTTGGACTCTGTGTACTGTAGCCTTCCAGGCTCCCCTGTCCATGAGATTCNAGAAAGTGAGCCTAACGGGTCAAATGAGTTATGTAACGTCATAGTCCAGGATTAGAACCGATTGCTCTTATTCATACAGCATGCATGCATGCTAAGTCGCTTCAGTCATGTCTGACTCGTTTGGACTCTGTGTACTGTAGCCTTCCAGGCTCCCCTGTCCATGAGATTCTCCAGGCAAGAATACGAGAGTGGGTTGCCATGCCCTCCTCCAGGGGATCTTCCCGACCCAGGGACTGAACCCACGTCTCTTATGTCTCCTATATTGAGTTCTTTATGCTACCTGGGAAACCCTGTTCATAAAGCAGTGGTTCTCAGAGTATAACAGTAACATCTAGGATTTTAGACACAAATGCAAATTCTTGTTCCAAATTGACACCAGGATATTTCCTAAGAGAAAATTTTACCAGAATTTGCCATTGTGGACAAAGAGGAATAGAACAGTAATACCTAGTCTTAAAACTGAGAAACAAATAAGAATATATTTGCCTTTCCAGCTCCCCCGTAAGAGAAAGGAAAGGTCATTTCAGACAGAACTTAGCTGGTGGTCTGAAACCTTTGCTTCTTTGGCTGAGCAACCTGTGTTGGTAGAGGAGGCAACTCTGATGCCTTGCAATGAAATACTGTCTCAAGAAGCATAAGCGGCTGGTACCCAGGTCACAGGGAAAGGACTGGCTTGAATTTCCAGATCCAGATCATACGCAATACAAAATCAAAACTGATTTTAGTTATTTTCTTTCAAGCTACTTAAGAATGGCATATGTTCTCAGTTATGCAAAATGCCTCTATTCATAACCCATGAAACATGAACAAATAGCTTGCCCAATATATTTGGTCATCAATTTTGGCAAAAATCATTAGTTTTCTTTGCTTTTTGTTTTGGAGAAATGCTTCTGATTTTTTTTTTTTTTTCCTTTTCTACTCAGAAATGAAACTTTTGGCTGTCTTGAATGTTTTTTGGCTAAGACTCAGTAAGAGGAAAAAATGATAAAAAAGGGCTGTGGATTTGATTAACTTCTATTCAGAAGGACATTCTTTCTCAGTTGCCTATTACTGCTTTACTTCCATTTTGTTTGGAGAAAAATTAATTTATCTTCCTGTGCTATCCTTATACTTAATATGGAGAATAAAAGTACCAAATTAAAACTACATATTCATAGAACAAAGATGAATTGTGTTTGGTAAGAAAAGTTGAAAGTTTAACACAGGAAAAAAAAAAAACAGGATTGCTTTTTTTAATATATATTTTTGTGCTGGAATGTATTTGTAGCAATATTTGTCTTAGGACATTTTATAGGAGAGAGATAACTCTTCACTGATATTTTCTTCCATTATCACTCCAAGAAGGAGATTCCAGCACTGTATTTGAAAGGGTAGAATTTTCCTTACAAAGAAACAAACAGCTTCTGCCTTTCAGTGCAGCTGGGGTAGAAAAGAACAATCATCCCAAACTGGAAAGGGGATTCATTGGTTAAAAAGAAATAGAAGATGTTACTCTGCGAAAATCTAGTGGGCTTCCCTGGTGGCTCAGCGGTTAAAGTGTCTGCCTCCAATGCAGGAGACCCGGGTTCAATCCCTGGGTTGGGAAGATCCCCTGGAGAAGGAAATGGCAATCCACTCCAGTATTCTTGCCTGGAGAATCCCATGGATGGAGAAGCCTAGTAGGTTACAGTCCATGGGGTTGCAAAGAGTCAGACACGACTGAGTGACTTCACCTCATCATAGTAAGGGAGTGGGCTTTACTATCATGTGAAACCATGAGGGATAAGAGGATCTTTGATACTCATGATAACCACTGATGAATTCAGACAAATTGAGCTAAGCCCACAGCTTTGAGAAGTAGCTGTCCCATGTCACATAGCTGAGCAAAAGTGCTCCATGGCCAGATTTAGAACAAAACAGATCCCTAACTTGAAATGATTCATGTGAGCTTGGAAAAATATGCATCTAAGTTCTAACTCTTAAGAACTTAACAAAACCTTTCCCTAAACTTTCAGGATGGTGCTATTTTTCCAGACTCTTGAGAAGAGGATGAATCAGACTTATATGATTCATAAGAAGAAAGAAGCAAGGTATCTGAGTGCCATGGGACAAATTAATCACTGCTATCCGTAGAGAAAACTGAAAGAAATGGTACAGCTTGCTGTAGAACCTGATACTAACATCAAGGGGGTATTTCGTTGGGAGGCAAAATCATTCTCTCTTTAAAGGTGTAATAATATTTCTCAAGCTTCTTTAATTTATCTCAATCACCTATAAGGTTGCTTCTCACATGAATTATCTGAGTTCCTCATTCATACTCTAAGTATACATTGAGTTAAAGGATTTCATTTATCCCCTTCAGGTTTGGTTAAGTGAGGCTGCTTATTCGAATGAAAATAATCCTTTTCAAGAATGCCATCTGGTTCTGATAATCAAGAATTTGGTGAACACATCTTGTTTACTCTAGACTATAACATTCCGTCTGAAATACATTTCCCATATTGGGACGCTGACTATTTTGACCATACCCCTAATGCTGACTCCCTTTCAGTCTTTTGATTATCTCAGAGGTTTTTCTTTAGAATGATCTTATACTACGTAGTGAGTATAGAAATAAACTCCAAATTATAGTCATGAACATAAGATTATATTTGTAAAATGGAATGCTCTCATCAAGACTCTTTTGGTTACAGAAAACAAAAACTCACTCCAGGCAGCTCAGGTAAACTAGGAGTTTACCAGGTAGATACAGCAATGTCAAGCATGGTCTTAGAGAAACTACAGGAGAATGTCAAACCTCAAGGTCACACCTGCCCGCTCTCTCTCTCTCAGTTGTGTTTCTATAATACCCACCTCGCCCTCTTTGCTTGCTCATCCCATCTCATCCATCACTTTCTAGGGCATACATGCTATGTTTATGTCCAGGGTGGTCCCCAACACAGACCATTATGTACATCACCTTCCAATTTGGGGGTTCATCTCTGACTATATCGTCTCTGGATATTCAAGTTCATAAAAGAAATAACCTGATTGACCTATGTCTAATGAAAGACTAGCTTACATTTGATTGGGGCTTTACCCTATCAATTAATCATGGCAAGGAGTGGGGACAGGTCATTTGATAAGATGGCTGTCACTTGCAGGAACCATGGAAGAACCACAGAAGAGACTCAATAACTACGAGAAGGGGGTGTGGATTCCAGCAGGTAAAGAAACATGTTCAATGCAGGTTGGGACAAGAATTTGTATTTTATTTTAATCAGTTTGTGAATGATGCCCTGTATTCCAGAAACTGTACCATCACTCCGTTTGATCCTTTTGTTGTGAATTATTATTTTGTTTCATTGTGGTCTTTTCTCTCAAAGAGCAAAGAGATAATAGATATCATCACTCTTTACTTTGTAGATTTTCACATGACAATTGGTACAGAATAACAATGATCTGGGTGTGAAGTGTGAAATGCTTACTGTGATACTACAGAGCCTGAAAAAAAAACAAAGCATAAAACACACACACACACACACAAAATACACATTTTTTTCCAAGTACATACCATTCAGCATGTCAAACATGAGCACGCTATATCTGACAAATATCTGTTTCTTGAGTAACCAACTCCAATCCCTTATCAGAATAAAAAGAACACAACCTATCCTGCTATATTACTCATAATTGCAGTTATTAATGTATCTCTTATTAAAAGGCCATGTGTTAGGACTTGCCAACAAACCAGCTCAGAGGTTTGGCTGAAGTACATTGTCACAGATAAATCAATCTGTTCCAGTTTTAGAGTCCTGGATACTGGCTCTGCGGGAGTTCATAGATTTAGTTTGTACACACACATGCCCTCAGAAATTGCTCCCCTCCATGCATAAGTCTACACCGTGAACTTCTTTTTATTACCTTTAGTTTGCCAAGTGAAAAGCAGTCAGTCAAAACCACTTGACAATGTGTCAGTCTGTGGAGCCATATAGAACTCTGAAGCTATGAGTGTTGACTGTTTTCAAGAATAGAGGCAGTAAAAATGAGGCTGGTATACAGTGACTTGGCCAAAAAAAAAANTCCCGACCCAGGGACTGAACCCACGTCTCTTATGTCTCCTATATTGAGTTCTTTATGCTACCTGGGAAACCCTGTTCATAAAGCAGTGGTTCTCAGAGTATAACAGTAACATCTAGGATTTTAGACATAAATGCAAATTCTTGTTCCAAATTGACACCAGGATATTTCCTAAGAGAAAATTTTACCAGAATTTGCCATTGTGGACAAAGAGGAATAGAACAGTAATACCTAGTCTTAAAACTGAGAAACAAATAAGAATATATTTGCCTTTCCAGCTCCCCCGTAAGAGAAAGGAAAGGTCATTTCAGACAGAACTTAGCTGGTGGTCTGAAACCTTTGCTTCTTTGGCTGAGCAACCTGTGTTGGTAGAGGAGGCAACTCTGATGCCTTGCAATGAAATACTGTCTCAAGAAGCATAAGCGGCTGGTACCCAGGTCACAGGGAAAGGACTGGCTTGAATTTCCAGATCCAGATCATACGCAATACAAAATCAAAACTGATTTTAGTGATTTTCTTTCAAGCTACTTAAGAATGGCATATGTTCTCAGTTATGCAAAATGCCTCTATTCATAACCCATGAAACACGAACAAATAGCTTGCCCAATATATTTGGTCATCAATTTTGGCAAAAATCATTAGTTTTCTTTGCTTTTTGTTTTGGAGAAATGCTTCTGATTTTTTTTTTTTTTCTTTTCTACTCAGAAATGAAACTTTTGGCTGTCTTGAATGTTTTTTGGCTAAGACTCAGTAAGGGGAAAAAATGATAAAAAAGGGCTGTGGATTTGATTAACTTCTATTCAGAAGGACATTCTTTCTCAGTTGCCTATTACTGCTTTACTTCCATTTTGTTTGGAGAAAAATTAATTTATCTTCCTGTGCTATCCTTATACTTAATATGGAGAATAAAAGTGCCAAATTAAAACTACATATTCATAGAACAAAGATGAATTGTGTTTGGTAAGAAAAGTTGAAAGTTTAACACAGGAAAAAAAAAACACAGGATTGCTTTTTTTAATATATATTTTTGTGCTGGAATGTATTTGTAGCAATATTTGTCTTAGGACATTTTATAGGAGAGAGATAACTCTTCACTGATATTTTCTTCCATTATCACTCCAAGAAGGAGATTCCAGCACTGTATTTGAAAGGGTAGAATTTTCCTTACAAAGAAACAAACAGCTTCTGCCTTTCAGTGCAGCTGGGGTAGAAAAGAACAATCATCCCAAACTGGAAAGGGGATTCATTGGTTAAAAAGAAATAGAAGATGTTACTCTGCGAAAATCTAGTGGGCTTCCCTGGTGGCTCAGCGGTTAAAGCGTCTGCCTCCAATGAGGGAGACCCGGGTTCAATCCCTGGATTGGGAAGATCCCCTGGAGAAGGAAATGGCAATCCACTCCAGTATTCTTGCCTGGAGAATCCCATGGATGGAGAAGCCTAGTAGGTTACAGTCCATGGGGTTGCAAAGAGTCGGACACGACTGAGTGACTTCACCTCATCATAGTAAGGGAGTGGGCTTTACTATCATGTGAAACCATGAGGGATAAGAGGATCTTTGATACTCATGATAACCACTGATGAATTCAGACAAACTGAGCTAAGCCCACAGCTTTGAGAAGTAGCTGTCCCATGTCACATAGCTGAGCAAAAGTGCTCCACGGCCAGATTTAGAACAAAACAGATCCCTAACTTGAAATGATTCATGTGAGCTTGGAAAATATGCAACTAAGTTCTAACTCCTATGAACTTAACAAAACCTTTCCCTAAACTTTCAGGATGGTGCTATTTTTCCAGACTCTTGAGAAGAGGATGAATCAGACTTATATGATTCATAAGAAGAAAGAAGCAAGGTATCTGAGTGCCGTGGGACAAATTAATCACTGCTATCCGTAGAGAAAACTGAAAGAAATGGTACAGCTTGCTGTAGAACCTGATACTAACATCAAGGGGGTATTTCGTTGGGAGGCAAAATCATTCTCTCTTTAAAGGTGTAATAATATTTCTCAAGCTTCTTTAATTTATCTCAATCACCTATAAGGTTGCTTCTCACATGAATTATCTGAGTTCCTCATTTATACTCTAAGTATACATTGAGTTAAAGGATTTCATTTATCCCCTTCAGGTTTGGTTAAGTGAGGCTGCTTATTCGAATGAAAATAATCCTTTTCAAGAATGCCATCTGGTTCTGATAATCAAGAATTTGGTGAACACATCTTGTTTACTCTAGACTATAACATTCCGTCTGAAATACATTTCCCATATTGGGACGCTGACTATTTTGACCATACCCCTAATGCTGACTCCCTTTCAGTCTTTTGATTATCTCAGAGGTTTTTCTTTAGAATGATCTTATACTACGTAGTGAGTATAGAAATAAACTCCAAATTATAGTCATGAACATAAGATTATATTTGTAAAATGGAATGCTCTCATCAAGACTCTTTTGGTTACAGAAAACAAAAACTCACTCCAGGCAGCTCAGGTAAACTAGGAGTTTACCAGGTAGATACAGCAATGTCAAGCATGGTCTTAGAGAAACTACAGGAGAATGTCAAACCTCAAGGTCACACCTGCCCGCTCTCTCTCTCTCAGTTGTGTTTCTATAATACCCACCTCGCCCTCTTTGCTTGCTCATCCCATCTCATCCATCACTTTCTAGGGCATACATGCTATGTTTATGTCCAGGGTGGTCCCCAACACAGACCATTATGTACATCACCTTCCAATTTGGGGGTTCATCTCTGACTATATCGTCTCTGGATATTCAAGTTCATAAAAGAAATAACCTGATTGACCTATGTCTAATGAAAGACTAGCTTACATTTGATTGGGGCTTTACCCTATCAATTAATCATGGCAAGGAGTGGGGACAGGTCATTTGATAAGATGGCTGTCACTTGCAGGAACCATGGAAGAACCACAGAAGAGACTCAATAACTACGAGAAGGGGGTGTGGATTCCAGCAGGTAAAGAAACATGTTCAATGCAGGTTGGGACAAGAATTTGTATTTTATTTTAATCAGTTTGTGAATGATGCCCTGTATTCCAGAAACTGTACCATCACTCCGTTTGATCCTTTTGTTGTGAATTATTATTTTGTTTCATTGTGGTCTTTTCTCTCAAAGAGCAAAGAGATAATAGATATCATCACTCTTTACTTTGTAGATTTTCACATGACAATTGGTACAGAATAACAATGATCTGGGTGTGAAGTGTGAAATGCTTACTGTGATACTACAGAGCCTGAAAAAAAAACAAAGCATAAAACACACACACACACACACAAAATACACATTTTTTTCCAAGTACATACCATTCAGCATGTCAAACATGAGCACGCTATATCTGACAAATATCTGTTTCTTGAGTAACCAACTCCAATCCCTTATCAGAATAAAAAGAACACAACCTATCCTGCTATATTACTCATAATTGCAGTTATTAATGTATCTCTTATTAAAAGGCCATGTGTTAGGACTTGCCAACAAACCAGCTCAGAGGTTTGGCTGAAGTACATTGTCACAGATAAATCAATCTGTTCCAGTTTTAGAGTCCTGGATACTGGCTCTGCGGGAGTTCATAGATTTAGTTTGTACACACACATGCCCTCAGAAATTGCTCCCCTCCATGCATAAGTCTACACCGTGAACTTCTTTTTATTACCTTTAGTTTGCCAAGTGAAAAGCAGTCAGTCAAAACCACTTGACAATGTGTCAGTCTGTGGAGCCATATAGAACTCTGAAGCTATGAGTGTTGACTGTTTTCAAGAATAGAGGCAGTAAAAATGAGGCTGGTATACAGTGACTTGGCCAAAAAAAAAAACCAGGCTGTTAACCGGATAAAATGCAATGTTTTTATCCAGAGTTTTGTCAGATTCACTAATAAATGCTATTACATGAGACAGAAAAATATATTTATATTGTAATATAAAAGTTGGCTTGAGAGCAGTTAAGGAAAATCAGATCAATTACTAATTTTCCAGAAAACATCAAGTCCAGAAACCTGTAGAGAGAAAAAAAAATGTCTTAGACCTCACCAAATAGCTCCAGAATGATTTGAACTCATTAGCGTTCATATGAGGTCAGCTCATGTTTAAGGGCAGAGCTTAACAACAACAACAAAGATGATGTTTCTAATGAAAGGCAGTTTTCATATATCACTGAATACAAGTGAAAGAAACCCAGGTTTAACCATGTATTTATGGTGGGGAAGCATTATTCTTTGAAAAGATTAGAAGTTAGGCTTCTGCAGAGACAGATAAGAAAAACAAACACGCAGTTCAACCACACACCATGACATGGCAAGAAAGACTCGACATTCATGAGTTCCAAAGATGGAAGCTTCTTTCACTTGGTCTGTTTCTAAGTATTTGCTTCCAGCACCCATGTTACCCTCCCTTTTTGCCATTAATATTTCTTCTGTTGTTTTTGTTTTTCATTAGGAAATTATATAACTTTAGTCAGAGAGCAAGTAGGGATTACTCTCTGAAAATTAACTTCTGCAATTTTTAGCATAAAATATGTTTGTAATCATCAGGGTTCAGAAGAACCAGCCTAGAGACTTTTACCTCCTGGAATGAATAAAGAACACTTTTTCTCTTTTCACTCTCAAGGAGAAGGCTGGGCACATGTTATCAAGATGGCCAGGCCGTGCATAGGTAAATTCCAGGCTTCATAGCAAATGGTCACCAGGCTACTCAGGGAAGCAGAAACTGGTGAAACTCTTCCAAACTGGGAAATCCTCTGGAAAGTACATTTTAGAAGGGCTATCTCCTTTAAAGTGAGTATTTAACTCATTAGTAGGAGCCAGACACTTTTCTCACATGATTTTCTTTCTACAAGAACCTAAAAGGACAATATTGGATCTTAAGATTTTTAAAAAATATATCAGCAATATGTTATTAAAAATAAAAACAGTAAAGAAAACTATAAATTGAAAAAAAAAATACTACCCCCATTCACCAACCAGCTGGACCACTCATTAAAATTTCCAAAGTTAAGGGGTCACAAAGAGCTGGACACCACTAAAGCAATGGGGAAGCCTCGTGGGCTGTCGTCTATGGGGTCGCACAGAGTCGGACACGACTGAAGCGACTTAGCAGCAGCAGCAAAAAAAAATATATCAGCAATATGTTATTAAAAATAAAAACAGTAAAGAAAACTATAAATTGAAAAAAAAAAATACTACCCCCATTCACCAACCAGCTGGACCACTCTTTAAAATTTCCAAAGTTAAGGGGTCACAAAGAGCTGGACACCACTAAAGCAATGGGGAAGCCTCATGGGCTGTCATCTATGGGGTCGCACAGAGTCAGACACAACTGAAGTGACTTAGCAGCAGCAGCAAAGCAACTTAGCACGCATGCAAGCACGCAGCGATTATTACTGGTTCTTTGAAAATCTCCCAGAAATCTTCTATGCGTGTGTTTTTGTGTGCATTTTTTATACTCTTCTGACATATTTCATTTTACACTATATCCTGGACATCTCCTCATATCTAATTTATTTGTGTTCCTCATATCAAGTTCATTTTCCCATACCTAATTTCCCACTTCTAATTCATTCACAATCTCTTTCATGCCTACATAATGTTCCATACTATAGACATTATATCGTTTACACTATTTTTCTCAATATTTAGTGTTTAGTTTCATACTTATAATGATGCAGAGAATATCTGTGTACTTGTGTGAATACAATATTTGCAATTGATATTTCTTATTTCAAATTGGGGACATCTTAAGTTTTTATAGACATCAATACATTTTTGAAGCAAAGGTTTTAGCTTCATTTTATTTGGTGGAAAAACAGACTGAAAGTAGTTAAGATATTAATATATTGCAGAGGTCACAAAAGCTGGTAAGCTAACTTGCAGAGCAAGGATTTGAAATCAGATTTGCCTGGCTTCAAGCTTCACCATTTTCACCCTTGTTGCCTGGCTTCCTCAAACCACAAAGGTCTAATAAATATTCTAATATGCAGTCATTACTGGAAGGAAAAGAGTTTGCTACAGAATGGACAGTGAAACATTTATTCAGAATAAGACAAAATATTGACCAATTATTCTTTACCAGGAAAATAACATGCCAAGAATATTTAAATAATACCATTCACTCATTTATAAAACAATAATTGAGCACTTTTCTCTGGTAAGCATAGTGCTATACCATTAAGCACTAAACCATCCCTAAGAAGAAGAAATGGAAAAGACAAAAAGGATGTCTGAGGAGGCCTTACAAATAGCTGAGAAGAGAAGAGAAGCAAAAGGCAAAGGAAAAAAGGGAAGATATTTCCATCTGAATGCAGAGTTCCAAAAAATAGCAAGGAGAAATCAGAAAGCCTTCCTAAGTGATCAGTGCTAAGAAACAGAGGAAAAACAGTAGCATGGGAAAGACTAGAGATCTCTTCAAAAAAATCAGAGATACTAAGGGAACATTTCATGCAAAGACTGGCATAATAAAGAACAGAAACACTATAGATAGAACAGAAGCAGAAGATATTAAAGAGGTGACAAGAATACACAGAAGAACTATTAAAAAAAGATCTTAATAACCCAGATAATCACAATGGTGTGATCACTCACTGAGAGCCAGACATCCTAGAGTGTGAATCAAGATTGCCAAGAGAAATATCAATAACCTCAGATATGCACATGACACCACCCTTATGGCAGAAAGTGAAGAGGAGCTAAAGAGCCTCTTGATGAAAGTGAAAGAGGAGAGTGAAGAAGCTGGCTTCAAACTCGACATTCAAAAAACTAAGATCATAGCATCTGGTCCCATCACTTCATGGCAAATAGATGGGGAAACAAGGTAAATGGTGACAGACTTTATTTCTTTGGGCTCCAAAATCATTGTAGACAGTGACTGCAGCCATGACATTAAAAGATGATTACTCTTTGGAAGAAAAGCTATGACAAACCTAGACAGCATATTAAAAAGCAAAGACATTACTTTCCCAACAGAGGTCCATATAGTCAAAGCTATGGTTTTTCCAGTAATCATGTATGGATGTGAGAGTTGGACTGTAAGGAAAGCTGAGTGGTGAAGAATTGATGCTTTTGAACTGTGGTGTTGGAGAAGACTCTTGAGAATCCTTCGGACTGCAAGGAGATCAAACCACTCAATCTTAAAGGCAATCAGTCCTGAAGAATAACTGGAAAGCCTGATGCTGAAGCTGAAGCTCCAATACTTTGGCCACCTGATGTGAAGAAGTGACTCATTGGAAAAGACCTTGATGCTGGGAGAGATTGAAGGCAGGAGGAGAAGGGGATGACAGAGGATGAGATGGTTGGATGGTATCACTGACTCTATGGACATGAGTTTGAGCAAGCTCTGGGTGTTGGTGATTGACAGGGAAGCCTGGCATGCTGCAGTTCATGTGGTTGCAAAGAATCGGACACGAGTGAGCAACTGAACTGAACACCACTGAGACCCACGATGAATAAGATTGACAGGTGTTCTACATTTTAGTAAAAAAGACTTTAACCAAATCATATAAAATTAATGTAAAATTGTAATTGACAATTAAGTACAATTATATCAAAGTAAGTACAATTATATCAAGGGTATATGACCTTATAGCAGGATTTGACATAGGCAAGAGCTCAAAATAGAATTCTTCCAAGCAATGTCAACTGAGTTGAACCCTATAGGAGAGCTGGGAGTAACCAGAGGTATACAGAGAAGAGCAAATCTGACTCTGTTTCTTTTCCTTTAGCCTTTCTATTCTATCACTTTTGCTTTTCCCTTTAATCACTAAAGTGATATTGCCTATAGCGTACAGTATATATAATGATCCATCTTCAGCAATCCTGCCTCTCATGCCTGAGTGTTAAGCTAAAATAACTTTGCTTAGCTCACGGGTCCAGAAACCTCTGGCCATGGACCAGTACCAGTTCAGGACTGTTAGGAATTGGGCATGGGCTGCATAGCAGGAGGTGAGCAATGGGGGTAGGCATGAGAGTGAAGCTTTTTCTGTATTTACAGCTGCTCCCCATCACTTGCATTACCTCCTTCACTCTGACTCCTGTAATATTAGCAGCAGTATAATAAATACAATGCACTTGAAGCATCCCCAAACCATCGCTCCCCACCCAAGTCAGTGGGAAAACCATCTTCCATGAAACTAGTCCCTGGTGTCAAAAAGAGTAGGGACTGCTGGTTTAGCTCACAGGAAACATTCTGACCAGGCCCACCTGTGAACAGCTGCAGTAAGGATGACATCCACACAGTCCCTCCAGAGTCTGGTAGGAACCAGGAAATGTTTGCACAATTTATTGCCTCTTTTTACTTTGTTCTACAAAAGAAACTATTCAAACCCTGGGCAAGATGGTTCTTTGGGACACTAGTCCATCATCTTCTCAGTCCACTGACTTTCCAAATAGTCATTTCATTATCCCTTGCCCCAAGAACTCATTTCTCAATGTTGTGAGGTGAGAAGTACAACCTTCGACTCAGTAATCGGAAAAAGGAAGAAAAACACATTCCATTTCCAGTAGAGGGAATAGATGCAAAAAAGTTATGGTAGGAGAAAACAGTGCAAGTTCCAAGAAGTGAAGGCTAGAGTTGTCCAAGGCTCATATTGTCCAAGGGAGGAATGGAGAAAGTATAAGCAAGACCCAGGCCCTTGTAGGGCCTTATTAATCTAGGGGAGGAATATTATCATTAGTAAATGAAAAAGCATCAAAAAGCTTTAAGGAAGGCACAAATCACAATGACAGCAGACCAGAGAATAATTTCCTAGCTCCCAGCTGGGAGCTAAGTTCATCAGTATATGAAATACACATGCAATTGAATGCAACTTCCCCAAGAAGAAACTCCACATGTCTAAGAGCCATACCCGATGCATCCTCTCTCTCTCTCTTTCTCTCCTTTAGAAAGCAATTTACTTAAATTACTTTGTTAAATCTGAAGCCACAATTAAAATTATCACCATTATCATCAGGGAACAGTAATACATATGAAGAGTTAAATTAGAGCGCTTTCCAGATCAACTCAGCAGCAAATGCTGACATCCATTGAAAATTAACCAACTGGATAGGCAATAAAAGTAGCCACTTGGGGAAGCACATTTTAGGAAGAATCCACTTAGGCTCAGAGGGTATGGCAGCTGCCTAACAAAAGAGACTTTGTCACTAGCCCCATAACCTCTGCCTCTCTCAGCATCTAAGCATTCAGGCTCCACTGCAAATTCAAGTTTCCAAAGGGCACAGACGATAACATCACTTCTTACATAAACATATCTACCTCAGCCCTTTATACATTTGAAAGAAAAATCCACACGTAAACTGTGTGCACAAATATCTGGAATGTTAGCTTCTGTGCCCAAGAATGAAAGTTTGATCTCAACACGTGGTACCATGTGAATACTCCCTTGTAAATTTCCCATCCCATTCCAACAGTCCCTGACGAATATGATCCAGTGATAGAAAATTCTCATACGGGTTTAGAGTTGTCCTAAAGTAGAACGACTAGAAATTTAGAGATGTCCATGAGATAGATGAGTTTCCACGGTCCTCAGAGGCCCATGATGCATTCTTTGGCATAGCACTTAGGACCCTTTCTCTATAGTCTCAGCTGTGCTAACAATGTTATATCTGTACCATTCTGTCTTATAACCTCATCCCCATCACACTTTACCATCCACTTACAAGGGTATTTTACCTGATCCAAATGACACTATGCTGCACCTCTTGGTTCATGATGCTTTCTGCAAATAATATATCCCTCCTTGTTGCAGAGCTCTGACTCACCTTTTAAAACTAAGCTCTAATGTATTGGAGGCTTCCCTGATGGCGCAGATGATAAAGAATATGACTGCAATGCAGGAGATCTGGCTTAGATTTCTGGGTTGAGAAGATTCTCTGGAGGAAGAAATGGCAACCCACTCCAGTATTCTTGCGTGGAAAAAACTCCTATTAACACAGAAGTTTGGTGGGCTACAGTACATGGGGTCAAAGAGAGTCAGACACAACTAAGCACGCAAGCATGCCTTTCTAATGTATAGTCAGGAAGCAACTCAACATTATTGAGAACCAACTGTAAATCAGGCATTTGGGATATAAAGATGAATAAACATTCCCAGTGACTACTAGATTGCCTCCAAAAAATAAGGTTAAACAAAGTAACTTGGATATATCCAGACAAAAATAAACTTGGAGTAATACCACCCAAGAAGACAGCAAGAACATCTGAAGTTCTAGCGTGTCCCACGCTGTATAAACACAGGTTATACGTAGTATCCTCGAGACCTTAGGATGTCCTAACTTCTAGGGAAGAAAGTATAGTATTATTCTCTCATTTATTTATCTATTCACTATTTGTGATGTACAAAATATTATATCAGGTACTACAAGCCACATGGATGACTGTCAAGTCTCTATCTCAAAGAACTTGAAGTCAGTCAAGTCTTGTGAGAGTGCAAATAGCAGAGGGTTCCTCTAAACTTTGGAGCTATCACCTCATCTATCCTGCTGCCTTATTACCATTAAGGACCTGGACACTAAATGATTTTGTGATTCAAACCTTCAAAGATCGACCTAGTGACACATACTAACCAAGTGTTCACCCAGTGGTCCCTGGGCTCACTGATAGTGGAATACCTTGTTGGGCACCTCTTGAGACAGTACATTTCAATTGCAGACAGCTTTTGTTGTTGTTTAGTTGCTAAGCCACGGCCAATTCTTTCGTGGCCCCATTTACTGAGGCCTGCCAGGCTCCTCTGTCCAGAGATTTCCTAGGTAAGAATACTGGAGTGGGTTTCCATACAAGTTGGCAATGTCTTTCTTTCACTGAACCAAACTATATTTTCCTGAAACTTATATTTGTCAGTCCTATATTTTCCTCTGGTAACTTTTAGACTTAACTCATTTCCTCTTTCACATCTATTATTTGAAAATATTACATAAGTGACATTCTTCTTAAGCTTTCTTTTCTATCTACCATTTATTTCTGTTGAGTTATTTCTGGATGTGTCCTTATTCAAGATATGAACTAACCCTTCCAGCTTCTAATATCCTCAATTTTATTAGTATGTCATTAAGCTTCTCTGTGAATTAATATACTGAGCCAGACTAAAGTTTCCATCAAGTTGGCATTAATTAATGACACTGTTTATAGTTAATGATCAAACCTTCAAAGATCTACCTAACAGGATTATCACTCAGCTCACAAACCTGCCCTCACTGATACGGAGAACATAGGTAACTCTGATGTACATCTTTCTAAAACCCAGATGCATAGTGTCTGCAGTATTTCAAAAATCTTATCAGTAGAGTGGTAAAGAACCAGTCTGCCAATTCAGGAGACTTAAGAGACATGGTTTCGATCCCTGGGTGGGGAAGATTTCCTAGAGGAGGGCTTGGCAACCCACTCCAGTATTCTTGCTTGAGAAATCCCATGGACAAAGGAGCCTGGCGGGCTACAGTCCATGAGGCGGCAGAGTCAGACATGATTAAAGCGACTTAGCATGCACAGAGTAAGTCATTCAGAATAAAAAAGTGAGTTTTGACGGCATGATGTGATCATAGTGAGCCTACTCTAAATCTTAGTGATCAACTTTTCCCTTTCTAAAAATCAGTCTTGTAAAAAATTCTGCCCCATATGCCAGAACCAATTTCAGTTACTTATCTGGAGATGAAGGAGTCTAAATTTGTCTGACTCGTTTTCTTAGAAATTGAAACATGACCAATTTCTGTGCTCTAGCAACTCTCATGTATTCCATGAATTCTATATAATGAACCTAGAATTTTTCTAAACCACCTAGGTTCTTAAATGACAATTATATTCAAGAAAGTATCAGCTTAACACTTCATCACTTAGAAAGCAACCCTAATCTATAGAAAAATACATACACATTGTATTTATAATATTAAAAATATATATGTATGATAAATGAATAAAACATGAAACGAACACAGTTTTCTACTTTAGCAAAACAAAGATCCTCAATAAAAGACTTAAGAAGAAAATATACAAAAATGTGCTCATCTTTGCTTTGAGGTAATGAGACAAATAAATCAATACACAAAACTTGGCGCCTAGTAGATCTTTTTTCTATATCATTTCTTTTTTAGGTCCCATATATAAGAGATGTCATGTGATATTTCTCCTTCTCTGACTTCACTCAATATGACACTCTCTAGGTCCGTCCATGTTGCTACAAATGACATTTCATTTTTTTCATGGCTAAATAACCTTCCATTCTATATATGTACCACATCTTCTTTATCCGTTCCTCTATCAGTGGCTATTTAGGTTGCTTCCAGATCTTGACTATTGTAAACAGTGCTGCAATGAATACTGGGGTGCATGCATCCTTTTGGATCATGCTTTTCTCTGGATATATGCCCAGGAGTGAGACTGCAGGGTCATACATTAGCTCTATTTTTAGGTTTTTAAGGAGCTTCCATACTGTTCTTCATAGTGGCTGTACCAATTTACATTCCCACAAACAGTGTAGGAAGCTTGCCTTCTCTCCACATACTTTCCAACACTTATTGTGTGCAGAATTTTTGATGATAAGCCATTTTGACTGGTCTGAGGTGATATCTCATTGTAGTTTTGATTTGCATTTCTCTAATAACTAGCGATGTTGAGCATCATTTGGGCATCTGTATTTCCTCTTCAGAGAAATGTCTATTCAGGTCTTTTGCTTATATTTTGAGTGGGCTGTTTGTTTTGCTGCTATTAAGCACCATAAGCTCTTTGTAAACTTTGGAGACATCCCTTATCACTCACACCATTTGGAAATAATTTCTCCCAATCTTTGGGTTGTCTTTTCATTTTGTTTATTGTTTCCTTTGCTGTGCAAAAGCTTTTAAGTAGGTCCCACTTATTTTTGCTTGCACTTCCATTATTCCAGGAGATGGATCAAAATAGATGTTGCTGTGATTTATGTCAAAGAGTGTTCTGCCTATGTTTTCCTATAGGAGTTTTATAGTGTCCTGTCTCACATTTACATCTTTAATCCATTTTGAGCTTACTTTTGTATATGGAGTTAAAGAATGATGCAGTAATAATTTTTTTACATGTGGCCCTTCAGTTTTCCCAAAACCACTGTGATAAAACTATATTTAATAAAACTCATGAAAGAGACATGACTTTGCACTGAACAACGATAATGAAACATTTCCTGTGCATCCTTTTCCATACACATTGAAAATCAACATTCTCTCATCCTATTCTTATGTCCAACATTGATTTTACAGTATTGGTGGAGATGAGGGGATAGGGACATGGTTAAAACTGCCAAACACTTTTCATACAATGAGTTAGATGATTCCACTGGGCCAGATTCTGCTGTCCTTAACTCCTGCTATAATTTTAGCACTATTATTCTCTGAAAAACATGATGGTGGAGACAGGGCTTGGGTTTACTTAAGAGGCTGCATCCTTCTAAGTACCTTGAAATACAGTCTATGAATGTGTAGGAACCCCTATGGGTGGAAAATTTTTAAAAAGCAAATTTGTTATTAGGCATGCAATTAACCAGAGAAGGCAATGGCACCCCACTCCAGTACTCTTGCCTGGAAACTCCCATGGACGGAGGAGCCTTGGGGGGCTGCAGTCCATGGGGTCGCTAAGAGTCAGACACGACGAAGCAACTTCACTTTCACTTTTCACTTTCACTTTTCACTTTCACGCGCTGGAGAAGGAAATGGCAACCCACTCCAGTGTTCTTGCCTGGAGAATCCCATGGACGAGGAAGCCCGGTGGGCTGCTGTCCTTGGGATTGCACAGAGTCAGACACAACTGAAGCGACTTAGCATCAGCATCAGCAGCAGCAGCATGCAATTAACCTTCTCAGTCACATCAAAATATAAACTTTTGGACCACCTGGGGAAAATTTCTTAAGCACAGATGCAAATTACTTGAAAATACTACCTGCTAAATCTCTGAGCAATAAATATCCACTGCTAGGCAATGGCAACTTCTTATTAAAGTAAAGTGAATGAGGACAGCCTGAAGAGATCCTCAGTTCGGTTCAGTTCAGTTGCTCAGTCGTGTCCAACTCTTTGTGACCCCATGGACTGGAGCATGCCAGGCCTCCCTGTCCATCACCAACTCGGTGATGCCACTCAACCATCTCATCCTCTATTGTCCCCTTCTCCTCCTGCCCTCAATCTTTCCCAACATCAGGGTCTTTTATAAATGAGTAAATCCTTGCATCAGGTGGCCAAAGTAATGGAGATTCAGCTTCAGCATCAGACCTTCCAATGAACACTCAGGACTGATCTCCTTTAGGATGGACTGCTTGGATCTCCTTACAGCCCAAGGGACTCTCAAGAGTCTTCTCCAACACCACAGTTCAAAAGAAGAGATCCTCAGCATGGAACATACTGCCCCAGAAGAGTCTACCCAGCAGTCAAGCTGTACAATTAAGGGGTCACACCTTTCCCTGACATTCTGGAATGTGAAGTCAAGTGGGCCTTAGGAAGCTTCACTATGAACAAAGCTAGTGGAAGTGATAGGAGAAGGCAATGGCACCCCACTCCAGTACTCTTGCCTGGAAAACCCCATGGACGGAGGAGCCTGGTGGGCTGCAGTCCATGGGGTTGCTGACAGTTGGACACGACTGAGCGACTTCACTTTCACTTTTCACTTTCATGCATTGGAGAAGGAAATGGCAACCCACTCCAGTGTTCTTGCCTGGAGAATCCCAGGGACGGAGGAGCCTGGTGGGCTGCCGTCCACGGGGTCGCACAGAGTTGGACACGATTGAAGCGACTTAGCAGCAGCAACAGCACTGGAAGTGATGGAATTCCAGTGGAGCTGTTTCAAATCCTGAAAGATGATGTTGGGAAAGTGCTGCATTCAATATGCCAGCAAATTTGGAAAACTCAGCAGTGGCCACAGGACTGGAAAAAGTCAGTTTTCATTTCAATCCCAAAGAAAGGCAATGCCAAAGAATGCTCAAACTACTGCACAATTGCACTCATCTCACACGCTAGTAAAGTAAGGCACAAAATTCTCCAGGTCAGGCTTCAACGGTACATGAACTGTGAAATTCCAGATGTTCAAGCTGGTTTTAGAAAAGGCAGAGGAACCAGAGGTCAAATTGTCAACATCTTTTGGATTATCGAAAAAGCAGGAGATTTCCAGAAAAATATCTATTTCTGCTTTATTGACTATGCCAAAACCTTTGACTATGTGGATCACAATAAACTGTGGAAAATTCTGAAAGAGATGGGAATCCCAGACCACTTGACCTTCCCCTTGAGAAATCTGTATGCAGGCCAGGAAGCAACAGTTAGAAATGGACATGGAACAACAGACTGGTTCCAAATAGGAAAAGGAGCTGTCTCTTATACACATCTAGATGTGTATAAGAGACAGCNCCACTTGACCTTCCCCTTGAGAAATCTGTATGCAGGCCAGGAAGCAACAGTTAGAAATGGACATGGAACAACAGACTGGTTCCAAATAGGAAAAGGAGTATGTCAAGGCTGTATATTGTCACCCTGCTTATTTAACTTCTATGCAGAGTATATCATGAGAAACGCTGGACTGGATGAAGCACAAGCTGGAAATAATATTGCCAGGAGAAATATCAATAACCTCAGATATGCAGATGACACCACCCTATGGCAGAAAGTGAAGAAGAACTAAAGAGCCTCTTGACGAAAGTGAAAGAACAGAATGAAAAAGTTGGCTTAAAGCTCACCATTTAGAAAACTAAGATCATGGCATCTGGTCCCATCACTTCATGGCAAATACATGGGGAAACAGTGGAAACAGTGACAGACTTTGTTTTCTTGGGCTTCAAAATCACTGCAGATGGTGACCGCAGCCATGAAATTAAAAGATGTTTACTCCTTGGAAGAAAAGCCATGACCAACCTAGATAGCAGAGACATTACTTTGCCAACAAAGGTCCGTCTAGTCAAGGCTATGGTTTCCAGTGGTCATGTATGGATGTGAGAGTTGGACTGTGAAGAAGGCTGAGCACCAAAGAATCGATGCTTTTGAACTGTGGTGTTGGAGAAGACTCTTGAGAGTCCCTTGGACTGCAAGGAGATCCAACCAATCCATCCTAAAGGAACTCAGTCCTGAATATTCATTGGAAGGATTGATGCTGAAGCTGAAATTCCAATACTCTGGCCACCTGATGCAAAGAACTGACTCATTTGAAAAGACCCTGCTGCTGGGAAAGATTGAAGGTGGGAGGAGAAGGGGACAACAGAGGATGAGATGGTTGGATGGCATCACCGACTCAATGGACATGAGTTTGAGTAAACTCTAGGAGTTGTTGATGGACAGGGAGGCCTGGGGTGCTGCGGTCCAGTCAGACACAACTGAGTGACTGAACCGAACTGAACCTTTCCCTGACTTCTCAGAAATTCTAATGATGATGTCGATGATACTTGAATTAATGATGGAAGGAACTTAAATACAGACTATCCCACAGAAAAATGTTTGCTCTTCCCAAAATGCCCAAACTGGACACACACTGAGAAACAGGGCTAGTTTAAGGCAAAGGCAGATCTTTGCAATACCACAAGATGCAGTTTATATTCTATCTTCCCCCACGGTATCTTTTTTGCTCTTTACCACTTCCCTGATCTCTCTCTACATGTCTGATCCAGTCTACATGTCCTTTCTAGTCCATGTATTCCTATGATTCCTTCTTTTTAACAAATGGCATCCGATGCAGGAAGGGTAGGGAGAGGAGAACATCACACCCTGCTCCCAGTCAAAACACTCTTTTCCTCAGGGCCACTCATTTCAGCAGTGTATGCAAAGGGAAATAGTTACATTAACTCTACTTAATTTACAGGTCTGCCTGAGCGACTCCTTCCATTTATTCTTCAGTAGAATATTTGCACTGTGTCTATGAACAAACCGTACTGTCACCCCTCAATTCTGCTTCTAATGACAGATCCTTAGAAGCAGAATTGATCTGTCATTAGAAGACAATTATTTGTGTAATAGAAAACTACACTGTCCTTTTTTTTTGAAACATTGTTTTTATAACAACAACAAATGAAACAGAAAGATCCCAGAAGAGCAATGAAAAAGAAATTAGGATACTATGTTAGATATTACATGGCCATTAAAATTATCTTTTATAAATATGCATCTAAACATGGTATATATTTATGATATAATAAGTAAAAGATAAGTTTTTATGAATAAGAACTCATATAAAAGTATATACATATATATTAAAGTCATTCACCTGCAGATGTGTATAAAAATGCACCAGGCATAGGGCTAAGTATTTGGTAAGCAAGAACACATACGGCCTCTAGCCACATGGAACATGCTATATGGCATCCAATTTTGACATTCAGTTCAGTTCAGTTCAGTCACTCAGTCTATCCGACTCTCCACAACCCCATGAATTGCAGCTCAGCAGGCCTCCTTATCCATCACCAACTCCCGGAGTTCACTCAAATTCATGTCCATCGAGTTGGTGACAACATCCAGCCATCTCATCCTCGGTCGTCCCCTTCTCCTCCTGCCCCCAATCCCTTCCAGCATCAGAGTCTTTTCCAATGAGTCAACTCTTCACATGAGGTGGCCAAAATACTGGAGTTTCAGCTTTAGCATCATTCCTTCCAAAGAAATCCCAGGACTGATCTCCTTTAGAAAGGACTGGTTGGATCTCCTTGCAGTCCAAGGGACTCTCAAGAGTCTTCTCCAACATCACAGTTCAAAAGCATCAATTCTTCGGCACTCAGCTTTCTTCACAGTCCAACACTCACAACCATACATTACAACTGGAAAAACCATAGCCTTGACTAGACAGATCTTTATTGGCAAAGTAATGACTCTGCTTTTGAATATGCTGTCTAGGTTGGTCATAACTTTCCTGCCAAAGAGTAAGCGTCTTTTCATTTCATGGCTGCAATACTATCTGCAGTGATTTTGGAGCCCCCCAAATAAAGTCTGACACTGTTTCCACTGTTTCCCCATCTAGTTGTCATGAAGTGATGGGATCAGATGCCATGATCTTCGTTTTCTGAATGTTGAGCTTTAAGCCAACTTTTTCACTATCTTCTTTTACTTTCATCAAGAGGCTTTTTAGTTCCTCTTCACTTTCTGCCATAAGGGTGGTGTCATCTGCATATCTGAGGTTATTGATATTTCTCCCGGCAATCTTGATTCCAGCTTGTGTTTCTTCCAGTCCAGCGTTTCTCATGATGTACTCTGCATATAAGTTAAATAAGCAGGGTGACAATATACAGCCTTGACGTACTCCTTTTCCTATTTGGAACCAGTCTGTTGTTCCATGTCCAGTTCTAACTGTTGCTTCCTGACCTGCATACAGATTTCTCAAGAGGCAGGTTAGGTGGTCTGGTATTCCCATCTCTTTCAGAATTTTCCACAGTTTATTGTGATCCACACAGTCAAAGGCTTTGGCATAGTCAATAAAGCAGAAATAGATGTTTTTCTGGAACTCTCTTCCTTTTTTCCATAATCCAGCGGATGTTGGCAATTTGATCTCTGGTTCCTCTGCCTTTTCTAAAACCACCTTGAACATCTGGAAGTTCATGGTTCACATATTGCTGAAGCCTGGCTTGGAGAATTTTGAGCATTACTTTACTAGCATGTGAGATGGGTGCATTTGTGTGGTAGTTTGAGTATTCTTTGGCATTGCCTTTCTTTGGAATTCGAATGAAAACATCTTTTCTAGTCCTGTGGCCACTGCTGAGTTTTCCAAATTTGCTGGCATATTGAGTGCAGCACTTTCACATCATCATCTTTCAGGATTTGAAACAGCTCTACTGGAATTCCATCACCTCCACTAGCTTTGTTGGTAGTGATGCTTTCTAAGGCCCACTTGACTTCACATTCCAAGATGTCTGGCTCTAGGTGAGTGATCACACCATCGTGATTATCTTGGTCGTGAAGATATTTTGTGTACAGTACTTCTGTGTATTCTTGCCACCTCTTCTTAATATCTTCTGCTTCTGTTAGGTCCATACCATTTCTGTCCTTTATTGAGCCCATCTTTGCATGAAATGTTCCCTTGGTATCTCTAATTTTCTTGAAGAGATCTCTAGTCTTTACCATTCTGTTGTTTTCCTCTATTTCTTTGCATTGATCGCTGAGGAAGGCTTTCTTATCTCTCCTTGCTATTCTTTGGAACTCTGCATTCAGATGCTTATATATCTCCTTTTCTCCTTTGCTGTTCACCTCTCTTCTTTTCACAGCTATTTGTAAGGCCTCCCCAGACAGCCATTTGGCTTTTTTGCATTTCTTTTCCATGGGGATGGTCTTGATCCCTGTCTCCAGTACAATGCCATGAACCTCCATCCATAGTTCATCAGGCACTCTATAAATCTCTTTCTCACTTCCACTGTATAATCATAAGGGATTTGATTTAGGTCATACTTGAATGGTCTAGTGGTTTTCCCTACTTTCTTCAATTTAAGTCTGAATTTGGCAATAAGGAGTTCGTGATCTGAGCCACAGTCAAAAGACAAAAATATTTGTCCTCATGGGGCTTATATTTTATTTTTAGTTGTATCTTTATCTGGCAATTATTATTTGTGATGTGAAAATAATACTTTTCAGCTATTCAATAAATTTAAAAGATCTGAATTTTCCAAGATTACTTGACACACAATTAAATGGCAGACTTTACAAAATTGAATAGCATTATCTGTGAACTGGAATTTCATGCATTTGATTGTCCTGGTCTCTTCTCATGAAATTATCTTACATATGGTGGTGATTAAACATGACAAGGATAAACTATGCCCGGGTTATAAGTCTTATCTTTAGAATTTATAATCCTTGTCTTAATGAAGCCATTCAACTTCCTTTTGTGAATTTCTGAGTGCTGTTTCTAAATCCATTCTACATATAATCTGTGGGCCAAAGTTATTCCTGAAACAAACAGATCAAGTAAGATTTCTCAACCTCATTAAAGAAATGAACCAAGGAAGTTTTTTACTAAAGAAAGGGTCAGAACATCTATGAAAAGGTCAGAGCAGAAATCAAGTAAACATTTCTGACTATAGGCATCATTAGAAAATCCTCAGGTACTTAATGCCAGAGCGGCTGAACCAATTAAGCCACCAAGATAAAAAGAGACAATATCGATTAATGGTCCACTTGGAAATCACATTTTACTTTAGCTCCTCTGAAAAAGGCAACTCTGCTCAGAACACTTTTTACTTTGAAGTAACTTTGGTCTCAGGACAGACAAAGTCAAGGCGGGAGTGAGATGTACCTCTGTTTTTCCCATACAGCTCAATTATTCCATAGGAAAATATGGAGGTAAGACATAAAGGGAAGAAAAATACATTTGAGCTCAGTTTTATAGTGTTCTGCTTCTGATGCTGAGTCTTTGTTTAGATGTTGCTAGCTGAACTAGATAATTATATTCCTTTCACTGTTGTTCGTATATCAAAAGAGATTTGTTTATTGCTTATTATTTGCCAGTGTAGCAACACGGCTCAAGTTTCAAGTTAAATAATGCAGAAAACACAGGGTAGGAAAAATGGCACATTTTCATCCATCTTTACTTTTTGGAATATACCATATTGACTTGCTGAAATTATCATAGCAGCTAAAGTACCACACAGGAACACTAGCGTGTAGGCACACTTATACACTGTATAAAATTTACATTGACCAAGTTAAAGGTTAATATTACTATGTTATAATTCTTAGAATGCATATGCAGAGAGATCAAGGGACTCATTATTTTAACTGAATTGTGCAAATTTTAAACATATATTTTGATGTCATGGACCTAGATGAGGACCTAGATGAGTGGCATAATAATGTAAAAATGATTTAAATCCTACTTAGTGGCAATGGCACCCCACTCCAGTACTCTTGCCTGGAAAATCCCATGGACGGAGGAGCCTGGTGGGCTGCAGTCCATGGGGTCGCCAAGAGTTGGACACGAGTGAGTGACTTCACTTTCGCTTTTCACTTTCATTCACTGGAGAAGGAAATGGCAACCCACGCCAGCGTTCTTGCCTGGAGAATCCCAGGGACGGAGGAGCCTGGTGGGCTGCTAGCTATGGGGTCACACAGAGTCAGACACGACTGAAGTGACTTAGCAGCAGTGACTTCAGAATTTTAAAGCATTTATTACTGATGTGATATGAGAGAAAATTTTATATTAAAAAAAAAAACACACACACTGGGAGAAGGGCAGTTCTTATTTTTTCAAAACATTTAATAGAGACCTAAGCAGTTCAGTTCAGTTCAGTCGCTCTGTCATTTCTGACTCTTTGCCACCCCATGGACTGCAGCACGCCAGGCTTCCCTGTCCATCACCAACTCCCGGAGCTTGGTCAAACTCATGTCCATTGAATCAGTGATGCCATCCAACCATTTCATCCTCTGTCATCCCCTTCTCCTCCTGCCTTCAATCTTTCCCAGCATCAGGGTCTTTTCCAATGAGTCAGTTCTTTGCATCAGGTGGTCAAAGTACTGGAATTTCATATATATCCTACTTTGTTTTTTATAAAATGTGAAAAAATTAAGAGAAAATTATATTTGGCAAAAATATATTGATTTTAGTTACCCTGCTAAAGCAAGCGTATCATTTAACTCAGAAAATCTATTTATATTAAAATACATTTTCACTCATAACTGGATAAAGGTATTAAATTTAATAACCAAGTGGACAGTGCAACACACTGAAACTAAGCATCTTATTTACAAATATACTCCGAGACTAAATTTCCGCAGACTGAAGCTTCACTATAAAAATATACTTCCTATTTCTTTCTACTCTTTCCAACTTGCCTTCATCTTCTTTCCTCTATTTTCATTTATCATGGATTTTAGTATGTCATTCCCTCTTCCTTCCTGAATTGAAATTATTCTCATATATTTTAATTTAGGAAAATTTTTAATAATCTTTTATTCAATGTACATTATTTCTACACCTTCAAAGTTAAACATTTTTTTATGCATAGATCATTAGAACAGATATGACTGAATAAAAATTACCTTCTCATGAAAGTTAACCATTCTATTAGTCAAATATGCCAAACCATGAACAAACTGTTGTTCCTCTAGATCATACATGTTTATCCACATAGCTCCATAGCTCTTGGTATAATGGTAACTGCCATCCCTTCTGCTTGTGAGATGTGCCATGATCTTCTGCATTTTTAGAATCTTCTTGACTTCTCTGTTAGATTTCCTCCTCAGTCTTTAAACTGGCCTCTTTGCCACCGTTTCTTTCCTTGGCTAACTCTTTAAAATATATCCTTCGATATTCTATTAGCTTCCTAAGGCTAACAAATCCTGTAACAAGTTGACACAGAATCCGCGCCTTAAAACCACACCCATTTATTATCTCACAGCTTCTGCAGGTCAGAAATTCTGTGTGGATTTGGCTAGGTTCTCCTAGAAGACCAAAATCAAGGTCATGGCCAGGCTGCAGTCTTGCCTGGAAAACCTCTGATGAACCATCTATTTCCAAGCTCATGCAGACTGCGGGCAGAATTCTGCTCCTTTAATTCTTTTGACTGGACTGATGTCTCTGTTTCAGCCAAAGGCCTCACTCAGCTCTTTAGGTATTCACATTCCCTTTTGTGTTGTCCCTTCCATCTTCCAGTCAACAACACATTGAATCTTTTTTGTGTTTCAATTCTCTCAGCCCTTCTCTTCTGCCAGGAGCTAGTAACATTTTCTGCTCTTAAGAAATTATTTGATTAAGTCAGGCATGAAATCTTGGGGCTGTTTCTAGAAATTGTACCTATTACAAATTTCCAACAAAAAATTTCATCATATACAGAAAATCTTGGGTGTCCACGTATTCATTCATTCATCCTCTAGTCCATCTCTCTCTCCTTGTTTGCATGGAGCCCTTTCTCTACTTCTCCAGCCTCCCACTGCACACCTCAATCAGAACATTCGTCACACTGTAGTACACCATCCACTTGCTGTTTGTCATTCCAGAAGACTTTGTAACTATGAAAGCACAGTATTTAAGGCAGTGCTGAGCAACATAAATGCACGCTGAACAATTTCCATGTGCTTTTAAATTCAAAGAAAAAACATACTTTACGTTCACTGTAAACATACAGTACTGAAGTGTATTTATTTCTAGTTTTTATAAATGAGCAATCTGTACATAGACAAACCTCTCAGCTCACCATATTATTCATTTAATCAAAATTTTGCATTCATTAAAAAGAATGTGAAAAAACATTTAAACTTATTAATATACATTGCTGCTGTGGTGATGGGTTTATCTCATTTAATTAAAACAATTTCATTTTACAGATGAGAGAAGTGAGACTTTAGAGTTGTCCAAAGTCAAGCAGCTACAGAGTAGTAAAGCCATGGCTGCTGACCCCCAGTGTTACTTTCCTTTCCTCCTCCCTCCCTCCCTTCCTCCTTTTTCTCCTTCCTCCCAGATTTACTGAATAGGTATTAAGTGCCAGGAATTGTGCTAACATTTTAATTAAATAGATTTGAGCTCCCAAATACTGTTAGAAATAATATATTTATCATATGTATTTATAATACTTTCTGTACACACACACACACAAAACTAAACCACTACTTCATGCAATTAAATTATAATATCGTACTTGGTTTATGTTTAATATGCACTTAAAATCATCCATAACTGATCTTTTATGTGCCTGCCATATATTTGCAAAGACATGTGAATGAACTACAATGAAAATACAGTTTATAGTATGCTAGTCATTAGCAACTCTGTGTGGGAAAAACCGATGAGAAAGTTTAAACAAGGAAATTCCATCGTGCCCAATTGTGATCTCATCATCGCTGAGAACACTGTATGAACCACAGATGGTGAGAATGAAGGAGCCACACAAGTTTCTGTGGGACTCAAACTTCACCAAAGCAAGGACCTGCGCCTTAAAGCAGTTTGCTGCTTACAAAACGATGTCATATTCAAATATAAGCCATCTTACTGCGCAAGGCCTCCACTGTGACATTCAAAGTCAGTCCATAACGGATGCAGCAGATACTGTATTAATCTGGCTAGAAAATGTATGCTTTCTTAAATGCACACATTTAACAATATAAATCAGTATCATCGTTCATTTACAATACAAACTAGATAAAACATGAATTACTGCCATTCTTAAAATGGTCCTTGAAAAGTACAACTGCTGAAACCATCATGAATTACGAGATTTTAAAGACCTGAGATTTAGAGGAAGGAGGGTTCTAAAAGAAATGAGGGATTTATTATCCCTGTAAAGAAACTCCAAGCAAACCTAAGGAATTGTTTTACAAAAAGAAATCCAAATGGTAAAAGAATTAATTTCTCTCTCTCTCTCTCTTTTTTTTTTTTTCTTGCTATTCTTTTGCCATTCATAATCAGGTCTGATATCAAAGGACTGCAAAGGAATATTCAGGAGGGGTGAAGAAAGATGCAATTTATGTAAATAATAAAACATGTTTATAATGGCCATCTGTATGAGCCCAGAGCTAAGGCCAGAAACAGAAGTACCAATTTATAGCACAGGAAATTATCCCAAAGTCATAAAAAGACTGTTTGTAGCTATAGGAATTTTATTTATATAAATATAAATAGGAACAATGTGTTACATTCTCAAAATAGATACTGAATTCTAGTACATAAAAAATCTAATAATCCTCATTAAGTTCTTTTATAGTCACCTCCAGCTCTCCCATTTTTAATTATCCACTTGCATATTTATTATTTAAAAGGAAAAGATGATAGATTTTGCTTTGTTCTCACACATTTTTTATACAAAACTTTACGTGAATATAATTTTATTTTATAGATACTTGGTGAGTATGCAGATAAATATTCACCTGGTTGCCACATCACCCTTGACCTTTCTGCTATCATCATGTATTTTTAATTTCTATGACTGGATTAAACTTTCAGCAGAACTCATGAACCTACTCGTCATCCCAACAAAACACAGCAAGCCTTAGGCGTTAACCTGGAAAGTAAGCCTCAGCTTCATTAGGTAATGAACTCAACATAGTTCAGGTCCCACCAAAGAGAAAAAATGATTAAGATGATGTAAAGATATGTTCATTTTCATATGTGTAAAAATTTGTGCCATTCTTTATTTTATAAATGCAGAGAATATTTTCAGGTATAATTTTTCTCTGCTTACAAAGAAAGCATCACAGATTATATAATAGAGAACTAACACAGGCGTACACGTAATTCACATACAATCCCACACAATCACATCAAATATAATCATATCCTCAGTGAACATTAAAATTTAACTATCACCACCACTACCTATTCAATTTGCCTGTCTCTATAGGACATAATTTACTTTATGTTTAATGAAAAAAATGTTAAGTGGTTTGAATTTAATTTTTTGTCTTATAAGATAGAAAATAACAACAATTTAATTCTCATACCTACAAGCTGTGAGCCTCAAATTACTTGGGGGAACATGAGGAATTTTATATTGCAATAACCAGGTGGTGTTAGTGGTAAAGAACTCTCCTGCCAGTGCAGGAGATGTAAGAGACACGGGTTCAATCCCTGGGTCAGGAAGACCCACGGGAGGAGGGCATGGCAACCTACTCCACTATTCTTGCTTGGAGAATCCCATGGACAGAGGAGTGTGGCAGACTACGGTCCATAGGGAGGACACAATCTCATTTTCAGCAAAAAGGCATTTTACTACCAAATATAAATATGTTAGTTGCTCAGTCATGTCTGACTCTTTTTGACCCCTTGGAGTATAGCCCACCAGACTCTTCTATCCATGGCATTCTCCACTCAAGAATACCGGAATGGATAGCCATTTCCTTCTCCAGGGGATCTTCCCATCCCAGGGATTGAACCTGGGTATCCCGCATTGCAGTCAGATTCTTTACTGTCTGAGCCACCAGGGAAGGCCTTACTACCAAATACATGGTTTTTAAAAACTTCCTGAAAAAATAATGCTGAAATACACACATAATTTTTTTTTTCTTTACCCTTTAGGAATTTGTGCTTTTCCATTCAAAGCTCAGCTCACTCACTTTATCCATAAAGCCTTCCATGACATCTCAACCAGTTAGTCCCTTCAGAGTTTTGAAGATGATGATGACTACAATAATGCTTATGAGACTACGCTGTGTGGTGGCAGACACCCTAAGCACTTGACGTGTTAATTCGTGTAATCCTCAGACTCAACTCCTGAAAGCATTCGATCTACCTGATTTTTACAGGAAACCTGAGCAGAGAGAAATTAATCAACTTGCTTACATTCACAGAGCTGGCGAGTAGAAGAGCTATTACTCAAATCCAGGCAGCCTGGCCTCAGAGTCCAAATACTTAATCACTAAACCATGATATCTGTCTTGATTGTCTGTTTATAAAAGAGGAACAATCGTATGTGTTCATGGTATTATTGGCTAAATTAAGTCAGATCATTCCCCAGGACCCTGTCTAGTACTGAATACTGTTATTTTTACCAAGTACAGTATTTTTAGCTAACCCTCTATCTGATACTACATTGGGAAACCCCTGAGGATGAGGTCTGCATTCCTTCATTTGCTCATTCATTCATCCGACAAATACTCCTTGCACAAGTACTGTGAGCCAGGTCCTAGGCCAAGACGGGTAAGCACTCATCTCCCAAAACCCAGTACTGGACAGCAGACTAACACAGCTCTTCCTCAGGGCTTTTGCATTTAATGGTTTGCTCTGTCTGGAAAACGCGCCTCCATATAATTTCAAGGCTTCCTTCCTCACTATATCCTCAACTATTATGCCTTTAGTAACAACTTGCCCAAATACCCTAAATAAAGCAAGGCTATCTAAGGACTCTGTATTTTCTTATTCTGCTTTGCATTTTCTACACACACATATCAGAGATCACAAGCTCTGTAACAGTTGTCTAGCTATTCCCAATAGGATAGCTATTGACAGAATAGCTACAGACAGAATAGGGACCGCCAAGTCCCAATGCTATATCCAGATTCTGGAATAGTAGGTCAGAAAGTATTTGTTATACTGGTGAAAGAAGGAAGAAGAAACAGGGAAGGAAAAGGAGAGAGGGAGGCAGGTGGAAGAAAAAGAAAAGGGCCATGAGAATTTTGACAAATGAAAGCTTTAAAAAGAANGATGTGACTTCCCTTGAGACCCTTCAGCCAAAAAGGGCCTCCTCTCGCCCGGAGGGCAGAACCTCCTGGTTTTTCTCGAGTTGCGGCAGGGTCTTCTCGAGTTACGACGGAGAACTCTGGAACACACTCATGAGCTCTGAGTAAAGGCCAGTGTCACTCCGAGTTGCGAAGGGACTCGAGAGATTCCTCTCCTTTCTGGGCTGCTGCCTAAGTGTTTGTTAGAAGCAAAGACTGGAACCTGAAGTTTCCTCTCCACTGCTGACATGGTTCCTAAAGTTCCCTGCTGTCTCCACAGGGGAGTCAGGCCTTTCCTCATGTGGAGAAATGCTAGTTTCCTTTCCTTTCGAGCGGCAGTAGTAGTGTGAGGCTTCCCATCGAGTTGACACAGGGATCTGAGGCATTCCCTTAGGCTTTCCCACAGGGCTGTCACACGTGCCACCGTGGT
>SJYX01024381.1:81249-94673 GCA_006410675.1 Oreotragus oreotragus | reverse complement strand
CTTCCTTTGTGAAGATACCTTCATTGTTCTACTCGATTGGAGACAGATATGTCAGGGAATTTTTTGACTAGCCTCAACTGTTTGAACGACGTCTCCCAAGTTCAAGAGGGAAGATGTGACTTCCCTTGAGACCCTTCAGCCAAAAAGGACCTCATCTCGCCTGGAGGGGAGAACCTCCTGGTTTTTCTCGAGTTACGGCAGGTTCCTCTCGAGTTACGACGGGGACCTCAGGGACCCGCTCAGGAGACCTCAGGGAAGGCCAGGGTTCATGCAAGTTGCCAGGGGCATTTCAGGATTCCTCTCCAGTCAGTGCCGCATCTTCAGTCCTTGACTGAAGCGAAGGCTGCAACCTGAAATTTCCTCGCCACTGCAGACAGGGTTCTTGGGGTTCCTTTGGAGTCTCCACATGGGAGTCCGTACTCGTCTCGAGTGGAGACATGCAAGTCTGCACTCCTCCCCAGCTGTAGCAGCAGAGTCAACCTTCCCGTCGAGGTGTCACAGGGATCTGTGTCTTTCCTCAAGGCTTTCCGACAAGGCTGTCACAGTGGCCAACATGGTGGGGGTCAATACTCAGGGTAACATCCGAGGCAGTGCTACGAAATCAGCTTTAGCTGGAGTAGAATGAGTCATAAGGGGGTGATTCGGAATGGTTACAGGACCCCTAGAGTTCATCTCCACGTTCCTGTAGAGAAGGCCTCCACTTGAGATGTGAACGGAACACCAGGGATCATGTCTCAGTGAAGAATGGAAATACACTCATCTCGCACTGAGGAGAGTGAAACCGGGCTCCTCTTGAGTTGTGGAGGGACCCTATTGTTTCACTCGAGTCTAGAAGGATATGTCAGAGAACTTCTTGACTTGCAGCATGGGTGTTAAAAACGCTTTCGAGTTTCAAGATGGAAGGTGTGATTTCCATCGAGACTCCGCAGCGGAAATGTCCTCATCGCGCCTGGAGGGGAGAAACCTCAGGCTTTACTCAAGTTGCGGCAGGTGCCCCTTGAGTTACGATGGAGAACTCAGGGACCCACTCATGAGGCCTCCGGAAAGGCCAGTGTTTCTCCGATTTGCGAGGGGATTCAATTGAATACACTTCATGCGTTGCTGCATCCTAAGTCTTTCTCAGGAGCAGAAGCTGCAACCTGAGGTTTCCTCTCCAATGCTGATCTGGTTCTGCAGGTTCCTCTGGAGACTTCACAGGGAAGCCAGGCCTTTTCTCGTTTAGAGACAGGCTAGTCCGTTTTTCTCCCGAGCTGTAGTAGCAGTGTGAGGTTCCCATCGTGTTGACACACAGATCTGAGGCTTTCCCAAGAGGCTTTCCCACAGAGGTATCACACGTGCCACCGTGGTGTGAGTCGATAAACTGGGTGACATTCAAGGAAGTGCAGATTAATCACGTTCATCTAGATTCGACTGAGAATTTTACTCCTCTTTTTCTTTTTTTCTTGCAGACCCGAACCCTGGAGTTCCTCTCGAGTTTCCTGTGGAGATTTCCTCTTCATGAGATGCAATGGGAAGGCATGAATCTTTTCTCGGTGACTCAGGGAAAGAACCCTCGTCTCTCGCGGAAGAGGGGGAGAATGGGGATCCCCTTCCTTTGTGAAGATACCTTCATTGTTCTACTCGATTGGAGACANTGAGATGTAATGTGAAGGGAGGAATCATTTCTCGACGAATCAGGGAAAGGAACCCTCGTCTCACACTGAAGAGGGGGGAATGGGAATCCTCTTCAGTTGTGAAGATACCTTCGTTGTTCTACTCGATTGGAAACAGATATGTCAGGGAATATTTTGACTTGCCTCAAGTGTTTGAAAGACGCTTCCGAAGTTCAAGAGGGAAGATGTGATTTCCCTTGAGACCCTACAGCGGAAAACGGCCTCATCTCGCCTGGAGGGGAGAACCTCCTGGTTTTTCTCGAGTTACCACAAGTTCCTCTCGAGTTTCGACGGGAACCTCAGCGACCCGCTCAGGAGGCCTCAGGAAAGTCCAGTGCCAAGACGACTGGAGAGGGGCTTCTTGGGATTCCTCTCCAGTCGGTGCCGCATCTTAAGTCCTTGTCTGGAGCATAGGCCACAACCTGAAGTTTCTCTCCACTGAAGACAGGGATCTTGGGGTTCCTCTGGAGTCTCCACATGGGATTCAGGCCTCGTCAAGAGTGGAGACATGCACGTCCGCTTTCTTCCCCAGCTGTAGCAGCAGAGTCAGGCTTCCTGTCGAGTTGACACAGGGATCTGTTCCTTCCCTCAAGGCTTTCCCACAGGGCTGTCACAGGGCCCAACATGGTATGAGTCCGTACTCTGGGTGACATTCGAGGATGTGCAGGGAAATCAGCTTCAGCTGGAGTGGTTTGAGTCATATGATGGTCTTTCAGAATGGTTGCACCACCCGTGGAGTTCCTCTCAACTTTCCTGTAGATAAGGACTCCACTTGAGATGCGAAGGAAAAGCCAGACATCATGTCTAGTCGAAGCAGGGAAAGAAAACATCATCTCCCATTGAGGAGAGGGAAACGGGGCTCCTCTTGAGTTGTGAAGGGACCCTCGCTGTTTTGCTCGAGTGGAGACGGATATGTCAGAGAACTTCTTGACTTGCAGCAAGGGTGTGAAGGACACTTTCGAGGTTCAAAAGGGAAGGTGTGATTTCCGTCGAGACACCGCAACGAAAAAGGGCCTCATCTCGCCTGAAGGGCAAAATCTCCTGGTTATTCTTGAGTTGCAGCAGGGTCCTCTCGAGTTACGATGGAGACCTCTGGGACCCACTCATGAGGCCTCAGGAAAGGCCAGTGTCTCTCCGAGTTGCTAAGAGACTTGCAGGATTCCTCACCATTCGAGGCTGCTTCCTAAGTGCTAATCCAGAGCAAAGGCCGGAACCTGAGGTTTCCTCTCCAGTGCTGACATGGTTCTTGAGGTTCCTCTGGAGTCTGCACAGGGGAGTCAGGCCTTGTCTCGTGTGGAGAAATGCTAGTTCGCTTTCTTCCCGAGCTGTAGTAGCAGTGTGAGGTTTCCCATTGAGTTGACACAGGGATCTGAGGCATTCCCACGTGGCTTTCCCACAGGGCTGCATCACGTGCCAACTTGGTGTCAGTCGATATACGGGATGACGTTCGAGGCACTACAGGGAAATCACGTTCATCTGGATTCGACTGAGACTTTTGTGCTTCTTTTGGTTTGGTTGCCCGACTCCTGGAGTTCCTCTCAAGTTTCCTGTGGAGAGCGCCTCCTCTTGAGATGTGACGGGAAGGCCAGGAATCATTTCTGGACGAAGCAGGAAAGGAACCCTCTTCTCACACTGAGGATGGGAGACTGGGATCCTCCTGAGTTGTGCAGGGAACTGTGTTTTTCTACTCGAGTGGAGACTGATAGGACGAGGAACGTCTTAACTTGCAGCAAGCGTTTGTAGGACGCTTCCGAGGTTCAGAAGGAAGGTGTGATTTCCTTCGAGACCCTTCAGCCGAAAAGGGCCTCATCTCGCCTGGAGGGCAGAAACTCCTGGTTTTTATCGAGTTGCGGCAGGGTCTTCTCGAGTTACGATGGAGAACTCTGGGACACACTCATGAGCTCTCAGGAAAGGCCAGTGTCACTCCGAGTTGCGAGGGGACTCGAGGGATCCCTCTCATTTTGGTGCTGCTACCTAAGTGTTTGTCAGGAGCGAAGGCTGGAACCTGAAGTTTCCTCTCCACTGCTGACATGGTTCTTGAGGTTTCTCTGGAGTCTCCACATGGGAATCAGGCCTTTTCTGGTGTGGAGAAATGGTAGTTTGCTTTCCTTCTGAGCGGTAGTAGTAGTGTGAGGCTTCCCATCGAGTTGACACAGGGATCTGAGGCATTCCCATGAGGCTTTCCCACAGGGCTGTCACACGTGCCACCGTGGTGTCAGTCGATACAACAAGGATGTAGTTCTTGACTTGCAGCAACGATGTGAGAGGCGCTTTCGAGTTTCAAGAGGGAAGGTGTGATTTCCGTCGAGACACCAGAGCGGAAAAAGGCCTCATCTCGCCTGGAGGCTAGAACCTCTGGGTTTTTCTCGAGTTGTGGCAGGTTCCTCTCGAGTTACAAAGGAGACCTCAGGGACACACTCATGAGGCCTCAGGAAATGCCAGAGTCTCTCCGAGTTGCGATGGGCCTCGTGTGATTCCTGTCCATTCGTTTCTGCGTCCTATATCTTTGTCAGGAGCAGAGGACGCAACCTTAGGTTTCCTCTCCAGTGCTGACGTGGTTCTTGAGTTTCCTCTGGAGACTCCAAAAGCGAACCAGGCCTTGTCTCGTGTGGAGACATGCTAGTCCGTTTTCCTCCCAAGATATAGTAGCAGTGTGAGGCTTCCCACCGAATTTACACAGGAGTCTGAGTCTTTCCCACGAGGCTTTCCCACAGAGCTGTAACACGTGCCACCATGGTGTGAGTCGATACATGGTATAACTTTCGAGGCACTGCAGGGTAATCACATTCACCTGGATTTGAATGAGACTTTGGTGCCTCTTTTGGTTTGGTGGCCCGACTCCTGGAGTTCCTCTCGAGATTCCTCTGCAGAGCGCCTCCTCTTGAGATGTGATGGGATGGCCAAGAATCATTTCTCGACGTAGAAGGGAAAGGAACCCTCGTCTCACAATGAGTAGGGGAGAATGGGGATCCTTTTGAGTTGTGCAGGGACCTTCGTTCTTCTCCTAGAGTGGACACAGATATGTCAAGAAACCTCTTAACTTGCAGCAAGCGTTTGAGGGAGGCTTTCGAGGTACAAGAGTGAAGGTGTGATTTCCCTCGAGACCCTGCAGCGGAAAAGGGCCTCATCTCGCCTGGAGGGAAGAACCTCCTGGTTTTTCTTGAGTTATGGCAGGTTCCTCGCGAGTTGCGACGGGGACCTCAGAGACCCGCTCAGGAAACTTCAGGAAAGGCCAGGGTTCATGTGAGTTGCGATGGGCTTTTCAGGATTCCTCTCCAGTCGAGGCCGCATTTTAAGTTCTTGTTTGGAGCATAGGCCGCAACCTGAATTTTCCTCGCCACTGCAGACAGTGTTCTTGGGGTTCCTCTGGAGTCTCCACATGGGAGTCCGTCCTCGTCTCGAGTGGAGACATGCAAGTCCGCTTTCTTCCCTAGCTGTAGCAGCAGAGTCAAGCTTCCCGTCGAGGTGTCACAGCGATCTGTGTCTTTCCTGAAGGCTTTTCCACAAGGCTGTCACAGAGGCCACCATGGTGTGAGTCGATAGTCTGGGTTACGTCCGAGGCAGTGCTACGAAATCAGCTTTAGCTGGAGAAGAATGAGTCATATGGGGTGTTTCGGAATGGTTGCACGACCCCTGGAGTTCATCTCGACGTTCCTGTAGAGAAGGCCTCCACTTGAGATGCGTAAGGAACACCAGGAATCATGTTTCGCTGAAGCAGGGAAATACGCTCATCTCGCATTCAGGAGAGTGAAACGGGGCTCCTCTTGAGTTGTGGAGAAACCCTCTTGTTTCACGCGATTCAAGGAGGATATGTCGGAGAACTTCTTGACTTCCAGCATGGGTGTTAAAAACGCTTTCGAGTTTCAAGATGGAAGGTGTGATTTCCATCGAGACTCCGCAGCGGAAATGTCCTCATCTCGCCTGGAGGGGAGAAACCTCAGGCTTTACTCAAGTTGCGGCAGGTGCCTCTTGAGTTACGATGGAGAACTCAGGGACCCACTCATGAGGCCTCCGGAAAGGCCAGTGTCTCTCCGATTTGCGAGGGGATTCAAGGGAATACACTTCANCGTGCCACCATGGTGTCAGTCGATACACCTGTCTCTTATACACATCTAGTTACAATGGAGATCTCAGGGACCCACTCATGAGGCCTCCGAAAAGGCCAGTGTTTCTCCCATTTGGAAGGGGATTCAAGTGATTACACTTCATTCGTTGTTGCATCCTAAGTCTTTCTCAGGTGTAGAAGCCGCAACCTGAGCTTTACTCTCCAGTGTTGATCTGGTTCTTGAGGTTCCTCTGGAGACTCCACAGGGGAGCCAGGCCTTGTCTCATATGGAGATATGTTAGTTCATTTTTCTCCCGAGCTGTAGTATCAGTGTGACGCTTCCCATCAAGTTGACACAGGTATCTGAGGTATTCCCACGAGGCTTTCCCACAGGGCTGTCACACGTGCCATCCTGGTGTAATTCGATACAGCAAGGATGTACTTCTTGACTTGCAGCAAGGATGTGAGAGATGCTTTCGAGGTTCAAGAGGGAAGGTGTGATTTCCGTCAAGACACCTCAGCAGAAAAAGGCCTCATTTCGCCTGGAGGGGAGAACCTCTGGGTTTTTCTCAGGAGTGGAGACATGCACGTCCGCTTTCCTCCCCAGCTGTAGCAGCAGAATCAGGCTTCCTGTCGAGTTGCCACAAGGATCTGTTCCTTCACCCAAGGCTTTACTCTGGGTAACATTCGAGGAAGTGCAGGGAAATCAGCTTCAGCTGGAGTGGTTTGAGTCATATGGTGTCTTTCAGAATGGTTGCACCACTCGTGGAGTTTCTCTTGACTTTCCTGTAGAGAAGGACTCCACGTGAGATGCGAAGGGAACGCCAGGCATCATGTCTAGTCGAAGCAGGAAAAGAAAACGTCATCTCACCTTGAGGAGAGGGAAACGGGGTTCCTCTTAAGTTGTGGAGGGACCCTCGCTGTTTCACTCGAGTGGAGACGGGTATGTCTTAGAACTTCTTGACTTGCAGCAAGGGTGTAAAGGACACTTTCGAGATTCAAGAGGGAAGGTGTGATTTCCGTCGAGACACTGTAACGAAAAAGGGCCACATCTTGCCTGGAGGGAAGAAGCTCCTGGTTACACTCGAGTCGCAGCAGGGTCCTCTCGAGTTAAGATGGAGACCTCTCGGACCCACTCATGAGGCCTCAGGAAAGGCCAGTGTGTCTCTGAGTTGCTAAGTGACTTGCGGGCTTCCTCTCCATTTGGTGCTGCTTCGTAAGTGTTTGTCAGGAGCAAAGGCCGGAACCTAAGTTTTCCTCTCCAGTGCTGACATGGTTCTTGAGGTGCCTCTGGAGTCTCCACAGGGGAGTCAGGCCTTGTCTCGTATGGAGAAATGCTAGCTCGCTTTCTTCCCGAGCTGTAGTAGCAGTGTGAGGCTTCCCATCGAGTTGACACAGGGATCTGAGGCATTCCCTCATGGCTTTCCCACAGGGCTGTAACATGTGCCACCATGGTGTCAGTCGATACACGGGGTGACATTCGAGGCACTGCAGGGAAATCACGTTCATCTGGATTCGAGGCAGATGTTTGCGCCTCTTTTGGTTTGGTTGCCTGACTACTGGTGTTCCTCTCAAGTTTCCTATGGAAAGCGCCTCCTCTTGAGATGTGACGGGAAGGCCAGGAATCATTTCTCGACGAAGCAGGAAAGGAACCTTCGTCTCACACTGAGGAGGGGAGACTGGGGATCCTCCTGAGTTGTGCGGGGAACTTTGTTTTTCTACTCGAGTGGAGACTGATATGCCGGGTAACGTCTTAACTTGCAGCAAGCATTTATAGGACGCTTCCGAGGTTCAAGAAGGAAGATGTGATTTCCCTCGAGACCCTTCAGCCAAAAAGGGCCTCATCTNTGAAATTTCCTCGCCACTGCAGACAGGGTTCTTGGGGTTCCTCTGGAGTCTCCACATGGGAGTCCGTCCTCGTCTCGAGTGGAGACATGCAAGTCTGCACTCCTCCCCAGCTGTAGCAGCAGAGTCAAGCTTCCCGTCGAGGTGTCACAGGGATCTGTGTCTTTCCTCAAGGCTTTCCCACAAGGCTGTCACAGTGGCCAACATGGTGGGGGTCGATACTCAGGGTAACATCTGAGGCAGTGCTACGAAATCAGCTTTAGCTGGAGTAGAATGAGTCGTAAGTGGGTGTTTCGGAATGGTTACTCTACCCCTAGAGTTCATCTTCACGTTCCTGTAGAGAAGGCCTCCACTTGAGATGTGAACCGAACACCAGGGATCATGTCTCAGTGAAGCATGGAAATACACTCATCTCGCATTGAGGAGAGTGAAACGGGGCTCCTCTTGAGTTGTGGAGGCACCCTATTGTTTCACTCGAGTCTAGAAGGATATGTCAAAGAACTTCTTGACTTGCAGCATGGGTGTTAAAAACGCTTTCGAGTTTCAAGATGGAAGGTGTGATTTCCATCGAGACTCCGCAGCGGAAATGTCCTCATCTCGCCTGAAGGGGAGAAACCTCAGGCTTTACTCGAGTTGTGGCAGGTTCCTCTCGAGTTAGCATGGAGACTTCAGGGACACAGTCATGAGGCCTCAGGAAAGGCCAGTGTCTCCTCGAGTTCCGAGGGGACTCGTTGGATTCCTCTCCATTGGTTGCTGCGTTCTAAATCTTTGTGGAGCGCAGGCCGCAAGCTGAGTTTTCCTCTGCAGTAGTGACCTAGTTCTTGAGGTTCCTCGGGAGACTCCAACGGCGAACTGGGCCTTGTCTCATTTGGAGACATGCTAGTCCATTTTCCTTTCAAGATGGAGTAGCAGTGTGAGGCTTCCCATCTACTTGACATAGGAATGTGAGTCTTTCCCACGTGGCTTTCCCACAGAGCTGTCACACGTGCCACCATGGTGTGAGTCGATACACGGGGTGACTTGCGAGGCACTGCAGGGTAATCACATTCATCTAGATACGACTGAGACTTTTGAGCCTCTCTTGCTTTGGTGGCTCGACTCCTGGAGTTCCTCTGGAGATTTCTGTGGAGAACGCCTCCTCATGAAATGCGACGGGATGGCCAAGAATCATTTCTCGACGTAGAAGGGAAAGGAATCCTCGTCTCACAATGAGAGGGGAGAATGGGGATCCTCTTGAGTTGTGAAGGGACCTTCGTTTATCTCCTCGAGTGGAGACAGATATGGCAGGAAACCTCCTAACTTGCAGCAAGCGTTTGAAGGACGCTTCCGAGGTTCAAGGGTGAAGGTGTGATTTCCCTCGAGACCCTGCAGCGGAAAAGGGCCTCATCTCGCCTGGAGGGGAGAACCTCCTGGTTTTTCTCGAGTTACGGCAGGTTCCTCTCGAGTTACGACGGGGACCTCAGGGACCCGCTCAGGAGGCCTCAGGAAAGGCCAGGGTTCATGCGAGTTGCGAGGGGCATTTCAGGATTCCTCTCCAGTCGGTGCCGCATCTTAAGTCCTTGACTGGAGCGTAGGCTGCAACCTGAAATTTCCTCGCCACTGCAGACAGGGTTCTTGGGGTTCCTCTGGAGTCTCCACATGGGAGTCCGTCCTCGTCTCGAGTGGAGACATGCAAGTCCGCACTCGTTCCCACCTGTAGCAGCAGAGTCAAGCTTCCTGTCGAGGTGTCACAGGGATCTGTGTCTTTCCTCAAGGCTTTCCCACAAGGCTGTCACAGTGGCCAACATGGTGGGGGTCGATACTCAGGGTAACATCCGAGGCAGTGCTACGAAATCAGCTTTAGCTGAAGTAGAATGAGTCATATGGGGGTGTTTCGGAATGGTGGCACGATCCCTGGATCCTCTGGTACCCTCTCATGAGTCCTCAGGAAAGGCCAGTGTCTCTCCAAGTTGCTACGAGACTTGCGGGATTCCTCTCCATTCAGTGATGCTTCCTAAGTGTTTCTCAGGACCTCAGGATTCCTCTCCAGTGCTGACATGGTTCTTGAGGTTCCTCTGGAGTCTCCACACGGGAGGCAGGCCTTGTCTCGTGTGGAGAAATGCTAGTTCTCTTTCTTCCCGAGCTGTAGTAGCAGTGTGAGGCTTCCCATCGAGTTGACACAGGGATCTGAGGCATTCCCACGTGGCTTTCCCACAGTGCTGTAACACGTGCCACCATGGTGTCAGTCGATACACGGGGTGACATTCGAGGCAGTGCAGGGAAATCACGTTCATCCGGATTCAACTGAGACTTTTGCGCCTGTTTTGGTTTGGTTGCCAGACTCCTGGAGTTCTTCTCAAGTTTCCTGTGGAGAGCGCCGCCTCTTGAGATGTGACGGAAAGTCCAGGAAACATTTCTCGACCAGGAATCATTTCTAGACGAAGCAGGAAAGGAACCCTCGTCTCACACTGAGGAGGGGAGACTGGGGATCCTCCTGAGTTGTGTAGGGAACATTGTTTTTCTACTCGAGTGGAGACTGATATGCCGGGGAAATTCTTAACTTGCAGCAAGCGTTTGTAGGACGCTTCTGAGGTTCAAGAAGGAAGGTGTGATTTCCCTCTAGACACTTCAGCCGAAAAGGGCCTCATCTCGACTGGAGCGCAAAACCCCCTGGTTTTTCTGGAGTTGCGGCAGGGTCTTCTCGAGTTACGATGGAGAACTCTGGGTCACACTCATGAGCTCTCAGGAAAGGCCAGTGTCACTCCGAGTTGCGAGGGGATTCGAGGGATTCCTCTCCTTTCAGTGCTGCTACCTAAATGTTTGTCAGGAGCGAAGGCTGGAACCTGAAGTTTCCTCTCCACTGCTGACATGGTTCTTGAGGTTCCACTATAGTCTCCACAGGGGAGTCAGGCCTTTTCTCGTGTGGAGAAATGCTAGTTTGCTTTCCTTCCAAGCAGTAGTAACAGTGTGAGGCTTCCCATAGAGTTGACAGAAGGATCTGAGGAATTCCACGAGGCTTTCCCACAGGGCTGTCACACGTGCCACCGTGGTGTCAGTCGATACAGCAAGGATGTACTTCTTGACTTGCAGCAAGGATGTGAGAGACGCTTTCGAGTTTCAAGAGGGAAGGTGTGATTTCCGTCGAGACACCTAAGCATAAAAAGGCCTCATTTCGCCTGGAGGGGAGAACGTCTGGGTTTTCCTCGAGTTGTGGCAGGTTTCTCTCGAATTACGATGGAGAACTCAGGGAAACACTCATGAGTCCTCAGGAAAGGCCAGTGTCTCTCCGAGTTGCGAGGGGCCTCGTGGGATTCTGCTCCATTCGTTGCTGCGCCTATATCTTTGTCAGGAGCGGAGACCGCAATGTGAGGTTTCCTCTCCAGTGCTGACGTGGTTCTTGATTTTCCTTTCGAGACTCCGCAGGCGAACCAGGCCTTGTCTCGTGTGGAGACATGCTAGTCCGTTTTTCTCCCAAGATGTAGTAGCAGTGTAAGGCTTCCCATCGACTTGACACAGGAATTTGAGTCTTACACACGAGGTTTTCCCACAGAGCTGTAACACGTGACACCATGGTGTGAGTCGATACACGGGGTGACTTTCGAGGCATTGCAGGGTAATCACATTCATCTGGATTCGACTGAGACTTTTGTGCCTCTTTTGGTTTGTCACACGTGCCACCGTGGTGTCAGTCGATACAGCAAGGATGCACTTCTTGACTTGCAGCAAGGATGTGAGAGATGCTTTCGAGTTTCAAGAGGGAAGGTGTGATTTCCGTCGAGACACCTAAGCATAAAAAGGCCTCATCTCGCCTGGAGGGGAGAACGTCTGAATTTTCCTCGAGTTGTGACAGGTTCCCCTCGAGTTACGATGGAGACCTCAGAGACACACTCATGAGGCCTCAGGAAAGGCCAGAGTCTCTCCGAGTTGCAAGGGGCCTCGTGGGATTACTGTCCATTCGTTACTGCGTCCTAAATCTTTGTCAGGAGCGAAGCCCCCAACCTGAGGTTTCCTCTCCAGTGCTGATCTGGTTCTTGAGGTTCCTCTGGGGATTCCACAGGGGAGCCAGGCCTTGCCTCGTGTGGAGATACGCTAGTCCGTTTTCCTCCCAAGATATAGTAGCAGTGTGAGGCTTCCCATCGTGTTGACAGAGAGATCTGAGTCTTTCCCACGAGGCTTTCCCACAGAGCTATAACACATGCCACCACTGTGTGAGTCGATACACAGGGTGACTTACGAGGCACTGCAGGGTAATCACATTAATCTGGATTCGACTGAGACTTTTGAGCCTCTTTTGGTTTGGTGGCCCCACTCCTGGAGTTCCTCTCGAGATTCCTGTGGCGAGCACCTCCTCTTGAAATGCGACGGGATGGCCAAGAATCATTTCTCGACATAGAAGGGAAAGGAACCCTCGTCTCACAATGAGGAGGGGAGAATGGGGATCCTCTTGAGTTGTGCAGGAACCTTTGTTTTTCTCCTCGAGTGGAGACAGATATGTCAGGAAACCTCTTAACTGTCAGCAAGCGTTTGAAGGACGCTTCCAAGGATCAAGAGTGAAGGTGTGATTTCCCTCGAGACCCTGCAGCGGAAAAGGGCCTCATCTCACCTGGAGGGGAGAACCTCCTGGTTTTTCTCGAGTTACGGCAGGTTCCTCTCGAGTTACGACGGGGACCTCAGGGACCCGCTCAGGAGGCCTCAGGAAAGGCCAGGGTTCATGCGAGTTGCGAGGGGCTTTTCAGGATTCCTCTCCAGTCGGTGTCGCATCTAAAGTCCTTGTCTGGAGCATAGGCCGCAACGAGAAATTTCCTCGCCACTGCAGACAGGGTTCTTGGCGTTCCTTTGGAGTCTCCACATGGGAGACCATCCTTGTTTCGAGTGGAATCATGCAAGTCCGCTTTCCTCCCCAACTGTAGCAGCAGAGTCAAGCTTTCCGTCGAGGTGTCACAGGGATCTGTGTTTTTCCTCAAGGCTTTCCCACAAGGCTCTCACACGGACCACCATGGTGTGAGACGATACTCTGGGTAACATCCGAGGCAGTGCTACGAAATCAGGTTTAGCTGGAGTAGAATGAGTCATATGGGGGTGTTTCGGAGTGGCTGCATGGCCCCTGGAGTTCATCTCGACGTTCCTGTAGAGAAGGCCTCCACTTGAGATGCGAAAGGAACACCAGGAATCATGTCTCGACAAAGCAGGGAAATACGCTCATTTCACATTGAGGAGAGTGAAACGGGGCTCCTCCTGAGTTGTGGAGGGACCCTCCTGTTTCACTCGAGTCTAGAGGGATATGTCGGAGAACCTCTTGACTTGCAGCATGGTTGTTAAAAACGCTTTCGAGTTTCAAGATGGAAGGTGTGATTTCAGTAGAGACACTGCAGCGGAAACGTCCTCATCTCGCCTGGAGGGGAGAAACTTCAGGTTTTTCTCGAGTTGCAGCAGGTGCCTCTCGAGTTACGATGGAGACCTCAGGAACCCACTCATGAGGCCTCCCGAAAGGCCAATGTCTATCCAATTTGCGAGGGGATTCAAGGGATTACACTTCATTCGTTGCTGAATCCTAAGTCTATCTCAGGAGCAGAAGCCTCAACCTGAGGTTTCCTCTCCAGTGCTGATCTGGTTGTTGAGGTTCCTCTGGAGACTCCACAGGGGAGCCAGGCCTTGTCTCGTGTGGAGACATGCTAGTCCGTTTTCTTTCAGAGCTGTAGTAGCAGTGTGAGGCTTCCCATCGTGTTGTCACAGAGATCTGAGGCTTTCCCACTAGGCTTTCCCACAGAGCTGTCACACGTGCCACCGTGGTGTGAGTTGATATTCTGGGTGACATTCGAGGAACTGCAGTTTAATCACGTTCATCTGGATTCGACTGAGACTTTTGCTCTTTTTTTTTTTTTTTTTTTTTTTTGCAGTCCCGA
>SJYX01024381.1:58011-80905 GCA_006410675.1 Oreotragus oreotragus | reverse complement strand
CTGTAGCAGCAGAGTCAAGCTTCCCATCGAGGTGTCACAGGGATCTGTGTCTTTCCTCAAGCCTTTTCCACAAGGCTGTCACACTGGCCAACATGGTGGGGGTCGATACTCAGGATAACATCCGAAGCAGTGCCACGAAATCAGCTTTAGCTGTAGTATAATGAGTTATGAGGGTGTTTCGGAATGGTTGCACGACCCCTGGAGTTCATCTCGATGTTCCTGTAGAGAAGGCCTCCACTTGAGATGGGAACGGAACACCAGGTATCCTGTCTTGTCGAAGCATGGAAATACACTCATGTCACATTGAGGAGAGTGAAACGGGGCTCCTCTTGAGTTGTGGAGGGACCCTATTGTTTCACTCGAGTCTAGAAGGATATGTCAGAGAACTTCTTGACTTGCAGCATGGGTGTTAAAAATGCTTTCGAGTTTCAAGATGGAAAGTGTGATTTTCTTCGAGACACTGCAGCAGAAAAGTCCTCATCTCGCCGGGAGGGGAGAAACTTCAGGGTTTCCTCGAGTTGCGGCAGGTGCCTCTCGAGTTACGATGGAGACCTCAGCGAACCACTCATGAGGCCTCCGGAAAGGCCAGTGTCTCTCCAATTTGCGAGGGGATTCAAGGGATTACACTTCATGCGTTGCTGCATCCTAAGTCTTTCTCAGGAGCAGAAACTGCAACCTGACGTTTCCTCTCCAGTGCTGATCTGGTTCTTGAGGTTCCCCTGGAGACTTCACAGGGGAGCCAGGCCTTGTCTCGTGTGGAGACATGCTAGTCCGTTTTCCTCGTAAGCTGTAGTAGCAGTGTGAAGCTTCCCATCGTGTTGATACAGAGATCTGAGGCTTTCCCACGAGGCTTTCCCACAGAGCTGTAACACGTGCCAACATGGAGTGAGTCGATACACGGGGTGACTTTCGAGGCACTGCAGGGTAATCACAATCATCTGGATGCGACTGAAACTTTTGAGCCTCTTTTGGTTTGATGGCCCGATTCCTGGAGTTCCTCTCGAGATTCCTGTGGAGAACGCCTCCTCTTGAGATGCGACGGGATGGCCAAAAATCATTTCTCGACATAGAAGGGAAAGGAACCTTCGTCTCACAATGAGGAGGGGAGAATGGGTATCGTCTTGAGTTGTGCAGGGACCTTCGTTTTTCTCCTCGAGTGAGACAGATATGTCAGGAAACCTCTTAACTTGCAGCAACCGTTTAAAGGACGCTTCCGAGGTTCAAGGGTGAAGGTGTGATTTCCCTCGAGACCCTGCAGCGGAAAAGGGCCTCATCTCGCCTGGAGGGGAGAACCTCCTGGTTTCTCTCGAGTTACGGCAGGTTCCTCTCGAGTTACGACGGGGACCTCAGGGACCCGCTCAGGAGGCCTCAGGAAAGGTCAGGGTTCATGCGTGTTGCGAGGGGCATTTCAGGATCCCTCTCCAGTCGGTGCCGCATCTTTAGTCCTTTACTGGAGAGTAGGCTGCAACCGGACATTTCCTCGCCACTGCAGACAGGGTTCTTGGGGTTCCTCTGGAGTCTCCACATGGGATTCAGGCCTCGTCTGGAGTGGAGACTTGCAAGTCCGCTTTCCTCCCCAGCTGTAGCAGCAGAGTCAGTCTTCCTGTCGAGGTGACACAGGGATCTCTTCCTTCCCTCAAGGCTTTCCCACAGGGCTGTTGCAGGGGCGAACATAGTGTGAGTCGATAATCTGGGTAAAATTCGAGGAGGTTCAGGGAAATCAGCTTCAGCTGGAGTTGTTTGAGTCATATGGTGGTCTTTCAGAATGGTTGCACCACCCGTGGAGTTCCTGTCGTCTTTCCTGTAGAGAATGACTCCACTTGAGATGCGAAGGGAACACCAGGCATCATGTCTAGTCGAAGCAGGAAAAGAAAACCTCATCTCGCATTGAGGAGAGGGAAACGGGGCTCCTCTTGAGTTGTGGAAGGACCCTCGCTGTTTCGCTCGAGTGGAGACGGATATGTCAGAGAACTTCTTGTTTGCACCAAGGGTGTGAAGGATGCTTTCGAGGTTCAAGAGAGAAGGTGTGATTTCCGTCGAGACACTGCAAAGAAAAAGGGCCTCATCTCGCCTGGAGGGCAGAACCTCCTGGGTATTCTCAAGTTGCAGCAGGGTCCTCTCGAGATATGATGGAGACCTCTGCGACCCACTCATGAGGCCTCAGGAAAGGCCAGTGTTTCTCCGAGTTGCTAAGAGACTTGCGGGATTCCTCTCTATTCGGTGTTGCTTCCTAAGGGTTTGTTAGGAGCAAAGGTCGGAACCTGAGGTTTCCTCTCCAGTGCTGACATGGTTCTTGAAGTTCCTCTGGAGTCTCCACAGGGGAGTCGGGCCTTGTATCGTGTGGAGAAATGGTAGTGCGCTTTCTTCCCGAGCTGTAATAGCAGTGTGAGGCTTCCCATCGAGTTGAAACAGGAATTTGAGGCATTCCCACGTGGCTTTCCCACAGGGCTGTAATACATGCCAATGTGGTGTCAGTCGATACACGGGATGAAATTCGAGGCACTGCAGGGAAATCACGTTCATCTGGATTTGACTGAGACATTTTGCCTCTTTTGGTTTGGTTGCCCGACTCCTGGAGTTCCTCTCAAGTTCCCTGTGTAGAGGGCCTCCTCTTGAGATGCGACGGGAAGGCCAGGAATCATTTCACGACGAAGCAGGAAAGGAACCCTCGTCTCACACTGAGGAAGGGAGACTGGGGATCCTCCTGAGTTGTGCAGGGAATTTTGTTTTTCTACTCGAGTGGAGACTGATATGCCGGGGAACGTGATAATTTGCAGCAATCGTTTGTAGGACGCTTCCGAGGTTCAAGAAGGAAGGTGTGATTTCACTCAAGACCCTTCAGCCAAAAAGGGCCTCATCTCGCCTGGAGGGCAGAACTCCTAGTTTTTCTCAAGTTGCGGCAGGGTCTTCTCGACTTATGATGGAGAACTCTGGGACACACTCATGAGCTCTCAGGAAAGGCCAGTGTCACTCCGAATTGCGAGGTTACTCGAGGGATTCCTCTCCTTTCGGTGCTGCTACCTAAGTGTTTGCAGGAGCGAAGGCTGGAACCTGCAGTTTCCTCTCCACTGCTGACATGGTTCTTGAGGTTCCTCTGGAGTCTCCACAGGGGAGTCAGGCCTTTTCTGGTATGGAGAAATGCTAGTTTGCTTTCCTTCAGAGCGGTAGTAGCAGTGTGAGGCTTCCCATCGAGTTGACACAGGGATCTGAGGCATTCCCACGAGGCTTTCCCACAGGGCTGTCACGCGTGCCACTCTGGTGTCCGTCGATACAGCAAGGATGTACTTCTTGACTTGCAGCAAGGATGTGAGAAATGCTTTCGAGTTTCAAGAGGGAAGGTGTGATTTCCGTCGAGACACCACAGCGGAAAAAGGCCTCATCTCGCCTGGAGGGGAGGACCAATGGGTTTTTCTCCAGTTGTGGTAGGTTCCTCTCGAGTTACGATGGAGACCTCAGGTACACTCTCATGAGGCCCTAGGAAAGGCCACTGTCTCTCCGAGTTGGGAGGGGCCTCGTGGGATTCCTCTCCATTGGTTCCTGCATCCTAAATCTTTGTCAGGAATGGAGGCAGCAACCAGAGGTTTCCTCTCCAGTTCTGACGTGGTTCTTGAGGTTCTTCTTGAGACTCCAAAGGCGAACCAGGCCTTGTCTCGTGTGGATACATGCAAGTCCATTTTCCTACCAAGATGTAGTAGCAGTGTGAGGCTTCCCATCGAGTTGACACAGTAATCTGAGTCTTTCCCACGAGGCGTTCCCACAGAGCTGTCACACGTGCCACTGTGGTGTGAGTTGATACACTGGGTGACATTTGAGGAAATGCAGTTTAGTCACTTTCATCTGGATTTGACTGAAACTTTTGCTCCTCCTATTTTTTTTTTTTTGCACGCCCAAACCCTGGAATTCCTCTCGAGTTTCCTGTGGAGAGTGCCTCCTTTCAGATGCAATGGGAAGGCAGGAATCATTTCTCCATGAATCAGGGAAAGGAACCCTCGTCTCACACTGAAAAGGGGAGAATGGGGATTTTCTTCACTTGTGAAGATACCGTCGTTGTTCTACTCGATTGGAGACCGATATGTCAGGGAAATTTTGACTAGCTTCAAGAGTTTGAACGATGCTTCCGAAATTCAAGAGGGAAGGTGTGATTTCCCTTGGGAGCCTGCACCAGAAAAAGGCCTCATCTCGCCTGGAGGGGAGTACCTCCTGGTTTTTCTCGAGTTACAGCAGGTTCCTCTCGAGTTATGAAGGGAACTTCAGCGACCTGCTCAGGAGGACTCAGGAAAGGCCAGTGCCAAGGCGAGTTGAGAATGGCTTGTTGGCTTTCCTCTCCAGTCGGTGCCGCATCTTAAGTCCTTGTCTGGAGCGTAGGCCACAACGTGAAGTTTCTCTCCACTGAAGACAAGGTTCTTGGGGTTCCTCTTGAGTCTCCACAAGGGATTCAGGCCTCGTCTGGAGTGGAGACATGCACGTTGGCTTTCCTCCCCAGCTTTAGCAGCAGAGTCAGGCTTCCTGTCTAGTTGACACAGATATCTGTTCCTTCCCTCAAGGCTTTCCCACAGGGCTGTCGCAGGTCCAACATAGTGTGAGTTGATACTCTGATAAACAGTCGAGGAGTTGCAGGGAAATCAGCTTCAGCTGGAGTGGTTTGAGTCATATGGTGGTCTTTTGGAATGGTTGCACCCCCCGTGTAGTTCCTCTTCACTTTCCTGTAGAGAAGGACTCCACTTGAGATGCGAAGGGAACGCCAGTCATCATGTTTAGTCGAAGCAGGAAAAGAAAACGTCATCTCGCATTTAGAAGAGGGAAACGGGGCTCCACTTGAGTTGTGGAGGAACCCTCGCTGTTTTGCTCGAGTGGAGACGGATATGTCAGAGAACTTCTTGACTTGTAGAAAGGGTGTGAAGGACGCTTTCGAGGTTCAAAAGGGAAGGTGTGTTTTCTGTCGAGACACCACAACGAAAAAGGGATTCATCTCGCCTGGAGGGCAGAACCTCCTGGTTATTCTCGAGTTGCAGCAGGGTCCTCTCGAGTTACGATGGAAACCTCTGGGACCCACTCATGAGGCCTCAGGAAAGGCCAGTGTCTCTCTGAGTTGCTAAGAGACATGTGGGATCCCTCTCCATTCTGTGCTGCTTACTAAGTGTTTGTCAGGAGCAAAGGCCGGAACCTGAGGTTTCCTCTCCAGTGCTGACATGGTTTTTGAGGTTCCTCTGGAGTCTCCACAGGGGAGTCAGGCCTTGTCTCTTGTGGAGAAATGCTAGTTCGCTTTCTTCCCAAGCTGTAGTAGCAGTGTGAGGCTTTCCATCAAGTTGACACAGGAATCTGAGGCATTCCCACGTGGCTTACCCACAGGGCTATAACACGTGCCACCATGTTGTCAGTCGATACACGGGGTGACTTTCGAGGCACTGCAGGGAAATCATGTTCATCTGGATTCGACTGCGACTTTTGCTCCTCTTTTGGTTTGGTTGCCCGCCTCTTGGAGTTCCTCTAAGGTTCCTTTAGAGAGTGTTTCCTCTTGAGATGCGACGGGAAGGCCAGGAATCATTTCTCGACGAAGCAGGAAAGGAACCCTTGTCTCACTCTGAGGAGGGGAGACTGAGTATCATCCTGAGTTGTGCAGAGAACTTTGTTTTTCTTCTCGCGTGGGGACTGATATGCCGGGGAACGTCTTAATTTGCAGCAAGCGTTTGTAGGATGCTTCCGAGTTTCAAGAAGGAAGATGTGATTTCTCTCGAGTCCCCTCAGTCGAAAAGGGCCTCATCTCCCCTGGAGGGCAGAGCCTTCTNTAAAAAAAAAGTTATCTTCATAGAAATAATATTTTTAAAGAATTCTGCATTAGTTTCAACCTAATTGCAACAAGGATTTAACCAGGCATGGCTGTTGAATATATTGCAAATTATTCTAACATCTGCTCAGTGAGCAATTCCAAATCAGTGGTTATATCATATGAGATACTTCAGTCCTCTTTTGCCAAGTCCCACTACTATAAAAATGTGTATAACTCCTAATTCATCATTGAAAGAAAATTGGGCATGATGTATTTAAAAGGGTTAGGAAAGAAGTTTTCAAATACTACACTACAAAGATAATGGGATTGTGAAAAGTCAGGACTCACTCCTGCTGTTCTCAAGCAATTAAGTCCATGAAAAGTAATAGATATGACTAATCAGTTCAACTGCCTTTGAGTTCAATGAAAATTGTACCTGAATATGTCCAGAGAGAATCCGAAGAAAGTGGGAATTATTCTTAGAGAACACTTCAGCCTCTTTTGAAAACACAGAATAAGAATGAAATAGCACCCATCCAAAATTTTGAACCCTACATCTTTTTCTTTCTATGCCTCATTAATGTTGATGTGTTCTTTGTGATAATTAACCTGCCCTGAGACACAGGCAAAATTCAGCAAGAATAATATTCCAAGAAAAGAAGGCGTACATAAATGATTTTACCCATGCCACTTCTTCAAATAGTAGGCACAGTTTTAATCACTAATCAGTTGCATTAATAACTATTACAAATAAGACCATACATTGGCAATAAACACTGTCTTTATGGCAAGAATGAGAAGCTCCTTTCACAGGCAAATAGTTCATTGACTCTCAGAATCCTTTGCTTTTACCTGGTGGAAACTATCAGGCTTTAGCTGAAGTTTTGATGTTTTATCCCAGATACTTATCTGTTCACTGGATTCAAGTCTAGGCAGCTGCATGAAAGCCTGGGCAGAGATTATAATGTCAGCTAGATGAGGCTAGCAATTGCGATACAAGGGTGAGGTCAGTGTATATCTGCACACTTTCCAACCAGTAAAAGCGTATGTTTCTGCACCCATTGCAGGAGAAGAGAAAAACATTTCAGACAGAAAATAGCTTTAGTCAGTTTGCCAACACTAGTCAAAACAATATCTTTCTGTTTCTCTCTTCCACATAAACACAGAAACCTGAAAGGGAATATATCATAGATATCTTTAAAAAATTTTTTTTCCATTTCTAGAGGGGTGTCTGTTGACATTCCAAAGCCATTTTCTCAATCTGCCTGCTTCAGTGCACCCGTACGAGATGAATTCTGTGGTGATTACAAGTCACTCAATGCTTTTAAGAGGAAAATGAATAGATGAGGGCGTGACGGGGAAATTATGTGACTTAATGTCAAATATTAACACAGAAGCCCTTCCTGATCTTCTACGTGATAGTCCTTCTATTCCCTTTGAGGTAGGCAGAGAGAAGAATATAAAATCCTATGAGTGTGTTCCAGAACATCAAAGTACCAACACATGTCAAAGACACCACTGGTAGAGTATGTCCAAGTTGTGGGAGCAAAAATCCCACTGCCCCAGACTGAAGCTCTGCCCTGACTTTCTTTTCTGCCCTCCTCTGTTCCATCCACTTCTGTACCTTTCCAAACCAAAATTCCACTAAGCTCTCGGGTTTCTGAAACCTTCGGTCGTGTCAGACTCTGTAACCCAATGGATTGTAGCCTGCCAGGCTCCTCTGTCCACGGGGTTCTCCAGGCAAGAATACTGGTGTGAGTTGCTGTGCCCTCCTCCAGGGGATCTTCCCGACCAGGGATCGAACCCACGTGTCTTATATCTTCTGCACTGGCAGACGGGTTCCTCATCATTCATACCACAGAGCCTTTTCCTTATTCTTAACATTGCAGATAGGAGTCTGCCCATCTTCTGAAGAATTCCGTCTGCCTACCTGCCAACTGGGGGCGGTCTACATTTGCTTGCCTCTAGTCCAAGTTTACCTAGAAAAAATCTGTAAGTATACATAACACCAGATTTCTTTCCGCAGTAATTACCCTGGTCCCTCCCTCACCTTCCCTAACCCATAACCATTTGACCATTTCTGAATTACCATGGAGCCTATAACTAGTGTCACATGTCTTGCCCTAATTAAACAATGTCTCATAGTAGTCATTCATTATCTACATATTCATGAAGTTCATATACATACGCTCTGAAAGTCAAAGTGTTAGTCACTCAGTTGTGTTGGACTCTTTGCAACCCCTTGGACTGCCAGGCTCCTCTGCCCATGGAATCTTCCAGGGAAGACTACTAGAGTGCCATTTCCTTCTCCAGGGGATCTTCCCAACCCAGGGATTGAACGTGGGTCTCCTGCATCGCAGGCAGATTCTTTACTATCTGAGCCACCAGGGAAGCCCCACACACTCTACAGTCAGCTTATTCTTCTTCTAGCAAAGTCTTGATGCCAAAGATTTTATTTTATACTTCTCTGGTAGAAAAAATAATAATGATATATATTTAAAATCATGTTTACCTATATAACTGAAACTTTGGGAAGTGGGAAAAATAAAGAAAACTGAGTTTTGCTCTAATGGGACTGAAAGTTTATTCATCCAGCACTGAGTTCTTGTTGCATGAAAGGCATTAGATTGATGAGCCCATCATGAATAAGAAACAGCCCCTTTGAAAACTTACCTATAATGATAGGGAGGGAAGGTCACAGATAAGATGCCTCCAATATAACTACTGAGCAAGACAGGAATAGTAAAATGATTACAAGAGAGAAGTTATTTATGACTGGGGTTTGGGGAGGTAGGAATACAAGACAGTATACTAAAAATAAGCAAGTAATAGCATTAGGCAGTGTCCATAAATTCTGTAAGAATCCCCCAGGAAGTAGGAGAAAAATGTCGTGAAGCTGCCATTGGCCTCTACTCACCTGAGATCTGCCTGCAAGCTAACTTTAAAGGAACACCCATCACATGGGAAGGAAATGCAGGGAGTATTTTGGAAGCAGACAAAGTCATGTGCTTTCCAGGGCAGAATCTGGTGCCCCGGTGGAGCTGGGTGCATTCCAGATTTCTGGGATGGGTCTGTGAACACCAAGTCTGTGCTGTCAAGAGGATAAGAAAAAGCAGACACAAATGAGCTAACCATGAATGTTATCTGCTGAGACACGCCCCGGGGGACGGTCAGAGTCAGTGCAGAGAGTGGTGTTGGTGAAGGAGCTGGACATACTTTCTTTTCACTGCATCCACCCAGGTGAGTAATTAAGAGATGCAGAGAATAGAGCTGCCCTGGGCACCCATACATCTTCCTTCTAAGGGAAAAGGAAATAAAACACTAATACAGGGAAGGAGGGGAAGAGGTGAGAGCTAATCAGGCTAATTCCTTTCCTTTTGGGACAACTGGCAGTCAAAAGAGTATCATAAAGCCCAGAAATAGAGATTAATGACCTGGAACATAATCTCTTCTCCCCAGTCTCCATGCCCCGGCCAATTCCCACACTCAGCTTGTGGGCTTCAGACTCTCCAGCAACTAAAATCAGAAATGATTTAACTTACCAGGAAGACAAAATAGAAAAGAAACCTGTTCATAATATGTACTCACAAATATTCTAAGATATATAATTCTAAAATTCTAAATCATATTTTTATACAAAAAATTAACTAACCCGATTCAAGGGTTCCAAGGAGAAAAGTGAAAATTCATATATCCAGGACAAAATGCATAGATATGGGCTGTATCCATCATAAGAACTGATACGCAATCACTTTTTTTGTTGTTTCCATTTATTTTAGAAAAACTAATCCTTCCCTGTTCCCATGAGCAAAAGCTCTGCCAAAAAGTCATAACTGCATTTGAGTTTCAGTTTCAGAAAAAGCTATTGTTCATTTAAGAGCGAGCCTGTTTTCTGAATTGGAAAAAAAAAAAAGTGACTTGGGTGAAAGTCAATCCATCTTTCTGACTGTATCCCAAGAAAAATTGGGCTTCCCGGGTGGCACTAGTGGTAAAGAATCCACTTGCCAATGTAGGAGGCCCAAGAGACTCAGGTTCAATCCCTGGGTTGGGAAGATGATCTGGAGTAGGAAATGGCAACCCACTCCAGGATTCTTGCCTGGGAAATTCCATGGGCAGAAGAGACTGGCTGGCTATAGTCCATGGGGTTAAAAAGAAAGGGTGGAGCTGCCAGGCCTGTGTAGCTCAGCAAGCTAGCCTTTGGGAGTATATTTTTGGCATTAAGATTGGTCTTTGGTTCTAAGCCTGACTGGAATAATCTGAAAACACTTTTATGGCTCCAATCTTTGGTAATGGGTACATTCCTGACAGGCTAGTAACCCATCAGAAATGATGGTATGTTTAGAAACATAATTACAAAGTATGCCTGTGAGCTACACTGACTGGACCAAATACAATAAAAGTCAGAAGATAGCTGGAGAAACAAAAATACGACTATTCTCCCCGATACTTGCTGCTGCTGCTGCTGCTGCTGCTGTCACTTGAGTCGTATCCGACTCTGTGCGACCCCAGAGGCGGCAGCCCACCAGGCTTCCCCACCCCTGGGACTCTCCAGGCAAGAACATTAGAGTGGGTTGCCATTTCCTTCTCCAATGCGTGAAAGTGAAGTCTCGATACTTACTTAAGTCTAAAACACATTAAATGAAAATTATCAATGTAATTCCACTTTGGGCAGGTGATTTAACCTGCCATCAGCAAATGCTTAGCAGTCTCCTACTTGGGGTTTATACACCGGAGTGAGTACTCTGGAGGACACAGAAATGCTCTAGAATTAAAATTGAATGGGCAAGAAACTTATGCTAGAAACCATTTGTATGTGTAACCACTGTCTAGCACAATGTGAAAAGTTGTATGAAATGGGGCAAAGTGTTATGGAAGCATAGATGAGACTGAAACTTCTGGTTGCTAGAACAGGGAAAGCCTTAAAGGAGATAACACATGAACTAAGCTCTTTTAAAATTGGAGTATAATTGTTTTACAATGTTGCATTCTACTCGATTGGAGACCGATATGTCAGGGAAATTTTGACTAGCTTCAAGAGTTTGAACGATGCTTCCAAAATTCAAGAGGGAAGGTGTGATTTTCCTTGGGAGCCTGCACCGGAAAAAGGCCTCATCTCGCCTGGAGGGGAGTATCTCCTGGTTTTTCTCGAGTTACGGCAGGTTCCTCTCGAGTTATGAAGGGAACTTCAGCGACCTGCTCAGGAGGCCTCAGGAAAGGCCAGTGCCAAGGCGAGTTGAGAATGGCTTGTTGGCTTTCCTCTCCAGTCGGTGCCGCACCTTAAGTCCTTGTCTGGAGCGTAGGCCACAACGTGAAGTTTCTCTCCACTGAAGACAAGGTTCTTGGGGTTCCTCTCGAGTCTCCACATGGGATTCAGGCCTCGTCTGGAGTGGAGACATGCACGTCGGCTTTCCTCCCCAGCTTTAGCAGCAGAGTCAGGCTTCCTGTCTAGTTGACACAGGGATCTGTTCCTTCCCTCAAGGCTTTCCCACAGGGCTGTCGCAGGTCCAACATAGTGTGAGTCGATACTCTGATAAACAGTCGAGGAGGTGCAGGGAAATCAGCTTCAGCTGGAGTGGTTTGAGTCATATGGTGGTCTTTTGGAATGGTTGCACCCCCCGTGTAGTTCCTCTTGACTTTCCTGTAGAGAAGGACTCCACTTGAGATGTGAAGGGAACACCAGTCATCATGTCTAGTCGAAGCAGGAAAAGAAAATGTCATCTTGCATTGAGGAGAGGAAAATGGGGCTCCTCTTGAGTTGTGGAGGGACCCTCGCTGTTTCGCGCGAGTGGAGATGGATATGTCAGAGAACTTCTTGACTTGCAGCTAGGGTGTGAAGGACGCTTTCGGGGTTCAAGAGGGAAGGTGTGATTTCCGTGGAGACACCGCAACGAAAAAGGGCCTTATCTCGACAGGAGGGCAGAACCTCCTGGTTATTCGCGAATTGCAGCAGGGTCCTCTCTAGCTACGATGGAGACCTCTGGGACCCACTCATAAGGCCTCAGGAAAGGCCAGTGTCTCTCCAAGTTGCTAAGACACTTGGGGGATTCCTCTCCATTCGAGTCTGCTTCCTAAGTGTTTATCAGGAACAAAGGCCGGAACCTGAGGTTTCCCCGCCACTGCAGACAGGGTTCTTGGGGTTCCTCTGGAGTCTCCACATGCTAGTCCGTCCTCGTCTCGAGTGGAGACATGCAAGTCCGCTTTCCTCCCCAGCTGTAGCAGCAGAGTCAAGCTTCCCGTCGAGGTGTCACAGGGATCTGTATCTTTCCTCAAGGCTTTCCCAAAAGGCTGTCACAGGGGCCACCATGGTGTTAGTCAATACTCTGGGTAACATTAGAGGCAGTGCTACGAAATCAGCTTTTGCTGGACTAGAATGAGTCCTATGGGGGTGTTTCGGAATGATTGCACGACCCCCTGGATTTCATCTTGACCTTCCTGTAGAGAAGGCCTCCACTTGAGATGCGAAAGGAACACCAGGAATCATGTCTCGCCGAAGCAGGGAAATACGCTCATCTTGCATTGAGGAGAGTGAAACTGGGCTCCTCTTGAATTGTGGAGTGACCCTCTTGTTTCATTCGAGTATAGAAGGATATCTCGGAGAACTTCTTGACTTGCAACATGGGTTTGAAAAACGCTTTCGAGTTTCAAGATGGAAGGTGTGATTTCCGTAGAGACACTGCAGCGGAAATGTCCTCATCTCGCCTGGAGGGGAGAAACTCCAGGTTTTTCTCGAGTTACGGCAGGTTCCGCTCGAGTTATGACGGTAACCACAGCGACCCGCTCAGGAGGCCTCAGGAAAGGCCAGTGCCAAGGAGAGTTGAGAGGGTCTTCTCAGGATTCCTCTCCAGTCGGTGCCGCATCTTAAGTCCTTGTCTGGAGTGTAGGCCGCAAACTGAAGTTTCTCTCCACTGAAGACAGGATTCTTGGGGTTCCTCTGGAGTCTCGACATGGGATTCAGGCCTCGTCTGGAATGGAGACATGCACGTCCGCTTTCCTCCCCAGCTGTAGCAGCAGAATCAGGCTTCCTGTCTAGTTGACACAGGGATCTGTTCCTTCCCTCAAGGCTTTCCCACAGGGCTGTCGCAGGGGCCAACATAGTGTGATTCGATACTCTGGGTAACATTTGAGGAGGTGCAGGGAAATCAGCTTCAGCTGGAGTGGTTTGACTCATATGATAGTCTTTCGGAATGGTTGCACCACCCGTGGAGTTCCTATCGACCTTCCTGCAGAGAAGGACTCCACTTGAGATGCCAAGGGAACGCCAGTCATCATGTCTAGTCGAAGTAGGAAAAGAAAATGTCATCTCGCATTTAGAAGAGGGAAACGGGGCTCCTCTTGAGTTGTGGAGGAACCCTCGCTGTTTCGCTCGAGTGGAGACGGATATGTCAGAGAACTTCTTGACTTGTAGAAAGGGTGTGAAGGACGCTTTCGAGGTTCAAAAGGGAAGGTGTGTTTTCTGTCGAGACACCACAACGAAAAAGGGATTCATCTCGCCTGGAGGGCAGAACCTCCTGGTTATTCTCGAGTTGCAGCAGGGTCCTCTCGAGTTACGATGGAAACTTCTGGGACCCACTCATGAGGCCTCAGGAAAGGCCAGTGTCTCTCTGAGTTGCTAAGACACATGCGGGATCCCTCTCCATTCTGTGCTGCTTACTAAGTGTTTGTCAGGAGCAAAGGCCGGAACCTGAGGTTTCCTCTCCAGTGCTGACATGGTTTTTGAGGTTCCTCTGGAGTCTCCACAGGGAAGTCAGGCCTAGTCTCTTGTGGAGAAATGCTAGTTCGCTTTCGTCCCGAGCTGCAGTAGCAGTGTGAGGATTTCCATCAAGTTGACACAGGAATCTGAGGCATTCCCACGTGGCTTACCCACAGGGCTGTAACACGTGCCACCATGTTGTCAGTCGATACACGGGGTGACTTTCGAGGCTCTTCAGGGAAATCATGTTCATCTGGATTCGACTGCGACTTTTGCTCCTCTTTTGGTTTGGTTGCCCGACTCTTGGAGTTCCTCTAAGGTTCCTTTAGAGAGCGTTTCCTCTTGAGATGTGACGGGAAGGCCAGGAATCATTTCTCGACGAAGCAGGAAAGGAACCCTTGTCTCACTCTGAGGAGGAGAGACTGAGTATCATCCTGAGTTGTGCAGAGAACTTTGTTTTTCTTTTCGCGTGGGGACTGATATGCCGGGGAACGTCTTAATTTGCAGGAAGCGTTTGTAGGATGCTCCCGAGTTTCAAGAAGGAAGATGTGATTTCTCTCGAGTCCCCTCAGTCGAAAAGGGCCTCATCTCCCCTGGAGGGCAGAGCCTTCTTTTTTTTCTCCAGTTTCAGCAGGATTTTCTCGAGTTACAATGGAGAACTCTGTGACATACACATGAGCTCTCAGGAGAGGCCAGTGTCAGTCCGAGTTGCGAGGGGACTCGAGGGATTCCTCTCCTTTTGGTGCTGCTACCTAAGTGTTTCACAGGAGCGAAGGCTGGAACCTGAAGTTTCCTCTCCACTGCTGACATGGTCCTTGAGGTTCCTCTGGAGTCTCCAGAGGGGAGTCAGGCCTTTTCTTGTGTGGAGAAATGCTATTGTACTTTCCTTTCGAGCGGTAGTAGCAGTGTGAGGCTTCCTATCGACTTGACAAAGGGATCTGAGGCATTCCCACGAGGCTTACCCACAGGGCTGTCACAAGTGCCACCGTGGTTTCAATCGATACAGCAAAGATGTACTTCTTGACTTGCAGTAAGGATGTGACAGACGCTTTCGAGTTTCAAGAGGGAAGGTGTGATTTCCGTCGAGACACCACAGCGGAAAGCACAGTTTCATGAGACCAGACTAAAGGAGAGTCAGGCACGTTCCCAACGGAGCATGCCTCAAGACCAACAGATACTCCAGCAGAGGTGTTGGCACATAAAAATTTAAAGGTTCCCTGGGGTCTTATGAAAAGACCTCCAAAGTCATTTCCGGTCTTGGAAATTCACTTGGCAATTTGTTCAAGCCCTCTGGTGCTCAGCGTTTTCACCTGTAAAGAGGGAATCACTGTAATATTGTCTAGTCTACCTGCAGAGGGGCAGGTAGGAGGCTAAAGAGACTTTCTAAGTACAACATGATTGTGTTGACAGTGGCCTGGACAAGCATATAAGACTAATATGTTATCAAACTCAGAAAAATATTATCATGCATCAAAATCCCTTCCTGAAGGATGGGAAAGGAAATCTGGGAGCATAAGCATGTACACACACACACACACATCCAGAACTGCTCAAATGATCTGAACAAGCTGTTCCAACAGAAAAAGAATTACTAAAGAACAGGTCACTTTTCATTTTCCTATCTCTTTCAGGAAATGCCAAAAAAAAAAAGTAAAAATAAAAATGCAACAATCGTTTTTCCATGTGCTGGGCCAGCTGCTACTACCTTAACAGGACACTGTTGTTTAAGTAACCATAGTAGAATCCAAAGGCTCATCATAAATAATACAATGCTTTACGAAGAGGCGAAAACTAATTCCATTCATCAAGTACCTAAGTCTCCAGACAAAGCCAAAATAGATGGAAAAGAAGCAAATAGTTTTTAACAAAACCCTCACTATATACCTCTTGTTTCCTGTTTCTGATTTCAGAGAGTAAAGTATATAAACTGTCACTTAGCTCATCCAAGGCAAAAAATTATCTCATCCATCCACATGATAAGCTTTAAGGACTAGTTACTATGTGCCAGGAAAGATGCTCGGCAAAGAAATGTGGAAAAATAGTTATTGCTGTTAAGGACGTAAGACCAGCAGGGAATAAAACCCACCAACATTCATATCGTGAGCATAAGGAGGAATTACTCTCATTACTGCAACTGGGTCTCAGAATAACACTTTGAAGAAAGTACTTCCTTACAGATTTGAACACTGAGGCCCACAGAGTTTGAGTGATTCGTCCAAATATGTAAAATCAGCTTATGGTGGAGTCAGAGTTCAAACCCAAGTCTTCTGACCCCAAGTCTCTTCCCAGTATTGTGTAAGGATGTGCAGACAAAGCTTTTCCCTAACATCACCACACAACCTGCTGAGCCCTTTCTATTCACATGCAAAACTCTATCTGGGTACTCTATTTCCTCCTGGTTTGTAGTCAGAAAATAGTCTGAGTAAGACTCTGTCATAAGTCATCACGGGCCAAGTAATAAAATATCAAGCTGCATATAACAAGAACTACTCCAATCACAGGAATGATGAAAACACTAGAGTAGAAGGCATATTTGCTTACCTCTCTCAGCCCGTGACAGATACAGTCAATAAAACCTAGGTAGCATTTTCAACTTTATTCATAATTTTCAGAATGAAAAAAATAACAAAAAGATACCATTTTCCCCCTCATGAAAATGGCATAGGTTTTTATAAACAGACAAAACTCAGTGCCTGCATTTTATAACAGAATTTTAAATGTGCAAATCCTTCAATGTAACAATTACACTTCTGGGAAAGCATTAACAGTTTATCATTTAGACAAGCTCCAAAGCTTTGAGTCACTCTTCTCTCTATATGTGATGCTCTCTATATCCAATGACTGGCCAAGTCCTATCAACTCTACTTCCAAAACATCTCTCATATCTATTTCTCACCCTATCATCACTGTGGAACATTATTTTTTCTCATCTGACTATTAGTTTCCTTACTGGTCTCTTCAATTCTTATTTCTTACCACTAAAATGTATTCTACATAGTCACCTAGATACATCTTCATAAGTACAGTTCTAAGAGAATCACCATGATGTTCAAAAATATTCAAAGGTTTCCCACTGCCTTTTAAATTAAGGACAAACCCCTTTTCCTAGCTTTCAAGATATACAAGTGATAGCTCCATTATTACCTTCCACTTACTTTCAAGACAAAATGGCAGAATGCAATTCTCAAAATGCAGTGCTCAAACAAACCTCAAGTTCTCTTGTTTCAAGGATTTTATATACTTGCCATAATCTTTGTGAAGATTTTTTTCCTTAAATCCCATACTATTACTATTTTTGCACCTCTTTTAAATCACATTATGTTCTAGCTTAAATTATTTGCAAACTTGATACATACTTCCACTAAATTATGCATCCTTGAAAAGAGCCTATGCCTTATTTTTCGCAGTATCTGTCTTCAGTGGGGTTTCCTCAAGGCAGAGCTTTTGCAAGAAATTTACTGAAGCAGCACTCTCAGGAGAAAGTAGAAGAGTGAGTAAAGCAGGATAAACTGAAGAACAAGATGGAGCAAGCGAGGCAAAGATATAGTTCCAAGAGATGTCTAGCTTCAGTCTGATCCCCTGAGAGCTCCACAAGAGAAAGTGCCACAGAGACTGTCCCATCTGGAATGAGAAAGCTGGCCTCTTATACACTGTACCAGTCACTCACAGGACATGTCCCACCTTCAGAGGGCAGTGTGAGTTTCCAAGCATCTCTGGGCTAGGTAAACTCCCCTAATCCACAGGCAATAATTTGGAGACATGGGTATGAATCTTTAACAAACAACATCCACCACAGCTGGGGAACAGGTGCGCCCACCCAGTGTAAAACGTCTGGAGAGTGTACATATCACCTGCTCACAAGCCCTGATAACATTGCTAATAGCTAAGAGCCAAGAGCAGATGCTCAGGAAATACCTGTAGAAAAGAACTACTAACATGAAGAAATGACTTTATTCTCCTACTGAAAGTATATGACTATATTCTTACAAACTGCACTTGCTTACTTGTTCACTTAGTTATAACAAAATACCTTTGACTGGGTGGGTTATAAACAATGGAAGTTTCTTTTCTCACAGTTCTGGATGTTGGAATTCTGAGATCAGGATGCCAAGCATGGCTGATTTCTGGTGAGAGCCGTCTTCTAGGTTGCAGATGGCTTATTTCCTATTGTATCCTTGCATGGTGAAAAGCAGGAGAGCAAGCTTTCTGGCCTCTTCTTATAATCTCACTAAAGAGGGCTCCATCTTCATTATGTCATTATTATGCTCCTTAAAGTCCTATCACCAAATACCATCACATTAGGGACTAGAGATTAGATTTCAACACATGAATTGGCTGGTGGCCGAATACACACTTTCAGTCCACTCTTCCCCAGGTATACAAGCAAACAGTAAGAAAAATATATGGAACTGTTACATTGCATTTCCCTAATTTAAAATAAATGCTTGGACTCACTAGCAAGTCTACAGTAATANCATTTATTTATTATCAGATGTGTGGGCAGAATGGAGATGAGACACAAGGATTAGCACAATGCCCAGAAAGAGTAGCAGAGAAATTGTCGCCATCTCTAGACCAAAGAGTCAAAGGGAAGGGATGATTGCCACATCTGGAAGGAGCGTCAACAGATGAGGGTGTCTTTAGAGGAGCGTTCAGTAGAGGAATACAGCCAGCACCAGGAGTTTCACAGGGAGAAGGAATCATTAATCTCACTCTCCTCTCCCTCTCAACCGCTGTTGTGGTGCCCCTGAAATAAACCGATTCTCCTAAAAAGGAGAGGACCAGGGAACCTTTGCAGTCATCCAAGCAAGCCATTATGCAGGGGCAGATAAAGTGGTAGGTTAGGGTAGAGAACAGATCTGCAGGGGCAAAAGGAAGAAATTTGCCACACTTACACACTTACCTCCTTTTCCAAACTCTAAATTCTTCAAAGCTAAGGTCTGAATCTGAATTCGCATATAACCCTGGTACTTAAGACAATACCTGGAACATAAATGCTTATTAAGTACTTTATTAATGGATGGTATGTTACAAGAGCAATGCTAGAGGATACCAGTATTCAAAAGGGTACAAGGTTTATCTGAGGGCAGTGAGCATAGGAACACAAGTACCACTCCTCCTTGTTGTTTTACGTCTACTGAAAATCCTAACTGTTGAGTGCATGGATTCAGCAAAACTAGACTGATACCTTACTTTCTGAATTTTCAGACTGATGACATGTACAGCTATTCATTAGTTGGTTCATATGGGAAACTGTTTCATGTGTAATTCATCCATTTGAAATTTTAACCAAGAAAAAGAAAAAAAGAAAAGATGTTCAGACAATTTGATTTCCATCATCCTTTTGCACCTCTGATCTTTACTGCTCTTTATCAAAGATAATGCTATTCCTTCTCCAGGGCAAATAATATGAATTGCATTTTCAGGAGGGCTAATAGAATAATTCTTCTTTTTTTTGATGGCAATTTACTAGAGAAAGATCATGGATTAATGAAATCTACAGATGACTCTAAATCCTACTTAAGGGTTTCAACAACCTCTTCTATCAGACCTTAAATGAAACTGTAACTGTTTACAAAACTGACTGACTGAAAGCTCACGAACTTTTACCCTGAATATTCCTGTCAAATAGCTGGTATAGGAAATGACCAAAAAACGGACAACATAAGAAAAATTAGAGGTCTAAATTACCTATTCTGAAGGAGATCAGCCCTGGGATTTCTTTGGAAGGAATGATGCTAAAGCTGAAACTCCAGTACTTTGGCCACCTCATGCGAAGAGTTGACTCATTGGAAAAGACTCTGATGCTGGGAGGGATTGGGGGCAGGAGGAGAAGGGGACGACAGTGGATGAGATGGCTGGATGGCATCACCGACTCGATGGATGTGAGTCTGAGTGAACTCCGGGAGATGGTGATGGACAGGGAGGCCTGGCGTGCTGCGATTCATGGGGTCGCAAAGAGTTGGACACGACTGAGTGACTGAACTGAACTGAAATTACCTATAAACTGGATTATCAGCCACTGAATTATCGAGCTGAGTATATTTTATGAAGTTCTCTTCCATCAATACTCAATGCAGTTTTTACTGATGCTTCGTCAGTTGTACAGAAAATCATGGCTCTTGTAAATGAGCACTGTCTTTGAGATAGAATATTCTCCTACTTGTGCTTTGAACATTTTACACTAATTTATACCCATTTATGGGTAAACATCTATAAGTCTTTAGACCTAAGACTGGGAATTTGACTGCATGTCTATTTGAATGGAAGAGCTTGCCTAAAGTTTTATGGGTTTTGTTTGATGCAGCCCAAATATCTTCCCTTAAACCACCACCAATCCCATCAAGTTTGTGCAGTTCCTCCACGTTATACACTGGAGAGGCCTCCTTCTACTGCAGGAGTTCTATTGTTATGCAGAGAAGAAAGGGGGAAGATAAGAGGATTCTACTTGAGATTAAGAAAGGCACCAGCTCATCTGCACACAGTTAACACAAAATACACCATCCCCATTATCCTGACTATCTTACCCAAAGCTACAGCCAATGACTTGCAAACACTTCTCTGCTGTCCAGGGAACCATAGTTTTGAGAAACAAAATAATCTAAATTTGAAATAAAGGCAAAGGTGCTAAAAAACTCAAGTCTTCGTCTTCCATTTTCACAACAGCTTTGAGAAGATTCTAGGAAGCTTCCTGGGCTTCATGGGAACCAACTTAAAATCCAATATTTGTCCAAAAGGATGCTATAGCATTTTCACCTCCTAAACCTGTTGTTTAAGTTGCTTCTGTCTTCAGTCAAGAGCCCATTATTTCATTGCAATCAAAAAGTATACCACACGCCAACAGCCACTTAACAATGTGTCCTGAGTATGCACACTGAGTGTATTTCTTCATACCTGCATCTCAGCCCTGTAGATTCACTCCAACTTTATAATGAACACAATTACCCAGAATGTACCACCAGATAGTTTATCTCTTTTTTGAAACTCTCCTTTAATGCCTTCCTGAAATCTACTCATCTATGCCTCAATCTCACAGAGTTACCACTATTCATTCAACAAGTATTTATAATGATATTTCAGGAGTAAGTAAGCCTGTGTGTGCATGCGTGCTAAGTTGCTTCAATCATGTCCAACTCTTTGTGACCCCATGGACCATAGCCTGCCAGATTCCTCTGTCCATGGGATTCTCCAGGCAAGAATACTGGAGTAGGTTGCTGTGGCCTCCTCCAAGGGATCTTTCCAATCCAGGAATTGAACCCTCATCTCCTACAATGTGGGAGAGCCAGGTTCGATCCCTGGGTTGAGAAGAGCCCCTGGAGAAGGAAATGGAAACCCACTCCGGTATTCTTGCCTGGAAGATCCCATGGATGGAGAAGCCTGGTAGGCTGTAGTCCATGGAGTCGCAAAGAGTCAGACACAGCGGAGCAACTTCACTTTCACTTTCACTCCTACATGGCAGGTGGGTTCTTAACCACGCATGCCACCCGGGAAGCTGCAGTAACCTCACTAGATACTAAAGAAATCAAAGCTACATCAGAGATACCCTTTCTCCCCCACAGAGTCTGCCAACTAATTGAGGAAATGATATGTATAAACAAGTCAATTATAATCCGAATGTAAGTACCAAAATAAAGATACAGGTCAGATACTTTGAGAGAAAATGGAGATATGACTTCCACATATATCATGCTTATTGTGAAATACAAATTTATTCTGGTAAAATTCATGTATTCATGTATTATGAAACAATTCAAGCATGAATCAAATTTTACATTTTCTTCTGCACAATTTCATCTATAGAATACTGCACCCAGTTGAACTGAGCTATGTAAGAACACAACAAATACACACATGCACACACTTCAAATATTTACCGGCAACTTCAGTGTGTTATGGCTTATACCTATTGACAGGTATGAGGATTGACATCAAGAGTTAAAATTTTCTGTCCAATTTCAGATTATCTTCATTCGTTCATTCTGCAAAAACTCACAAGCTGCAATCTTTCTGACACTCACTCCCACTAGCAAATTTCAGGTCTTTTTCAAGGTAAAGTACCATATTTATTATACTATTTATGTATTTCTTTACCCATTACCATGAATAAAGTGTGCTAGCATTTTCACTAGGTTCCTGTCTTCTTTGCACGTGTCAAAGACAAAGTATTTGAGTGTTGTGTCTCTAACTCCATTTTCCCCACAATGTTGTTTTTGTGAAATTTACATAATGTGGTGATTTTTAGAAATGCATATATCGTGTTATTGCAGGATTGACTGTGTATGTGCATATTATTTGAAAAAGTATATAAAACATAAATATATTTTATATAAGCCTTCACACACATAAATTTCCTTCTCTCCTGCCCTTCCCCTACCCCACACACATCAAATTTCAATATGAGTGACACAACTAACTTCGTTTTGAGATTAAGAATGAATCTTAACCTCCTGCAAAGAAGACAGCGCTAAATTCCAATCTTACCCTATCACAGGTCAATTTATCATCTTTCCTTTTGACAACTTAAAAATCAGTCACAACCTAAAAGTTGAGAGTCCTGTTTTATTCAGTGGGAATTTTTAGGACTTCAAGACTGGTAGACAGCATCTCAAGGAACCCTGAAAGAACTGCTCCAACCAGACCCGGGGAGGAGCCAGGTTATCCAGAAGTTTTGCAACAAGGCAGGTCGGACAGCAACAGACTACTGTTCAGTACAGAAAACCAGATGCCTCAAGCTAAGGAATTGAGCACTTTAGCGCGGGCGGCTGCGGCCCGGCGCACTAAGCGTGGGCGGCTGCGGCCCGGCGCACTGAGCGCAGCCGAGAGGAGTTACCCCACATCCGAGGTCAAGGGCAGCGGCCAAGAGTGCCAGGCTGCAACGGCGCAGGAACAGCCGAGAGGAGCTACCCAAGTCCGAGGTCAGGGGCAGTGGCCGGGAGGACCTACCCCACGTCCGAGGTCAGTGGTGGCCAGGAAGAGACACTCTGCGTCCAAGGTTGGTGGTGGCCGGGAGAGGACACCCGCCTCCGAGGTCAGGTGCGGCGGCCGAGAGGAGCTACCCCACGTCCGAGGTCAGTGGAGGCCGGAAGGAGACACCTCATGCCCGAGGCCAGGGGCGGTGGCCCTGAGGAGCCACTCGGCACCCAAGGCCAGGGCTGGCGGCTGGGAGGAGCAACCCGAGGAGCAGTGGCTGCGCAGCTGCAGGAGGGCCTAGAGGAGCCATCCCATATTGAAGGTCAGAAACGGCGGCGGTGAGGAGATACCCCTCATCCAAGGTAAGGAGCAGTGACTGTGCTTTGCTGGAGCAGCCGTGAAGAGATACCCCATGCCCAAGGTAAGAGAAACCCAAGTAAGATGGTAGGTGTTGCAAGAGGGCATCAGAGGGCAGACACACTGAAACCATACTCACAGAAAAATAGTCAGTCTAATCACACTAGGAC
>SJYX01024381.1:40271-53312 GCA_006410675.1 Oreotragus oreotragus | reverse complement strand
AGGAGAAGGGGACGAAGGAGGATAAGATGGCTGGATGGCATCATGGACTCGATGGACGTGAGTCTGATTCAACTCTGGGAGTTGGTGATAGACAGGGATGCCTGGCGTGCTGCGATTCATGGGGTCGCAAAGAGTCGGACACGACTGAGCTACTGAACTGAACTGATGTATGGGAAGATGTAAGAGTCTGTGTTTACTGAAATCATTCCTTTCATATGCATCTCAACAATCTGGGGACAGCATCCTATGTTTTCCACATCTGGAGTTCCTCAGTGCCCATCATACAGAGTGGCTGCAACCTGATGACTGCCAGATTGTGCTGGTATCCTCCTTCCTAAATGCCCTGAGGGCTCAGGAAATCACATTTGGAGGGCCAGAATCACTGATGACTGTGACATCCTTGTTTGTTGATATGGCAGGAAATACTCCATTTCACACTTCAGCACTACGATAATAGCAAGGATTGTCACTGTTCTTCCCTGACCCTTGATCTTTAGGTAAGATAGTGGAAATTTTTGAATAAAACCCTGGTGAGTTTTAAGTTGGAATCTTGCTGCAGTCCAAGCAAAAAATGTGTTCTACCTAATCCAGACTTCTGATGTAAAATCATCACAGAAACTGCATTTCTCCACATAACTCAGATCCCCAGCTCCTATCACAGTGTTGACACACTTTAAGTACTTAATAACTATTAGCTTTAAGTTTAGTAGAATAAATACTTCCAATGGTCCTGTTGCTGTCACCACATTTATTTCAAGTGAAAAGCTTAAGACCTACAACACCTGCCTCAAAGTTACAGAAGAAATTCTGTATCTAAATTACCATGGTCTAAAATTAATATACATGCCAATCTTAAAACCACCTTTTTAGAGCCCTAATTTATCCTTCAGTTTACTCTGATTTTATCTCCTATTTAGGAATTATTGACTAATAAATAGAAAATAAAACACATAGCCTAGCTTTGCTTTTGAAGAGTGTAAACAAAGAGAGCTCAAAATAACCAACCTTATTTCTGAAGTTGTCAGAATGTGACACTTGTTACTATAGGAACAGAGCCAGTAATTATTCATCTCTAATTTGTTTAATTTAAACAGCAAAAGAATTGGAAAATTGAAAACTGATGTCTGAACTGAATTAAGGAAGCAATTCAAATGCAAGTAACACTAACCTGCCTCAGGGATGAATGGGTCCAATTCAAAGATACTTAATTACAGCATGAAGATAATGAAAAGAAGCATCAATTGATGAATAAGATGTCCTTATCAGTGGTTAATGAGCCCAGGAATCAAATTTGGATCCACCTTAATTAAGGTTTTTTTAATTATTAATACTGTATACATACATGCTCAGTTGTGTCTGACTGTTTGCAACCCATAGACTGTGGCCCACCAGCCTCCTCTACCATGAGATTTCCCAGGCAAGAATACTGGAGTGGGTTGCCATTTCCTACTCCAGGGATTTTCCCAACCCAGGGATCAAATCCATGTCTCTTGCATCTCCTGCACTGACAGACAAATTCTTTACCACCGCACCACCTGGAAATACCAGTATCTTGTTTCTTAAATAAGTTTCCATCAACTTCTAAACCCTAAGTTGAAGGCTTTGGGTCTTCTGAATGGGCAAACATAAATAGCGCTGGTTTTGAGATATACCATGAAACCTCTGAAATAATGATGCTTAATCGAAGTACAAATATCTTTTCCCATTTGATGTTGGCTTAAAGCTCAACATTTAGAAAACAAAGATCATGGCATCCGGTCCCATCACTTCATGAGAAATAGATGGGGAAACAGTGGAAACAGTGTCAGACTTTATTTTGGGGGGTTCCAAAATCACTGCAGATGGTGACTGCAGCCATGAAATTAAAAGACGCTTACTCCTTGGAAGAAAAGTTCTGACCAACCTAGATAGTATATTCAAAAGCAGAGACATTACTTTGTGACTAAGGTCCGCCTAGTCAAGGCTATGGTTTTTCCTGTGGTCATGTATGGATGTGAGAGTTGGACTGTGAAGAAGNCCCTGGGATTTCTTTGGAAGGAATGATGCTAAAGCTGAAACTCCAGTACTTTGGCCACCTCATGCGAAGAGTTGACTCATTGGAAAAGACTCTGATGCTGGGAGGGATTGGGGGCAGGAGGAGAAGGGGACGACCGAGGATGAGATGGCTGGATGGCATCACGGACTCGATGGACGTGAGTCTGGGTGAACTCTGGGAGTTGGTGATGGACAGGGAGGCCTGGCGTGCTGCGATTCATGGGGTCACAAAGAGTTGGACACAACTGAGCAACTGAACTGAACTGAACCGACACACTCCAGTATTCTTGCCTGGAGAATTCCCTGGACAGAGGAGCCTGGCAGGCTACAGTCCATGTGTCTCAAAGAGTCAGGCACGACTGAGCGACTAACACTTTTCCTCACTAAGAACCCTGCATTTAGCTTTATTCTGTAAATAGCTATATTACAATGATTGGTATACTTGTCTATTTTCTCCATTGACCATGGTTGTGTACAAAGCAGATATTTCCAACAAATACTGGAATACTTCTAAATTAATGAGACTGAGTGATTGAATGAACTGACTTCAAAAGTGGACTTCCAGATGTGAAGGGTTTGTCTAAGTAATGCTATCAGGGCTTTACTTTCCCAAATCCTCCAGTTTCCAAGCATTCCCTTTTCACAGGAGCAAGACATTAGAATTTTTTATTTCACTTTATCATATTGACTGCTCATCAATTAAATTAGAAGTTAATTAGGGTTAACTGCCTTTAAGATGAAAATCTCTCTACAAGGTAAAATATTTGTCACGCTCTTTACCGCAATATAGAAGGTTCTAATCAGACTGTTTTACCCCTCAGGCTCACTCTTTAAACTCCCCTGCAACATCTCCAAGTTTTTTTAGTAGGTCATTAAATCTGGAGAATATTTTAGAATGAATTTTTAAATAAAAGTCTAGACTACATTTTTTTTTCTATTGAGAGTTCTTATTCCAAAATAGTCACAGTACATGAATCAAAACTTTTTTCCAAGAGAAGTTCCTAGAATTTCAAGTTTGCATACAGACCCATTTCAATCCATTCTTTCTAATGGGAAAGAAAAGTGGAGTGTAGAGAGATGAAGGCCACTTCCAAAGGTTTTTAGTTCTTCCTCCTTTATGAAACGTTTCGGAATCTTTCAAATAAAACTGATGCTCTGGAAATGCATACTTTACTTTTGGAATAAAACAGCTCTGTCCTGTATCATCCATATGGAAATACTGAACATTTATAAACCGAATGGTTTTTTACAACAAAGCACAATGGCTTGATAGTACGGTTGACCCTTGAACAACGCTTGGGGTTAGGGGTGCTAAGTCTCCACACAGATGAAAATCTGAGTATAATTTATAGTCGGTCTACAGAATTCAAGGTTCCTCTGTATATGTAGATTCAACCAACTGTGGACCATTTCATACTGCAGTATTTACTATTAAAATCTGGATGTAAGTGAATCCACACAGTTCAAACCCATGTTGTTCAAGGGTCAGCTGTATTTAAATGTAGAATTAGGAGGAAATGGAAAGTTTTTCAGTGTGTGGCTCTAGTCCACAGAACTGGTCCATCAGTCAGGTAAAGAAATTCTAAAAATTAATATCTGATGCTATAGATTTAGTAGAATTTTAATAGCATCAAAAATAATGACCCTAGGAGGGTCCTCTTCAATATGAGGCACAAATTCATATCTGACTATTCACTCTATGGTGCTAAAGTACAGCTAAGATTTCAGTAAGTAAGCTGGAGTAACTCACTCTGCCTGTGGAATATGATGGTGGTGGTAGTTTAGTTGCTAAGTCACGTCCGACTCTTGCGACCCCACGGACTGTAGCCTGCCAGGCTCCTCTGTCCATGGGATTCTCCAGGCAAGAATACTGGAGTGGGTTGCCATTTCCTTCTCTGTGGAATAGAATGGATGCTCCCTAAGATTAAGTGGAAGCAGTGTGTTGTTCTTGGATTCTAATACTGGCTCTGCTGTTTGCATGACTTGGTCAAATTACTTTATTCCTTTAAATCTCAGTTTTATTAATTATAAAATGGGGATTAATAATACTAACCTATACACAGGGTTTCTAAGAGGATTAAGTGAGATAATGCACTTAAAAGCATTACATAGTTAAGTCTCAGTCTCAATAAATTATTTTCTTCATCATCATCACTATTAACCCCACAGTTAGAAACAAGATGAGAAATGAGAAATACAATTTTATCAAACTTTGCCTACTTATGTTTTGAATGCTTACTATGAGCCAGACACCACTCTAGTAATTCACATCATTTATGGCCTGGATGTTTGGGTCCCTCCAAGATTCATATGCCAAAATTCTGAATTCTAAAGTTAATGGTGGGACCTCTCTGGTGGTCCAGTGATTACGAATCCACCTTGATATGCAGAGATATGGGTTCACTCCCTGGTTAGCAAACCAAGATTCCACATGCCGTGAAGCAACTAAGCCTGGGCAACATAATTACTGAGCCTGCATGCCACAACCAGAGAATCTATGTCCCTCAATGAAAGACCCCATGTGCTACAACTAAGACCCAATGGGCCCAATGCAGCCTAATTAGTCAACCAAACAAATAAATAAAGTTGATGGTAACAGGAGGTAGGGCCTTTGGGGGTGATTAGGTCATGCAGGTGGAAATCTCATGAATGAGATTAGTGCCTTTTAAAGGAGACTCCACAGAGATCTCCAGCTCCTTCTTCTATGGAAGGACACTGCAAGAGGATGATGGCTGAGTCAGGAAGAGGCTTCTTACCGGCCTTCATGTACTCCTTTTCCTATTTGGAACCAGTCTGTTGTTCCATGTCCAGTTCTAACTGTTGCTTCTTGACCTGCATACAGATTTCTCAAGAGCAGGTCAGGTGGTCTGGTATTCCCATCTCTTTCAGAATTGTCCACAGTTTATTGTGATCCACACAAAGGCTTTGGCATAGTCAATAAAGCAGAAGTAGATGTTTTTCTGGAACTCTCTTGCTTTTTCAATGATCCAACGGATGTTGATTTGATCTCTGGTTCCTCTGGGATCTTCCAGGATGGGGAAGGAGGCTCAAAGAAATTATATAACTTATCCAGGGGCTCAGAAGATGAGCATGCAGTGAGCAGAAAATAAGAGATTCAAACAATAATGCATGTGGTTCAATCACTTTAATTTCTCAGACTTAACATTTAGCTTAAGGACTACTGATATTTCAGGATACCCTCGTTGCTCAAATGGTAAAGAGTCTGCATACAATGTGGAAGTCTGGGGTTTGATCTCTGGGTCAGAAAGATCCACTGGAGAAGGAAATGGCAAGCCACTCCAGTACTCTTGCCTGGAAAATCCCATGGATGAAGGATCCTGGCAGGCTACAGTCCATGGGGTCGCAAAGAGTTGGACACAACTGAGCAACTTCACTTTCTTTCTTTCTTTTTTCTACTTTTATTTCTTTCTACCCAAATATTTCAATAATTTGGGTAGTCCAGAGACTCAATGAGTCCAAATGGATAAATAAATCTTAAGAGAAATTCACCAAAATACAAACCTTTGACCTATTACTTTCCAGCCCCTCCCCCCATTAGTATTGGCCAAAGCCTTTTAACAAGGAGACTAGGTGAAGGCTGAAAGGGCAGGAAGTTAGCTTGACAACTTGAGTATAATAACTGTAATCACCTCTCATTACTGTCCATCCATTATGTGCCTGGCATCAACAATAGATATATTACATCCTGTGTTTCATTTCTTCCTCTCACATTTACATAACAGCAACATGGGAAAAATTTTCACCTCCATTTTACACAAATGTGGAGATCCAAAAGGTTTAAATAATATGTCTATACTGCCCCATCAGTGGCAAAGTTCAGTTCAAACTCAACTCCATGATTCTACAGAGCCATAAAACACAGAGATTACCCCCTATATTAAATGGAAGTATTAATGTCAAAACAAAGGAAAGTGAGGACAGAGAAAGAGACCTCCTCGGTATTCCCATAACTGTCCAGCGTTTCACACAATGGAATAACCTAGTACATCCAGTTACTGAAGTTCCTCTTTTTTTTTTTTTTTTTTTTTTTTTAGAATATCTTCCTGCCATCTACTATTGCCATTTTACTCACTGGACCCATGAGCTGGCTATTCACACTTATTCTGTATTTTATTTGCATGGTGACTCCCATTAGTATCCATCTGCCTTGTCCATCTCTTTCTATTGCACCATTTGCCCACAGGCATTTACTGTTGTCTAGATTTTTTTCCAAATGCTGCTTCATTCATTTTTGCAACTTATCCAACTATAGACCTCAATGAAATAACTGCTATGATCCATCATCTGTAGACAGGCTTCAGGTATTTAAGTATTGCATTTTATGTTCTATTTTCTTATTCAATTCTTAATTTTAGTTAACTTGGTTGCCAAGTACCTGGTCAATTAATTGTAAAGCTATTAATAAAAGAAAAGTTAAACAGAATCACAAAAGATGAAGACAGACTTTAGGTTTGACCTGAATACAGTATCGTGGTATATCAGCTCAAGTGTTTTGTGGTGGTGGCTTGGTTGCTAAGTATTGTCAGACTCTTCCGGCCCCATGGACTGTAGCCCACTGGGCTCCTCTGTCCATGGGATTTCCCAGGCAAGAGTACTGGAGTGGGTTGCCATTGCCTTCTCCAGGGGATCTTCCCAACACAGCAATCAAACCAGCTTCTCCCTCATTGGCAAGGGGATTCTTTACCACTGCACCACCTGGGAAGCACAGGCTAGATGTATAGACCAAGATAAAAAAGTCGAATATTTAGTGACTTATATACACACAGTACTCTTGCCTGGAAAATCCCATGGACGGAGGAGTCTGGTGGGCTGCAGTCCATAGGGTCGCTAAGAGTCGGGCACGACTGAGCGACTTCACTTTTGCTTTTCACTTTCATGCATTGGAGAAGGAAATGGCAACCCACTCCAGTAGTCTTGCCTGGAGAATCCCAGAGACAGAGGAGCTTGGTAGGCTGCCGTCTATGGGGTCACACAGAGTTGGACACGACTGTAGCGACTTAGCAGCAGTAGCAGCAGTATATAAACACAGACTCACAAATATAACCAACTTCTTTGACTACACATTTCCCCTATCTGTGTGTAAAAGTCACTGAACAACAACAAAAAATCAGAGGATCTGGGCTAAAATCCTGATTCTATGTATTATTTGTGTAACCTTAAGTAAGTAATTCTACAGCTTTGATCCTTGGTTTCCTCATCTTTATAATGGGCAAAATAAGCTACCCTTACAAAGTTGTATGGATGACATGAGCTAATAAATAAATATGCAACACAAAGCATAGTGTCCAACACAAAGGCTCTCAATACATATCCATTTACTGTTACTACATTGGTTTCATTATCCTTTTAATTCCTATTCTACATCCATAATATTGTACTTAATTTCAGATGTGCAGAAAAACAATCTGGTTTAGGCTATGTCTTCAAATGGGGCCTTGTATATAATAGGCATTCAATAAATATTTGTTGAATGAATAAACAAACTATGACCCAAGAGTTTATTATGCAACCTCTGCATTTACTGTTTGTAAGTACAAGTTTTATAGTCTTAATATTAAAAGAAAGTAAGGGTGAACTCCATGGGCAGCACAGTACAAGTTACATTCCCTATCATCCTATATACTGGTAGGAATTTCTTTAGCACCTTAAGGGAAAATGGCTAAAACATCTATATTTCTATCTACAAATGTTGTTTCTTTAATTCACTTCCCTCTATCTTTCTCACCTACATATATTTTTTTGTTCCTAATAAAAACATAGATTTTTGCAGAGAGACTGAAGACAAAAACCCAGTCTCATCACAAGACATAAAATGGACACTATGTGTGGCAATGGATATACAACTGGCCCTTGAAAAAAAACAGCAATTAGGGGTGCTGGCCTCCTTCCCCCAACCCAAGACAGTGGAAAATCCACATTTAACTTTTGCTCCCATTAAGTTTAATTACTAATAGCCTACTGTTGACTAGAAGCCTTATTGATAGCATAGACAGTAGATTAACATATAACTGTATGTTATAAGTATACCTACATATATTGCATGAATCCATGACATAGTTTTTTAATTGTTTCAACATTTCTAAGCTATATGATTCATTAGTAAGCTTTTCAAAATTGTCAGAAATCTCAAAATTTTTCCAATACAGTTATTGAAAAAAAATCTGGGTGTAAGTAGATCTATGTAGTTCAAACCCATGTGTTTCAAGAATCAACTGTGAACTAGACCTGGAATCATTTCATAACATATACACATATAAAACCATACTGTTGTATACCTAAAACTAATACAGTGTTAAATATCAGTTATGTCTCAATTAAAAACAAAGGTTACCAAGTAATTCTAATATGTAGCCAAGAACATGCATTAAAAATGAGTCTTAGCAGGCTTCCCTGGTGACTCAGTGCTAAAAGAGTTGCCTGCCAGCCAGTTCAGAAGACATGGGTTCAATCCCCGGGTCTGGAAGATCCCCTGGAGAAGGAAATGGCAACCCATTCCTGTTTTCTTGCTCAGAGAATCGAATGGACAGAGAAGCCTGGGGGGCTACAGTCCATGGGGCTGCAAGAGCTCAGCACAACTTAGGATCTAAACAACAAAAAGGAGTCTTAGTAAAATGTTGTCTAGAATTCAGGGCTAAGAGTAATTACTATTCATATCACTATGGTGCCAATAGTGATATGGTTTGAAAGTATCCAGCAGCATCTTACATAGTGGCCCTGGTAGTAATGCAAAATATTCTTTCTCTTACCCACTACTCCTAAATCCACCCTAAGCACATATTCTGAGGACCTCTTTGCTGCTGTTGCTGCTGCTGCTAAGTCACTTCAGTCGTGTCCGACTCTGTGTGACCCCATAGACGGCAGCCCACCAGGCTCCCCCATCCCTGGGATTCTCCAGGCAAGAATACTGGAGTGGGTTGCCATTTCCTTCTCCAATGCATGAAAGAGAAAAGCAAAAGTGAAGTCGCTCAGTCTGTCCGACTGTTAGCGACCCCATGGACTGCAGCCCACCAGGCTACTCCGTCCATTGGATTTTCCCGGCAAGAGTACTGGGGTGGGGTGCCATTGCCTTCCCCGAGGACCTCTTTATGTACCTTTAAATGTTGTAAGTGTGCAGAGGTTTTTTTTTTTTTTTTTTCAACATAGAACATCACTATGTTGTATTACTCCCACATTTTATTCACCGTTTTCTTTGACAACAATTAAAAGTTGGCCAAAGCTGCAACTTTTAGAAATCAATTTACCTTAATATCAACCAGCAAGAAAAATCAGTTTTAACAGAATTTTGATTTTGTATCAAACATTGTTTGAAGCCTTATGGAGGTATAAAGAAAAAGTAGAGAACATAGTCCCTGCCCTGCCAAGAAGAAACTGGAATAAACTCACATTCTAAATAAAAGAGCTGAAAAATGAATAAGTGCTACCTGGGTGGTATTCATGAAAACTACAAATTAAGAGAGAAAGAGTGATTGACACAGACAATTATAATAATGGCAGCTATTGCCTATTGAACCTTTACTACAGCTTGGAACTAATCTAAATGCCTCATGAATATTAACTTATTCTTAACAACTCTAGGAGCTATTATTTTCCCCATTTTACCTCTTAGGTCACTGAGACAATGGAGATAAAAGAACTTGCCCATGATTATAAACCAAGTAGGCAGTGTAGCCTGGATTCAAATCAGTGCCCTTGCAACACAGAAATGGCTCTACCGAAGAAAGAGACTGGAACTGAGTTTTGTAAGAAAAACTAAAATTTCCCATATTTGTTTTGATGTTCAAGAAGCGGCAGGGTACAATCAAGAGGCTGTCCCCTTAGCTCTTTCACACAGTGCTGTCTGACCTTGATTAAGGTGTCTCCTCTCAAGAGTTCTGACATCTATAAAATGCTGCTCCCTGATTACGAAGCCCTCTTTGAGTTGCAAAATTCTTTGGCAGTGTAAAAGAACAGAAGAAAGATGGGAGGATCCACCCAAAGGCAGACAGTGAACAGAGGTATGCATACACAATGAGAACTAGGAGACGGAGAGTGGTCAGAATCAACTTTCAGTGTTCCACGAAAAACGACTTATTGCACGGGTCACAGTGATCTTAATGACCTTTGCATCATGAAAGACACATTTCTTCTTTAAAAAAAAAAAAAAAACTAGAAGGTCACTTTGTGCTGAGTATCATAAAGAACACATGACTTCAGAAAAAATGGGCATCTGAAGCCTCCTTTCCCAGGGAGAGTTTTTCCAGGATTCTCGCAAAACAGAGTTACTGTACGCTTTTCAGAGAAGAGCTTAAGATGCTACCTTCCCTTTTTCTTCACTTCATGATAGTATTTTCCAGATTTTTGCAGATCAACTTCACCTTTGTGTTTTCTGGGATATGCCAAGACCCTCAAGTGGGTACAATTATTTATGGGAGGGACCCAAAGAATAATATCTCCCAGTAATATCTTAACATAGTCCAACCTGAACACACAAGAGGTAGCTAGGACCAATAAAGCTGAATTGCAGATACTTCCGTTTCATTCATAAATATGAAGAATCCAATTTAATTTTCTGTCTGTTCTTTCTAATCTAAGTTCTATTAGAGAGTCTGAGGCTTGAATCTGATGAATTCTGGCCTGTGCCTTACCCTTGGAATGCAGTGACTGTATTTGATCACCTTTGGTTTTCTATGGAATTTGACCTAGACTCATCCTATGGGACCTTTGCCCATCTGTATTCTTAGGATATCGACCACAATTCACCTTCTAAGATACCAAGCCTGACCTGATCAGGAACACCTGGTCTTCCATAAGTTCCAGGTATTAAATTTGTTGTCATTTAAAAATATGGCCATGTTCCAAGCTATTTTCAAAAGGATTATTTTGTCATAATTTTATTCCTCAACTTGCTCCAACTGTCTCGAAAGGATGAAGGGTAAACAGGCAGAGAAAAAAAAAATTTTTTGAATATGTATTTGACCTAAACAATCACATAATATAGCTATTGAAAGGACTGCTTTGGCTGGCTTTATTAATATAAAAGAAACTAGGAGATAAATCATCCCATAGTTGGGGTGTTGAGTTGTTTGTCAAGATGAAAAAGTACATGAAAAGGTTTATGATCTTCTAAAGTTATTCATGTGTTTTTCTTCTTAGAATCTGTGTCATCAAAAAATAGCCTGTGGCTAGATGAGGTTAGTTATAATTAAAAGACCCTTCACAGAGACAAGACTGAGGGCCAGGAGTGAATAAATACAGCTGTCTCAGTTACCCCTGCATTTCCTCTGCACTGTTTATCATAGGGTGTGAAAAAATGGCACCAAGTATTTACAGCCTCAGACTAAATCAGCTAGGAAAATTCTATACTGCTAATTTCCCATTCACATTGTACTAAACTTGGGAGCAAAAGAAGACAGAAGCATGAAGAGTACTGTATCACTAAGGACCATGAAACAAATGAAAGCTTAATTACGTAATTTCCTTCTCTATCAGCAAAATAACTTTTGTTCCATAGGTCAAATGTATTCAAGAATCCAAAATCAGATCCAATGAACTTCCAGTAGTTTTCACCATTCTAGTGGTTCTCAAACACTTGAAAAGAAACCATATTTTCAAAGAAAGGAGAAAATCCCCATTGTTCATTCTAAATATTCTATACAACTAGGCTATTTAGGCACCATATCCTTGTTATCTGAGAAGCAATCAAAGTCTGTATAACTGTAATAAGAAGTTCACAAGATGGATAATTCATGTGGAGAAAACTAGGCCAACATTTACACCCTGCTTGGAGATATGACAAAAAATTACTCTATTTTTAATCTAAATAATTTAAACTTGATTTGTCCAAGCTATACAGTTAGAGGCCAAGCACAGTGAAACATACTCAGGTCTTCAGGTGATATGACAAATCTCAGACTAAAGTTCTTGAGCAAAAATACTGCAAAGTTTCAGTGTCTGAGGGATATCATCCTAAGAGGAAAATGTCAACTTTTAACCACTTCTATTTTTAATAAGCTCTTAAGATTTCAAAATTGTTCTTTTGGTACTAAAATTATATTTTCTTCCAGTTACTCTGTCCTCAAGGAAAAAATGACCAAGATTTTAAAATTTGAGCAAAAATACTGCAAAGTTTCAGTGTCTGGGGGATATCATCCTAAGAGGAAAATGTCAACTTTTAACCACTTCTATTTTTAATAAGCTCTTAAGATTTCAAAATTGTTCTTTTGGTACTAAAATTATATTTTCTTCCAGTTACTCTGTCCTCAAGGAAAAAATGACCAAGATTTTAAAATTAAGTGGAACTTAAGCCACTGCCCTTATTTAGATGTGGATGCTATTATAAAAGTTCCTTTTATATATTTCCAGTCAAAAAGGCAAGAAGGATGTCTTTCCTTGCTAGAAATTTTGCAACTGACTTTATGTATTTATTTTTAATATAGTTACTTTACACAACTCTGTCAGTTTCTGCTGTACAGCCAAGTAAATCAGCCATATGCATATGTACATCACCTCTTTTATTGACATCCTTCCCACAGAGCACAAGGAGTTCCTGATACAAGTTAGTTCTCATTAGTTTATCTATTTTATGCACAGTAGTGTATACAGGTCAATCCCAATTTCTCAATTCATCCCACCTTTTCCCTTTGGTATCCACATGATTATTCTCTATATCTGTCTTTCTATTTCTGCTTTATAAGTAAGATCATCCCTTCCACATTTCTAGATTTCACAAATATGCACTGACATAATACTTATTTTTCTCTTTCTGATTTCAGTCAGTTCAGTTCAGTCGCTCAGTCGTGTCCGACTCTTTGCGACCCCATGAATCGCAGCACGCCAGGCCTCCCTGTCCATCACCATCTCCTGGAGTTCACTTAGACTCACATCCATCGAGTCCATGATGCCATCCAGCCATCTCATCCTCGGTCGTCCCCTTCTCCTCCTGCCCCCAATCCCTCCCAGCATCAGAGTCTTTTCCAATGAGTCAACTCTTCGCATGAGGTGGCCAAA
>SJYX01024380.1:185238-198305 GCA_006410675.1 Oreotragus oreotragus | reverse complement strand
TCTCTACATCTGTGTCTCTTTCTGCTTTGCAGACAGGTTCAGCTGTACTATTTTTCTAGATCCCACATATATGTATTAATACATGATACATGTTTTTCTCTTTCTGACTTACTTCACTCTGTATGACAGACTCTAGGTCCAGCCACATCACTAAAAATGACCCAACAGCACTCCTGTTTAGCTGAGTAATATTCCATGGTATACATGTGGCACATCTTCTTTATCCATTCCTCTATCGATGGACATTTAGATCACCTCCACATCCTAGCTACTGTAAATAGTGCTGCAATTCCTCAACTTCTTGACAAGGAGTCTGAATTAAATTAACTTGAAGGTAAAGTCTGATGCTGGGAAAGACTGAAGGCTGGAGGAGAAGGGGACGACAGAGGATGAGATGGTTGGATGGCATCACTGACTCAGAGGACATGAGTTTGAGTAAACTCTGGGAGTTGGTGATGGACAGGGAGGCCTGGCGTGCTGCAGTCCATGGGGTCGCAAAGAGTCAGACATGACTGAACTGAACTGAACTGAATGTCTAATTCTAACTCTCCAGGCATCTCCATGTCAGGTCTACAGAAAACCTGAACACACAACTCCGGTGGATGATGATCTAGACCAGCAGTTCTCCAAGTGTGGCCAAAGGACCGCTGGAGATTCTGAGACCCTCGCAGACAGTCAACACAGCAAAACAATTTTCAAAGTGAAACTGAGGCAACTGCCCTCATAATGCAGAAGCAATGATGGGTAAAACGTCTACCACTTCAGCTAGAATAAAGGCAGGGGAACCCAACCGTACCAATGACCACGGCTGCCACAGTAAAAAGGAGGCTGCCTCACTGAACAGCACCTCTGATGTGAAGCTAGAGATTATCACACCAAGGAAATAAGTCAGAAAGACAAAAACAAATACCACATAACATCACTAACATATGGAATCTAAAATATGATACAAACTAACCCATCTGAACCCATCTATGAAACAGACACACAGAACAGACAGGTAGCTGCCAAGGGGGAGTGAGCTGGTGGAGGGATGGAGGGGAGGCTGGGGTTAGAGGATACAAGCTTTCGTATACAGAATGGATAAACAAGGTCCTACTGTGTAGCACTTCAGTATCTTATGATAAACCACAATGGAAAAGAATATATGTATGTGTGTGTGTATATATATAAGTGAATCACTTTGCTGTACAACAGTAATACAATATTGTAAATCAACTATATTTCAATAAAAAAATAATACCTCCAAAGTTGTTGCTGTTGTTGCTGAGTCACTCTCTTTCGTGACCCTATGGACTGTAGCCTGCCAGACTCCTCTTCCATGGCATTCTCCAGGCAAAAATACTGGAGTGTGTTGCCATCTCCTTCTCCAGGGGAGCTTCCCCACCCAGGGATCGAACCTTCATCTCCTACATTGACAGGCAGATTCTTTACCAGTGAGCCACCAGAGAAGCCCCATCTTTATGACGTTTTGATCCTCAAATGTAAATCTGTCATATAAACGCGGATGGTGCACAAATTACTTCCACTGTAAAACGAAGTATGGTGTTGCCCCAAGGAAAACATTCACGAGAGTGTTTGAGTTCTCATCTTCAGGAACTGGCATTTTTTCATGAAACACTCTTTTCACTGGGAAGAATGGCTAACAAAGCTTGGCTAGCTATAACAAACCTTGACTACCAAACTCAAACTTGAGTTTTCGGTAAACAAGTTTTGTTTTCCTGAGTGAAGCCTGTCACATCAAGGAAAGCAACTGGCAGTGTCTGTTAACAATGATAAAATTCAAGCAAAAACAGAATCTGGGAAAACCTGTATGTGTCACCTTGAACGTAAAACAGTTTATCCTGTAGAAGTATAAACACTTGACTTTTTGATGAGAATACCTATATTTTGAAGGTCTGCATAACTCAGGGAAATAGTAGGTTCCAAATGACCATTACATTACATTGTGAAATCACATATGAGGAGAAGACCCATTTCAAGTGCAAAACTGAATAACAAATTTTAATGTCACAAGATACAAAAATTTTACTGATACAGTTTACAATTTCACTTGGGACTTTAAGAAATTACCAGTTGTTTACTTGTGATGAATGACTGAAGCATATATACACAATTAACTGAAAAGGTCAAATTAATACTTCCTTCCCCAATAAGGTATCTGTAGGACGCCGGATTTTCTTCATCCACAGTTCAACCAAAAAAAAAAAAAAAAAATCAAAATAATGGAACAAACTGAATCATGAGCAGATATGGCAATCAAGCTATCTTCTACTGTCAGACATTAAGGAGTTTTACAAAACTGTAAAATAGTGGTACTCTTTCACTAATTGGTGTTTTGGAAAATGACTGTTTTTCATAAAACATGTCATTTCTGCTAAAATGCATGCATTTTTATTTTTAAATAGATTAAATATTTTTAAAATTTCTAATACAGCAAGTATCAATAAATATAACTAAACAGATAAGCAAAATCTTTACAGCGTCCTCAATAATTAAAGAGTATAAAGGAGTCCTAAGACCCAAGATCTGCTGATCTAAATAAAACCTCACCAAATCATTTGCTGGCAGGTCACACACTTGAGTCATTCACCATCTAGGAAGAGTAGTGGAGCATGAAAGAAGATACACATATATTACATAATCAGTGATGAATACTATAATACAGGCATGCTTCCAAAACAGTAAACTGGGGAAAGCTATTTTCAAAGATTTAATTCAAGCAGCTTCTGAGAGATGGGTAAACCTGACTAAAGGAAAGTATTCCAGACAAAGGCCTGTTTGAAGTGGAGAAGGGAGATGCGAGAACTGGGATGTGTCTGGGGAACAGGTGGATGGGGCCTGGGCACAGGGCAATGGGCAGAGTGTGACCAGTACTCAGGTGAAAAGTGGGCCAAGAGATCAGTCCACAGTGTCAAATCCCACAATAAATGTCTGGACTTGCCAATGTATTAAAGCGGTAAACAGGGACTCTCACTGAGGAAGAGGTTATAACAGTCAGATTTCTACTCTGAAACAGAACTCTTAAGGCAATGCACGGGGCAGCCCGTATGCAGAGGGCAAAGGCCAAAGGCAGGGAGCCGTGCAGGAGAGCAGGCGTGAGGCTGCACCTGGTCCCGGGCAGGAAAGCAATGGCCGACCTTCACAGAGTGTGGCGAGTGGCGTGAGGAAAGGTGAGTGAAGTTCTGCGTGAACCATTGGGGTAAGGAGCGGATCGTAAGGGAAACGGGGGAAAGGTAGCTTCTGCCTGGAGGTGGCCTGGGAGGAAACATGTGAAATGGGAAGGTGTCTGTGGAGACGATACATTCAGGGATCATTTCTATAGTTCATGAAGATGTCTGTGCAGCAGCAGTTTGGAAAGGCTGCTCAAGATAACACAGAAAGCAATCTGAGGGGAAAGCGGCATGAAATGAGAGCTGATAAAAATGTCAAAAATAAGAACAGAGCGAGTAGAGCAAAGTGCCAAGCACAGGACTTTACGAGACATGAACAGTAAAGGCATGGGCGGAGAAAATCAAGCAGCAAAAACCAGCCCGCCAACGGTGGAGACCCGGGAGAGTGCAGGAGCACAGGCGCTGCGAAGGAAGAGCTCAAGGGAGATGCAGCAGCAGCAGCAGCAGCAGCTGCAGAGGCTGGAAAAGAAGCACGGTCTAAATGAGGCCACTGGGCCTATTGACTAGGAGGCTACAGAGCAGTCTCTGTTGAGTGTTCAGGCAGAGAACACAGATTACAATGGAACTGGGCTCACAGCCTCATTAGCAAGGTATTACGTACAGGAAATAAATATTTCACGCAGGACTGCATGAAACTGTGTGTTCCAAACCAACAGTCTGTCTGCTTTTCAACCACAACAACTGTTTCATAAACTCTCACTCTAAACTTTATATGTCATTTTTAGAGAATGTATTTCAGACTCATGTAAAACACTTACTTTGGCATTTAAACAGAACACTAACATTTACCTGATAAACGTTTATGACACAAAAAGAATTTACTGTTGTGCTATATATTTAACCTCAACCTACTGCTTAAAAGAACATTATTCTTCGTCTAGATAAGCCCACTAAAGTACATTTTAGTACAAATACAACAAATAGCACTTAATAAACCCATTTTTTTTCAATCCCTTTTTATTAACAGTATCAAGCACAGTATGAAGTCAAACTCAATTTAGGCATATTCATATGAAATGTGTGTTTAGCCAGGTCTGTGTTTATACAAAGGTCATATGTGAAATATCCAGACTTATTAGTATAATCTAGAAAATAATCATTTGTTTTACAAAAAGATTCTTCCCTTTATTGGGATCCTTTAAACAAGTAGCTTTCCAAGGATAACAAAATATTACAATTTAGTTATTTAACTTATACAAAACTTGACAGCAATACGTTTGTTTAAAGCAAATTAATAAGGTAAGTGAAAGGGGTAGTGGTTAAAGAATTTAAAACGTCATCTAGAATGGTTTAGCCTCTATAGGCCCACAAGGTCTCCCCTGTCATCAGTCCGAGGAGAGGCTGGGGCCCTGTGAACAACAGGAATTAGCGGGTGGGGACACCCGAGCACACCACAGAGGACCTATCCGCCCTGGACGAGAAACCACACCACTGCTGCCTGAGGGTCAGGATGTTACCACCCTCGTGTAGACAGAGAAGGACACAACGGCTTAATCCTCAAAGCTTCAAGTCTTCAAAAGAACACACAAAAGAGGAAACTAACGTTCTACACGGGACAGAGGCTCCGGATCCAGACCACCTGAAGACGCCTTCAGCCCTGCCCCCACTACAGTGTCACCTAGGCAAGCTGCTAGACCTCAGTTTTCTCAGCTACTAAAGGAGGTGACAAGAGCCACATCACAGGGCCCACGTTAGAATTAATGAGGAAAGGACTATAGGGCTCGCAAAGTGGTGGCACGTCCCTGGCCCTCAGGAGCTATGAGAACTGTACTGTTGGAGAGTCATTCTGCGCCCACTCCTTCAATCACCATCATGAGACACTGCTGTCTTTCACTGTTCAAGCATGCTGAAGTACTCATGTGTCTGTAGGTCCCGAAAACAGTCTAGGTCAATGCTGTTGCCAAACAGCGGGATCACAGAGAAGAAGACCAAAGTGCATGAGATTCTGGGCCAGTTCCAGAGGCACACTGTTAATAAACAGCCCATTTTCTGACACACTAACATTCCATGCAGCCATCAAGCTATCTCCATTTATGCTAATAACTCGTGAAAATCATCATAGCACACAACTGGTTTATACATTCCTAATTTATGCTGCACGCCCACCCCCCTTTCAAAAGCAAACTCATCAGTAGAATCTATCTCTATAAAATACAAAATTCTGACTCAAATTTTATTCTCTGACTTACTGGGCTGGCCAAAAAACCATCTGAAGTGAATCTGGTCATATGCTCAAATTCACTCAATTCTCTTCCTCCTCTCCCCCTCACCACCACATCTGATAGAAAATCTTTCTTCTCTGTCTATGGAATTTTCCAGGCCACAAAACTGGAGCAAGTTGCCGTTTCCTCCTCCAGGGGATCTTCCCCATCCAGGAACCAAACCCGTCTCCTGCGTCTCCCGCACTGGCAGGCGGATTCTTCACCGCTAGCAGCCCTGGGAATCTGCAAACTAATACAAACCTCCTCATTAGCGGGTGGATACAGAACAACTATTTTTACACTTTAAAATAGTTCTCTCCATCATCTCAATAGCCAACACAAGCCACAGTTCTGTTTGCAACCTCAAGCACAACAGATACATAAATCATCTTGCTCTTATCCTCAACTCAATAATGACAGGCCAGAAACACAGAGAAAGTAATTCATTCCCTCTCAAAACACACACACATGCATACTTTGTTCTTCCCCAAAATACCAAAAGGATAACAGACAGCAAATCATGCCCACAAACCAAAACACAGCTGTTTCATCTAATTTTAGAAAAAAAATAACAAGGAAAGGGAGAAAAGTTCTCTCTGGAATAACTCAATCCTCAAATCAAGGAAACTGAAAGAGCATAACAAGGAAAAGACAACAGCCTCAATCCTTTCCTGCGGGATACTAATTCTATCAGCATCAAATCAAAATAAACAATATGCTTTCAGAAGATTTCACAAAAGTTTGAACTCGCTCTTTTCAGAAAAAGGCTCACTTACAGGAGAAAAAAAATCTAAATATATGATTTCCAAGCACAAGTGTGATTTTGTTTACCTCAAACCTGTTTATTTTTTCCACCATACTCTTTTAAAGACAAGCTGAGAAACTTATTTGCTCCCCCAAACCCCCACCCCAGTTATAACATTCACATAGACGTACCCTGTATTTGTATGTTAAAGTTTCATACCTAGGTGTTGGTTACTGATTAATTTGCTCTTCTTTTGGAAGCTGTGAGTAAGACCCAGTCTAGCTGCTGCTTAATCTGAATAAAATCTTGGACTCTTTTCCCTGGAAGCCATAAGAGGGGAAATATAAATTATTCTAATTGCCTTGTCTCAAGTAATGCTCAAAAACTAGCGACCTTCACGCCATCTCTTTAAGGCAAGAAATCTTTTTCCTTAGTAATCTTCAGGAATCTATCCAAAGTGAAGGGCAGAGATTTAAACTTTTAGCCAGAATTCAGATTAACTAGGTAAAGTTGGCATTAGCAGAAGGCAGCTGCATAACAGTACACTGTGACAGATTCATACAGAAATTTAATGTGTCTTTAAAAGGACTTGGGGAAGAACAATTATTTCATAATAGCCCTACTTCTATGAACCGTATTCTGGTGTTCCTGCTATCAGTCCAAGTGAATAGGAAGTATAAATTCCAGAAGGCAAAGGACTTATCCTGCCATAATATTTTAAACTTAATCAGTAAAAAAAATTTTTTAATGAAAAACATTCATTCTGTCAAACTAAGACTACCTAATGAAGAAAATTTCAGAAAGACTCACTAAGGCATAACAACACGTGATAAAAGTGCTTATGTTACCCTGCCTAGATAATGGTTCTCATCGGGCTATCTGGGTTATTACATTTCCTAATTGTTTGATTAAATGAGAGAGTATTTTCTAAAAGCATGTAAAAGACAGGTAGTCTCAAGCACTGTGCCGACACATCACAAAGCTAGAAATTATTTAAAATGCACCAAGGCAATGCAACAAAATCCCAAAGTTTCCAACTGATGCCTGAGTTGTTCACTTGCTCCACTGCACCCCCTTCCCTATTCTGCTCCACTCCTGCCCAAGGCTCCCTACTCAGAGCCACGTTAGCTGGTCTCCCCAGCTGCCTGGTAACAGAAGCCACCGGCCAAGACCCAGAAGACAGAGGGCCCCGGGAACCTCCCTGCTCCCCGCCTTAAAGCCTGGGCTCCCACCCGCCCTCTTCCTCGAGGCCAGCTCTCTGCTCCCAGGATCTCTGGCGAACTGAGGGCTTCTCACCACTTCTATCCCCGGGGTACCTCCCCACTCCATGTTTGCCTCTAACCCCTGCAGTCTCTTCACAGGCACCATCCAGGATGGAATCTCTTCCTGCTGGGACCTCACCTGCTGTGGCTAACAAGCCCAAGACTGGTTATTCAGAAACAGTGCGTTATCTAAAGAAATCCAGCTAAAAAGTTTAAAAAGGTCTTAAGATTTAAATGTGAATTCTTTATATAATACTGCTGTGTGTGTGTGTGTGTGTGTGCACGCGCGCGCACGCATACACGCGCTCAGTCATGTCTGACTCTTTGTGGCCCCAAGGACTAAAGCCCACCAGGCTCCTCCGTCCATGGGATTCTCCGGGCAAGAAGACTGGAGTGGGTGCCATTTCCTCCTCCAGGGGATCGTCCCGACCCAGGGATCGAACCCGAGTATTTCATGGCCCCTGCAGTGGCAGGTGGACTCTCTACCACCGGCTCCGTCTGGGAGGCTCCACTGCTATGTGTATAGTCATTTAAAAATTAAACGTGACCAGCTCCCTTCCAAATGAAGCTGGTTAGTCAGCTGAAATACTCTATACAATTAACGTGTGAAATTTAACACTGCATTGCCCTCTCAAGATAAATGCTGTGAGCTCCAAATAAGCTTAAATGAAAAAAAACAATCAATGGAGAGATTCTGGTAACCGATATTTCACTTCCTTCTACCACATGCTGCCTGGTTCATCCAAGCAATGTTTTGGTGTTATTCCCAACACCCTCCCAAAGCAGAGGATGAGGAAAAGGTGTCAACCAGTGGTTTTCAAATTTTGGTGCACAAATAAATCAACTGAGAAGCTTATTAAAATGCCATTGCCCACACCCCACCCACACCTCTCTGACGTGTTTTTACTAGTTCCCAGATAATTGTGATGTGCACCTGTTTTAAGTGCTACTTAACAGGTCAACCCTTCAAGATTTCACCTGAATCTCCAATACATAGCTTGTTTTTCCTTTTGGATGAACATTCCACGTTAAACATGGGGAAAATCCCAACTCAGTAACAATAATACTGTACCCTAGCTATGTGCTTTCCCTGTATTAGTGTCTAATCCGGTCCTCACGAGAACCACACCAGGTAGGTAATACTGTAGCCTCCATCTCACAAACTGAAGCCCAGAGAAGCAAAGCCATGTGACCCTGGTAACAAGAAGCAAAACCGGGATGCCCTCCCCTCTGCCTGCCTTCCCACTGTGGGGCTGGACAAGCAAGCGCTTTTCACAAATGCAACTCTGGGGCCTGGGGGCTGGGATGAAGTGGGTCAGGGGTCAGCAGTAAGGCAAACAACAATAACCCACCTTGTCGCTGCTCCCCACAACTCCCCCACGCGCCCAACAAGCTCTCCTGACCCTCCGCTCCAACCCCTCACTCACCAAGCCCTTCCTCCGCGGGGTGTGCCATGACTTGCAGGCGGCACGATGCCCTCCCCACGTGAGTGTCCGCCACCACACTCTGAGGACGGCAAGGGGTTCAGCCCCAGCTTCACCCAGTACTGGCTGGGAGCTCGAGCGAGTTTAACATGCCTGTGTCTCTGTTTCCCAAGACACAAGTCACAATGCCAAGGGCACTGAAGTAACACTGTGATTAACTGAGCTAAGGCACACACAGCACTCGACTGACACAGTACCTACACACGGCAAGCGCTCAGTAAACAATAGCTGCCAACCCTCTCTCCTCCCTTTACTTTTCTCTCAGCCTTGTTTCCTGAAACTGTGACACAAGGTGGAACATATTAGTATCTATCGGGAGTCGGCTGGTAACAGAGCTATGACTCGGGACTGAAGGCCAGGAATAGAATATTTTAGAGAAAATGAGACTTTCAGTAGCTCTCAAACTGCACCACTTTGACAACTATTTCCCAACTTTAGGGTCAGCCCTGTTAATCACATACTAGAATGAAGAGTCTATAATTAACCTAATTCAAAACAATAAAATGTCACTCAGTACAAGGACTTGGTTTTAATTTACCACCTTATCGACACTTAGAACCATGCCTCCATATGACAAGACACTCAAATATTTGTGGAATGAATGAAGGCATATAGATACCAACACAGTCACACCTTACAGCTCATTAGTGAGTCTTTACAAAAGCAAGATAGCCATCAGATCAATACCAATGTGCCAAGTCATAAAATTTATTTTCAAAATTTCCCCAGAATACTTTTCTCCTTTTTTAAAACCAATTGCAGTTTTCTCTTAAAAACTCTACCACTAGAAAAGTTAACTACCAACACGGACTCCATTAACGTTCTGAAAATGTTAGAGTAGTTCCATAATAATGCATCATGCTCATCTTCCACCTTACATTAAAAAAAAAAAAAAGGAAGAAAAAGGAAAAACAATTTGTAACTACAGAATTAATAATTATCACTTTAGTGATAATTTTCTGACCCGTCTGACTTAAATCCATAAAATGAAATAAGTCACTGCTGAGAGGTTGATGAGAAGAACTGACTCACTGGAAAAGACCCTGATGCTGGGAAAGACTGAAGGCAAGGGGAGAAGGGGACCACAGAGGATGAGATGGTTGGATGGCATCACAGACTCGATGGACGTGAGTGTGAGTAAACTCATCCGGGAGTTGGCGACGGAAAGGGAAGCCTGGCGTGCCGCAGTCCATGGGGTCAAAAGAGTCCAACACGACTGAGTGACTGAACGAAAGGTTAACCCCATCTAACACCTAAGAGCTAAGAGAGCTGGAGGAGGGCGCATCTATGGGAATATGTGCGCAGAAGGTCCAGTTCTCAGGGATGCTCCTAAGCAGCCTCCCATGTGGCCTGGACACAGCACCACAGTAGCCACTGAGTCTGTTCAGGCTTTCCCATAAGATGGCAGGAAACACCAGAATGAACGTTTTGGCCAACCCAATACTTTTTTTTCCCTTTGGTCTCCATTTTCTCATCTGCAGATTAGGAATAAATTTAGCACATCTACATAATCAAGTATCTCTAGGACCAAATGTACATAAACGAATTCCAAAACGGGAAAGCGCCACACGTGTAAGGTGTTCACTTCTGACATGAACGTCTTCAGGTTTTAAATGGATGTTTCTGATTATCTTTCTTTTCGCATCTGCACCATGCTTTCTGTACCCTAAATCCAAAGATCTGCCAGGACAGGGAAGAGCCAGTGCCCATTAACAGCTGTATTTAGACACAATGGACCCTCAGTAAATACTGGTTGGAAAAGGTGCTCATCCATATAGAAGAGAAGTATTTTAAATCTGCAACACCGAACACCTTACCGTGTAAAGGTCAGGCGGCAGATTATCTTCAAATAAAAGAACAAGTGACCCGACGTACATGAGCGATACCTGCAGTTCTGCAGGAGCGCCGCCTGGCTTTGTGCACATCACTTGGCAGGCATGTGAATATTACCCAAGGAATGTGCCTGGGTCTTTTGGTTTCACTGGATTATAAAAGAACAAGTGACCCGACGTACATGAGCGATACCTGCAGTTCTGCAGGAGCGCCGCCTGGCTTTGTGCACATCACTTGGCAGGCATGTGAATATTACCCAAGGAATGTGCCTGGGTCTTTTGGTTTCACTGGATGCCTGCTTTGTGAATAGAAAAGGCCTTCCCCCTCTCTCTGACACTAGCAAGGTTTCTAGCCAGATCTGTTCTTCCGGTTTGACTTCCCACGCTTCAGTACTCACAGGGAGAACTCTTGCTGACTTGTGGTCATTTCTCAAACCACTGTGTCATTCTTACACTACTCAATAAAACAAAAAATTCATCTTTGTTTTGAACACCATAATTAGGAAGATATCCTAAGAGTTACATTTTAAGATTATTAAAAGTCCACTAAATGTGTCTAATAAAAGTGTAACTATTTTAAATGCAGACCGTCCTGGTTCCTCTTAACATTATATATGCCTCAAAAATAGAATTAAGCTTATTATCAAAAACAAAATTAAGCTTATTAAGCCTTAGTTAGTTCTTGATTATCCACACACACACACACACACACATCCCCCTAAGCAGATGTGTTACAGATCATCCATTAATAATTTACACTTAGCCCTTGGATGATGGTTTTGTATTTACAGTTGAATATGAGTATCTTCCAGATGCGAAATTCCCTGCAGTTTAAAAGAAATAAACACCTGTAACAGAAGTCACCCAACTCCGCCTTCCTACCATTTTTCTGCTCATTTACTCAACCACATTCTACTGCCGAAGTGACTCATTTGTTACAGAAGGTGGACTTTGTGTGCTCATTTTTGTTTTTTATTATAGCTCAAGGGACATTCCTGAAATAAACACAGGCCATTAAAAAAACTGTTCTAATCGAACAGGTCACCATTTAATCATGATCTAAAAACCATTTCCCCCCTTAGTATTACACAGTTAATTATGTATTATTTAAAAGCCAACTACTGTACTTATGGGCAACAGTCTACCTCATTTTTAAGTTCTATCCTAACCAAGAATATTATGCTATTCATTTTAGCTACAATGAAAACCAGTGCTACATTACAGTCTGATTCTAGTTCCTATAACACACCAAAATTAAAAGTGCACAATACATGTAATATTCTGGAATTTACCCCCAAAATGATAAAGCAACATCATACCGCTGTTTAAGGCTGTCCACCTAAGAACGAAGAGACAGAATTCAAAGTTAGTTCCACAGTCCCATGTCCAGTCTTTCTCAACATCACTCCTCTATACCTCCTTCACTCTGCAGTTACATTCTTTAGCACAATACCAGTTCTTCAGGTTTACCAGAAGAGTCTACCAAATGCACCTGAGATCAAGGTAACCTGCTCTGGTGGAAAGGACCAAGGTTTCACGGTCAGAGGACTTGCGTGTGAATCCAGAATCTCTCAGGAATTGACAGGACCTCATTACCTCGAGCAAATATTTACTCTCCGAGCCTAAATTTCTTCAAGGGACAATTTAGGACAGGTGGTGCTAGTGTAAAGTATCCGCCTGCCAATGCAGGAGACTCCAGAGACGCAGGTTCGATCCCTGGGTCAGGAAGATCCCCTGGAGTAGGAAGTGGCAACGTGCTCCACTATTTTTGCCTGAAAGATTCCATGGACAGAGGAGCCTGGCGGGCTACAGCCCAGAGGGTCACAGAGTCGGACACAACTGAGCACCCGAGCGTGCACACACAAGACCAGCAACCTTGAAAATTATTTTGTAGATCAAGCTCCTCACTCTTCTGCTCATGACAGATGACTAATAAATGACAATTTCACCCTAAAAGGGCCAGTCACCAATTATACTAATACCAAATATCTCATAAGGATCCAGATAAACTGTATGGAATTTATAACAGTTGTCATACTTTTTTTCAATCTTTTACTTAAAATGTTTTAATATATAGAAATAAAAAATTCACAAAGGTTAAATATCCTTGTAAAACTGACATTTGACACAACAGACATGGTACTTCGATTATCGGCAGACTGTAAAGTTTTCTTAAGAAAAAGTCTGGGGTGCTTATATTTATTCAAACCTCATGGTCCTTTCTTTAAAATGTTATTTTAAAAGCTGCGTTTTATTGGGAGATTGGGACTGGCACATGTACACAATTGATCCCATGTATAAAGCAGACAACTGATGGGAACATATTGTATAGAACAGGGAACTCTCCTTAATGCACTGTGATGTCCTAAA
>SJYX01024380.1:167193-177659 GCA_006410675.1 Oreotragus oreotragus | reverse complement strand
GTCCATGGGGTCGCTAACAGTCGGACAGACTGAGCGACTTCACTTTCACTTTTCTCTTTCATGCATTGGAGAAGGAAATGGCAACCCACTCCAGTATTCTTGCCTGGAGAATCCCAGGGATGGGGGAGCCTGGTGGGCTGCCGTCTATGGGGTCACACAGAGTCGGACATGACTGAAGTGACTTAGCAGCAGCAGCAGCAGCACAGTGGGGATCTCCTTTGTCTTTTTTTTTTTTTTTCAATGAATTTGCATGCCTCTTCATTGTTTCCTAGTTTATCACCGTGCTAAAAATCCATAAAGCTGTCCTAACAGCATCCTCACAGACAGAGTTACCTTTCTTGGAAATTGCTGGCCTTTTAGACTACTGTCTTAGCCCTGCTTACTTGTCTAGTTTCATTTCCACCCACTGCCTTTTGCCATTTCTTGTACTTTACATTCAAGCCCTTCTGAAGTGCTTGCAGTACAGAACAAACAGCTATGCTATGTATTGCATTGAAGTATTGCCAGACTAAATACAGTTAATTCTTCAGAATAAAGCCTGTTGGTCCTCTCCAAGAAATTTTCCCTCAAAACCTTGTTTCAAAACTGAGGTGCAGTATGGTGCTCTCTCTTAGCACCTATTGCATGTACATCTTCCAACACTCATTTCCCCATCGGTACTTTATTTACAAGTACTGCCCACCTGGACTGTAAGCTCCTTGAGAGCAGGGTAGGGTCCTTAATTTGTCTTTTGCCCCTAGTGCCAGACATGATGGCCTTTACATCTCATTTAACAGTGCCTACTGTTGTTATTATTAAATAAATGGGACCCACGGATAAACAAACAGCAAGAGAAGAGACAACTCTAGGAAACTGAGCATGTGTTGCTAAGCATAGTGGATATAATTGTATTTTACCTGCTGCTAGAACTCATCGTAACAATGTATTCCATACTTATGTTTGTAAACATTTCAACTTGCTCTCACTCCCTGAATATTGGTAAGACTTCCTCAAGTCTCTCTGTGCTATCCCATAGATTGCTAAACTGAGACCCACAGACTTCCTATCATAGATGGGGTCTCCAAGAACTACCTCTGAGATCGCATGCAAAATCTTGTGATTTGGTTCTTTCATTTTGATAGGAATCAATATTATAGGTATCTACTGAGTCTTTCCTCCTTCCCTGACTGATAGCCAATTTAATAGCTTTAGCTGCATTCTTTGTTGCCAACTGTTAATGTGAGGCAAGCCAAAAACCACGCAGAAACTTGTTCTCTCTCCTCTCCCAAGTGCTTCGAATTATCCCCTTGCCTATCATTATAATGATAGCATGACCATCCACTCATCATAAGAAGTGTGGTTTTTTTAGTCACCCAGGATCCCTTCCATTCCTCACTCCTAGTGTTGGAGGTACCGAATGCAGTTCATTCTATGTACTAAATTATTGGGTTGGCCAAAAACTTCGTTCAGGTTATCCCATAATATCCTACAGAAAATCCTGAATGAACTTTCTGGTCGACCCAGTATTTCTAAGCTGTTGTCTTATTTTTCATCTTCCCTGAGAACAGGCCGTCATCTTCTCTCATCTGAACTCTTGACATTGGCTCTGCTCAGTCTCATCCGCTCTCTCACCACTCCTAAAGAGTCTCCCCAACCCCCAGGTCACCCCCTTTACCAAGTCCTGGTAATCAGTGAAATCACTCATTTCGGTGATACACAGAATCCTTCATAATCCTGAACCTGCCCCAGTTACAGGAATTCAGACACGCCACACCCTTTCAGGATGCTGCTCTCAGGATTCAGAACTTAGTCTGTTTTCTTCTCTGTTCTGACCGGGGCAGAATTGTTTTTCCTTTTCCTTCTTTTCCAGTACAGGTATGAGTCACAGTATATGAGTCAAGGTATATGACTTATAGTATAAATCATACCTATACTGTAGCACTTATTTATTGGTGTTATTATTATGTTTTTATATTTGTTTCTGCCTGTCAAAGCTTTCCAAAATAATTGAGCCTTTTGGATAGAAATGTGCCCTATTACACTTTTATCCCTAGAGATGAGCCCATTGCCCGCCTCACTGAGTTAATAATGATAACAGTGCTGAAACTGATCAACTGCCTCCTTGTGCCAGCATTGTGCCAAGTACTTTACACAGATCCCCCCACTGAGTCTTCCCAGTCTTGTGAGGTCATACAGCGAGCACTGGCCTTTTACCTGCCTAACGTCTAACCTCCCATTCTATTTGTGGAGAATCCGTAATTATGAGTTGGTGGGAACAGTGCCCACTTTGCAGTTTGAAAGCTGAGTTTGGCTCACGTACTTGTCACCACTCTCTGGTAACTAGGGAGTAGTCAGAGCATGGGACCCAGGTTACGTCAGTTGGATACACTCACCTTAAACTTGGAATCTGCACAGAGTGCCGCAGAGATACAGAGATAACCCCCAGTGATGTGCATCGCCGTGGCGACCAGGGTCTGGCTGTGATAGTACCAGTGGTCATGGCCTGCCCATCTTACACAGCGACTTCTCCACCATCCCGTTTTTCTTCCAATACAACCTTTTCCCAGATAAGTTAGCCAAGGTTTATTTTCCTTTTAATATTTATTTATGTATCTGGCTGCATGCGGGATCTTTAGCTGCGGCATGCGGGGTCTAGTTCCTTGACCACAGATGGAACCCAGGCCCTCTCTATTGGAAGCATGAGTCTTAGCCACCAGGGAAGTTACAGGCAGAGTTCATTTATGTTGTCTTCAACAAAGAAGCCTGATTGATACGGAAAGTTCAGCTGTTATCCCCATCCTACAAAGGAGGAATGAGTAGGTACTCAAGTATATTTAAAGAATAAATGAGATATTTACATATAGCTTCTGAAAGAAGCTTCGATTTGCTTTAGTTATTAACAAGTTTTCATTAATGGTGATCATCTAGAATTTATAGGGAACTAAAAGACAGGGAATAAGCAGATCCCTAAAGAGCTAGTCCTATGATTTTTTTCCTGCAGGTATTATTTAGCCCATCCTCAGATACCATCATCAGCTATATCTCCCATACTTTATCAGGAAAAACATATGCTTAATGTAATCACTATAAAAGCACAATCTTTAAAAAAGATTAAATCATGTTTTGAACATCATTCCTGAACATATTCTCTAGAAAGTAGGCTAATATATGTTAGAAATAATTCCTAAATAAAGGACAAAAATTAAAGCTAAAACCTCATTTATTAATGCTGTTGTCATTCAGTCACTAAGGCATGTCTGACTGTGCGAACCCATGGACTGTAGCATGCTAGGCTCCTCCATCCTCCACTGTCTCCCAGAGTCTGCTCAAATTCATGTTCACTGAGTCAGTGATGTTATCTAACCATCTCATCCTCTGCTGCCCCTTGCTCCTTTTGCCTTTAATCTTTCTCAACATCAGAGTCTTTTGTGAATCAGCTCTTTTATTGGGTGGCCAAAGTATTGGAGCTTCAGTATCTGTCCTTCTAATGAATATTCAGGATTGATTTTCCTTAGGATTGACTTTAGATTTGATATCGTTGCAGTCCAAGGGACTCTCAAGAGCCTTATCCAGCGCTACAATTCAAAAATATCAATTCCTTGGTACACAGCCTTCTTTATGGTCCAGCTCTAATATCCATACATGACTGCTGGAAAAACCATTTCTGCTATTAGAGTGGTATCATCTGCACATCTGAGATTTTTTATATTTCTCTTGGCAATCTTGATTCCAGCTTGTGATTCATCCAGCCCGGCATTTCATATGATGTGCTCTGCATATAAGTTAAATAAGCAGGGTAACAATATACGGCCTTGTCATACTACTTTCCAATTTTTGAACCAATCAGTTGTTCCACATATGCTTCTAATTCTTGCTTCTTGACCCACATACAGGTTTCTCAGGAGGCAGGTAAGGTAGTCTGATGTTCCATCTCTAAGAATTTTCCACAGTTTGTTGTGATCCTCCCAGTCAAAGGCTTTAGCGTAGTCAATAAAGCAGAAGTAGATGTTTTTCTGGAATTCCCTTGCTTTCTCCATGATCCAACAAATGTTGGCAATTTGATCTCTGGTTCCTCTGCCTTTTCCAAACCCAGCTGATACATCTGGAAGTTCTTGGTTCACATACTGCTGAAGCCTAGCTTGAAGGATTTTGAGCACTACTTTGCTAGCATGTGAGATGAGTGCAGTTGTGCAGTAGTTTGAGCATTCTTTGGCATTGCCTTTCTTTGGGATTGGAATGAAAACTGACCTTTTCCAGTCCTGTGGCCACTGCTGAGTTTTCCAAATTTGCTAACACACTGAGCCACACACAACGGTGTGGTCTCTTATTTATCAATAGATGCTTTAAAAGAAAATTCCTTAACCAAACCAACACACATCTCATCATTCTAGATCCTGGAAATTTCTATGCAGTGTTTTTCTCATTTAAACTTGCACCTAGTTTTTCCTGAATTGTTATAGTGGTCTTAAAACTAAAGCTGAGAGACCTCTTGGTCGTCCACTCTCTTCTCGGTCCCTGCTCCTGATGGCCCTGAGGGTATGTGTGCTGGGGGCGGCCCCCAAGAGGAGGATGTGCTGGGGCTGGGGGGTGACTAGGAGCGGAAGCGTCACTCTTGCAGCAAGGATGGGGAAGACCAGGAGACAGCCAAGGATAGGCCCAGAAGCAGTGGCGTCCAAAGAGGAACAAGCAGTAAAAAAATCTCGGCATGGAAAATGCCAACCAGGAGACTGAAAACAAGGAGGAAAGGGGGCAAGATGCCTTTGGCCCTCCTTTTGGAAGCCGTGTACCTGGAGGAAATCGTAGGCGCTTCCACGTTAGGCAGCCCTTTCTGCATTATAGATGGGACGTGGCTCAGAGGCTCAGAGCCACAGGCAAGGGTGAGAGAGGAGAATATGGGAAGCACTGGGGAGGAGGTGAGGCAACTAATGGAAAAGCTTTGGGAGAAGCAGTTGAGTCATGATCTATGGGCAGTTAGCGCTGACTGCCTCACCACGGCCATCATGATGAGTTACAGCCTTATGCCTTGATGCCTGATGCTAATAGAGGGACATCTGCTTCCTAAACTTACATGTTCGTGACAGACCTTTGTTGTAAATCTTTTGGTGTTGTTTCTTGTGGGCTTCCTGTTACCGGCTTCTCATTGACTGTTGTATTTTTGACCCAGTCTGTTAAGTTTCTGTCAGCAGCAGTTTTACCTATTGCATGGAGAGATGTTCATTATATATTGTGAAGTTAATAAAGCAGTTTAAAAAAGCAAAAAACAACAGCAACAACAAATAAAACTGAAACAGTAGTCTAACCAAAGGTCATCACCTCAGACACTTTAATTGAACTATCAAATGCCTTAAAAATAATGTTTCATATAATTTGCCATATCCTGTGATCTCCAGCTCGAGTGGGATAATTTGAAGAAAAGCAGAGGAAAGACGATTATTTTTTCTTTCCAGATTTCAGTGGGTCAAATGTAACTAATCAAGTTGTAGAAATTTAAAAAAAAAAAGTGTGAAGGCCCCTCTAGAGGTGCAATATTATATTAAAACATTTAATTTGAGGTGAATAATGTGAAGAGAAACTAGGTTCCAGGCCTGTGACCGGTAAAGTCACTTAATCTCTCTGAGACTCAATTTGCTCATCAATAAAACAGCAATGATAATGATACCTCCTCCTCAGGGAAAGCACTAAATAAGGTAATACAAAAATGAAAACGTTTTGCAAACTAAACGGAGGTTTGCAAACAGCACATTACCAATCCCATGTATAGATCATGTAAACAATAATAAATGCATTTGTAAGAATACATGCCCATATAATCTTGAACTTGTTACATGCTAGAAAAGTTTGAAATATATTTGAGAAAGAAAATATATTTAAAAATAAAGCCAATGATAAAATGTATCTGAAGTTAACTTTCTTTTAAACTTAGAAATTAATTTGAGAAGTCAATTATAGAATGTCTTCTAAGGTGCTGAAATATGAATGTTTAAAAAAATCCATAAAAATTTATGTAAAACATATAATTTCTAAAAATTTTCCCAGTCTAGAGAAGTCTTCTGCTATAGCAGAAATTCTGCTGTCCTTCTAGGAATATAGTGAGAAAAGTAGTTGATTATCTATTTTTGTTGATTATGAATGATTACAGTTGAACTTATAGATATTATTTAATTAAAAAACCAAAATGTCCAATTGAAGGAAGCCTTAATAAGCTATCAAAACAAGCTTGAATTAAATTTTGAGAAAGGAAACTATGCACACATATTTGCTTTAAATAAATAATCTGCTTAAAATATTCAGTGACACAATTTGGAAAGGTCAGTTCTGCACATCCTGCTTAAATAATCCCAGAAAACACAGCGAAACATTAGTGATGTTTAAAATCTTCAAGATTGTATCTTTACAAATTAATCCCAGTTTGATTGCAAGTTAATCATTTTCAGTGCCTTATTTATCTTTATTTAGAAGTTAATATCATAAACAAGTTTCAACTCTCAGGCTGCATTTAATGCCCACTGACATATCCTGTGCAGGTCTCCACATTAGCACACTTCCTAATAATAAGGGATGTTTTATTTACAAGTCTGTGAGCTCACCGAGATCCTACAGGTCCAATGGGTTCATAAAAGGCGTGCACTGAGGAAACTTTTGTGCAGTGGACCTGAGCTGAATACACTTGAGATTTTCTATGTGTCCATGATCTTGACAGTCCTTCAGAAATGAATATTTTTAAAACATTTTAGAACTATGTTATAGAAAGACAGGGTTATAGTCATTGAAATATAAACCACCATTTCACATGCAATTCAGTATTTATTGAGCTGTCACTATACTTATTTTTATTTTTACCAGTTCTCCTTCAGTTTCATATGAGTTAAACATTATGATGCTGCTATCTTACAAAAAATATAAAAATGAAAATAAGTTGTACCTTTTCTGAAGGTAAATAACATATTCAAAGTTGATATTGCATAATGCAAAAAATTACTATGCATATAATATTAAAAAAAAAGACTCGGTGTGGGGAGTACTATGTAGACAAATCAGTGATACACAGTATTATTCTGAAAGCAGTGTTTTTTAAACAAATGAAAATATTGGCACTGACTGATTTCCTTGCCTTAAAAATAGTATTATCTTGAAATAGACCAAGGAAGTATCAAGTAATCTCTGACCAGGAAGTATCTAATTAAATATATGTCATAGTTAAATATTATCCTTCAGTTAATAATAAATGTGAGTCTGAAGTGAAGAAAGCCTTAAATGGATTCACAGAGTAATAAGTGGAGTTCACTCACTTATGCTTTGTCGAGTATACCGAATGGTTGCTGTATCAGTCAGCCTTTGCTGCAACCAACACAATCTTGGTGGCATATAACAAAAAGCATTCACTTTTCTTCCTGTCAAGTATGTAGGTTGCCTGGGACAACTCTAATTCAGGCTGCTAGTAAATTCAGGTCTGCTCTACGTGTCTCATTCCAGGGGTCAAAATGAAGGGCCAGTGGCTACCTGGGGGTACATTCTCCTTGAGGTCAGAAACCTGCTGTGTTTCCTAAAGCCTCGGCCCAGAACTGGCACCCTGCTGCTTCTGCCACCGTTCCATTAGATGAAAAAGTTAAGATGACCAAGTCTAGCATCAGCAGGGCAAGATGAGTGGTCTTAATGTGGACGCACAGGTGGTGAATGTTTGCTGAACAGTAATCAAATAATCTATTGCACTTATTAGTAATTCCAAATGATACCTTAAAAAGGGTTGGTAGCTTAATAAGAGGCGTGTGGAAGGCTTCTGAGATTCTGGTAATGTTCTGTTTTCTACCTGAGTGGGTGGCAGTTGCTCAGGTGGGTTCATTGGTGTTAATTCTTTGAGTTATACGTTCATTCATTTATGGCCTTGTACTTTTTCTATAAGTTTGTAATACTTAAAAATAGAAGCTTGTATCTTTTAAAAAGAAAAAATAATCTGAGACATTTTCAGCATTTTTTTTAGCTTTCTAAAGTTTTAGTTACTTTCTCTTAGAAGAGTCAGATTGAAATAAATGGCATGATTCTTGAAACCTTTTGTTAAAAAATTGCTGTGAGAAAACTTAGGTCTTGTCAAAGAAATACATCCCTAAGATGAAATATTATATTTGCACATTTATTAATAATGTGAAGATAGGCTGGCTAAGTTAATTAACACAAGCAAATCTAAAAAAATGCCTAAGGTCGTTTCTGGGTACAAACAAAATTTTTAATTTTGCTCTTGGATATTTTAAAACAAATGTGTGTACATTGTATGTCCCACTGCACTCACAACTTCAACTTTCCCCCAAAGAGGCATCTACTAACCTGGATTTCTAGTTTAATAATTTTCTGACTTTTCTATCTTTTCATATATATGAATTCCTATGCAATGTAATTTTAGCTTGAATGTTTTTTAACATGAAAGAAATAGCATCTTACACTGTAATTCTCCTGATACGTTTTCAGCTCACAGTACTATTTTTTAGATTCATCCATGTTGTTACATGTGGATGGGATTCATTTTCACTGTTGTGTGAAATAACGTGATATGAGTAAACCACAGTTTATCCATTCGACTGTCAATGAACATTTGAGCTTTTCCCTGTCTATGCTATTGTGAATAGTATTATTGTAAGTATTATTATTTACATGTTTCCAAGTCTATTTTTACACAAAAATGTTTCCAGAGGATTAATCTGAGAGCAGAACTATGGCTTCCTAGATTATCAATATTCAGGTTTCCTAGACAATACAAAATTGTTTACCCAAGTGGCTGTTTCGTATAAACTCCTACAACAAAGTATTCTCTGATTACTAATAATGTTGAAAGTCTTTTCATGTTTGTCATTCATATTTTATTAGATTTCTTGTATACTTTGCCCATTCTAAGAATTAAATAAAAGTCTGTGGAGAAATATATTGGTCATGCAATATAATCTTGCCAATAGCAATAAAATGAAAATAATCAGAAAACATCCTGCCTCAACATATACCCCACACATTCCAAAGTTCAACGTCATCTTCGAGTAAGTGATACATTTTTAAACAAACATTTGAGAATTCAAAAAACAATTTTCATAATTTATGCAACATGGATGTATCAATGTATCCAAGTTGTCACTAGATAAAATTTTACTCTTTCGTATTTAAATCTTCTGAAGTGCATAAAGTCAAAACATTGGTGTTATTCAAACTGTGGATGATAATATCAAGGTAGTGGCTTTCAAGGAGCATTTTAAAAAAGAATAAAACAGAAATTATCATAATGCATCTCCGTAGAGTATAAGAATTGTTTCCTCCTGAAACTATCCAGTTTTGTTTGTGTGTTTGCATGACAAATTCAGGTGGCAGGCAGGGGTCGGGGGAGAGGCAGGGGCAGGGCAGCAATGTATAGAGAACTGGACTTTATACAGGGTCAAAATCTAAAATACATTTGTCTGTGATGTCACTGTCGAAAAACCTGCAAAGAAAAGAAACGTCTGACATCCACTGCCTCTTGCAGAAGGAATATAGTCTCTAGTCCATGAACCTAGTCTTGCCTGGGGCTTTGGTAGGTTACTTGGCAACTTGAAGAAATCGTGACTAGTGCTGTGTCTAGAGAATAATTTCTCCCCAGAGTTATTGTGGTTATCCTATTTATAGCCAAGTCTCTATTGAGTTAAGGATAAAAACAACTAAAGGACTGTTATTATAAAATGTTAATTAGTACTTCAGACATAGCTGATGACAGCAGCAGTTTATTCTAAAGCCTACAGCCTAAATGAACAGCAGGTAGAGAAGTAACAACAATCAACAATTGGATGACTGGTCACTTCAATATTTGCTACGTTGTTCTTTTCACCCTTTGTGTGTTGCTGGTGTCTTGCTCTCTTCTTTTTCACATTGTATAAGTTTAATGTGTACAGTGTGATGATTAAAAACCCACACACATTTAAAATTTTTTAGTGGAGAATAGTTGATTTACGATGTGCTAGTTTCAAGTGTACAGTAGAGGAAAGCAGGCATGCATACATCCACTCTCTTAGATTCTTTTCACATATAGGCTATTAGAGAGTACTGAGTGGAGTTCCTGGTACTGTACAGTAGGTCCTTATTGCTGCTAAGTCACTTCAGTCGTGTCCGACTCTGTGTGACCCCATAGATGGCAGCCCACCAGGCTCCCCCATCCCTGGGATTCTCCAGGCAAGAATACTGGAGTGGGTCGCCATTTCCTTCTCCAATGCATGAAAGAAAAAAGTGAAAGTGAAGTCGCTCAGTCTGTCCGACTGTTAGCGACCCCATGGACTGCAGCCCACCAGGCTACTCCATCCATGGGATTTTGCAGGCAAGAGTACTGGGGTGGGGTGCCATTGCCTTCCCCGAGGTCCTTATTAGTTATCTATTTTATATATATAGTAGGATATATTTGGAGAAGGAAATGGCAACCCACTCCAGTGTTCTTGCCTGGAGAATCCCAGGGACAGGGGAGCCTGGTGGGCTGCCATCTGTGGGGT
>SJYX01024380.1:80782-165742 GCA_006410675.1 Oreotragus oreotragus | reverse complement strand
GCCCCCATCCCTGGGATTCTCCAGGCAAGAATACTGGAGTGGGTCGCCATTTCCTTCTCCAATGCATGAAAGAAAAAAGTGAAAGTGAAGTCGCTCAGTCTGTCCGACTGTTAGCGACCCCATGGACTGCAGCCCACCAGGCTACTCCGTCCATGGGATTTTGCAGGCAAGGGTACTGGGGTGGGGTGCCATTGCCTTCCCCGAGGTCCTTATTAGTTATCTATTTTATATATATAGTAGGATATATTTGGAGAAGGAAATGGCAACCCACTCCAGTGTTCTTGCCTGGAGAATCCCAGGGACGGGGGAGCCTGGTGGGCTGCCGTCTGTGGGGTTGCCCAGAGTCTGACATGACTGAAGCGACTTAGCAGCAGCAGCAGCAGCAGGGTATATATGTCAATCCAATCTCCCAATTTATCCTCCCCTTCTTTTCACATATAGGCTATTAGAAAGTACTGAGTGGAGTTCCTGGTACTGTACAGTAGGTCCTTATTAGTTATCTATTTTATATATATAGTAGGGTATATATGGAGAAGGCAATGGCAACCCACTCCAGTGTTCTTGCCTGGAGAATCCCAGGGACAGGGGAGCCTAGTGGGCTGCCGTCTGTGGGGTTGCACAGAGTCTGACATGACTGAAGCGACTTAGCAGCAGCAGCAGCAGCAGGGTATATATGTCAATCCAATCTCCCAATTTATCCTCCCCTTCTTTTCACATATAGGCTATTAGAAAGTACTGAGTGGAGTTCCTGGTACTGTACAGTAGGTCCTTATTAGTTATCTATTTTATATATATAGTAGGGTATATATGGAGAAGGCAATGGCAACCCACTCCAGTGTTCTTGCCTGGAGAATCCCAGGGACAGGGGAGCCTAGTGGGCTGCCGTCTGTGGGGTTGCACAGAGTCTGACATGACTGAAGCGACTTAGCAGCAGCAGCAGCAGCAGGGTATATATGTCAATCCAATCTCCCAATTTATCCTCCCCTTCTTTTCACATATAGGCTATTAGAAAGTACTGAGTGGAGTTCCTGGTACTGTACAGTAGGTCCTTATTAGTTATCTATTTTATATATATAGTAGGGTATATATGGAGAAGGCAATGGCAACCCACTCCAGTGTTCTTGCCTGGAGAATCCCAGGGACAGGGGAGCCTAGTGGGCTGCCGTCTGTGGGGTTGCACAGAGTCTGACACGACTGAAGCGACTTAGCAGCAGCAGCAGCAGCAGGGTATATATGTCAATCCAATCTCCCAATTTATCCTCCCCCTCCCCTCACCCCCTGGTAACCATAACCATGTTTGTCTTCTACCTCTGTGACTCTATTTCCATTTTGTAGGTAAATTCATTTGTATCTTTTTTTCAGATTCCACATGTATTGTTAAGTCACCCAGTCGTGTCCAACACTTGGCGACCCCGTGGACTGCAGTACACCAGGCTTTCCTGTCCCTCACCATTTCCTGAAGTTTGCCCAAGTTCATGTCCATTGCATCAGTGATGCTATCCAGCCATCTCATCCTCTGGCATCCTGATATCCTTCTACCCTCAATCTTCCCAGCATCCAGGGACTTTTCCAATGAGTCAGCTGTTTGCATCAGATGATCAAAATACTGGAGTTTCAGCTTCAGCATCAGTCCTTCCAATGAGTATTCAGGGTTGATCCCTTAAGATTGACTGGTTTGATCCCCTTGCTGTCCAAGGGGCTCTCAGAAGTCTTCCCCAGCACCACAGTTCGAAGGCATCAACTCTTTGATGCTCTGCCTTCTTTACGGTCCAACTCTCGCAACCATACATGACCACTGGGAAGACCACAGCCTTGACTAGATGCACCTTTGTTGACAGAGTGCTTTTCAACACTGTCTAGGTTTGTCATGGCTTTCACGTCAAGAAGATGAGATGCCAAATGTAAGCAATATCGTATCGTTTGTCTTTCTGTATCTGACTTACTTCATTCAGTACAACAATCTCTTTATCATGTGGTCTCTCCTGTCTTCCTCTGGTTCAGTCTGTTTCTCTGAACACACCTCATTTTTATTCTTTCTTCCCAGATTCAATATTGATTTTTCATAGTGACTTGTCATACATGCTGATACCTTTTTTCTAGGATTCTCTCAGGGATTTTTTTTTACTTTTATGTAAGCTTTGAGATTTTAAATCTATCTAAAACAACACTACCAGCATTATATAAAATTCAGTAAAAGTTCAATTTTGAGAGAATTGACGTTTTCACGGTGTAATACCTTCCCATCTGAGGACATGACTATGTTTTCCATTCCTTCAGCCCTTATTCTATGGCCGTCGATGAAACTGTGTAGCTTTCTCATTCAGGTCGTATGCTTTTTCTTGTTTAATTTACTTCTAAATATTTTATAGCTCTTGGTCATTACTGGAATAATTTTTCCCCACATTTCTTTAGATTCTCATTGTGCATTTATCCAGGCAATGAACCAGTTCTTTTTTTAAATAAGTCAAAAAATATTCTTTATACTGAGTTTATACCAGATATCTCATATTCTTGTCTTTTTACATCTGTTTTAAGTACAAAAACAATGTTAAAAGTATGAGAGCCATCTAGTTCTCAGTATAAATTTTAGTTTTTTGTGTTTCATCATTTAATATATTATTATTAGGAATTTGTATTTTAACAGATTTCTCAATTCGCATTTAAAGACTGTGTTGTGTTATGAATGAATTTTTATACAGTCTCATAAATTTCTCCCTTTAAGCTTTGAAATAATTAAGCTGATATATTTTCTGATATTGAACATCCTTGAACTTGGTCATAGGGTATCTCTTGTTTGTTATTACTGGATTGTAATGATCCAAATTTTATTTAAATTTTGTCAATCTTGAAGCACAAATTGCACCTCCTTAGTGCTGCTTTTTAATACAGTCTTCACTGGGACTTTTTAATTAAAGGTATGCTGGCCTCATAAATGAGTTGAAAGTTTTTCACCCATTTTTATGGCCTATAATTGTTTAAATAACCTCAGGTTTAACTGTTTAAAAATTCAAATCCAAGAATTGATAAGGTATTTATTTGTGCAATGTAACAGTGGCTCTATAATACCTTGCCAGCTGTACATAATATAATCAAGTTGTCTACTTCCTGAATCCATTCTAGTATACTCTAACTCTCCAAGACTTCTGCCTGTTTCCTTCAAGCTTTCAAATTTGTGGTCAGAATTACACATTAAAGTCCCTTTTTAAAGCCTTCCTGTCTCTGTGATATCTCACCTTTTCCTTTTTTCCTTTTTTTTTTCATTTTACCTTGATCAGGCTCAGAGTTTATCTGAGATAAGAAAAGATAAATTATTATATTTTCCAAAAATCCAGATTTGGGTAGCTTTTGTGTATGGAACAGACTGGTTCCAATTCGAAAAAGCGGTATGTCAAGACTGTATATTGTCACCCTGCTTATTTAACTTATATACAGAGTACATCATGAGAAACGCTGGACTAGATGAAGCACAAGCTGGAATCAAGATTGCCAGGAGAAGTATCAATAACCTCAGATATGCAGATAACACCACCCTTATGGCAGAAAGTGAAGAGGAACTAAGCCTCTTGATGAAAGTGAAAGAGGAGAGTGAAAAAGTTGACTTAAAACTCAACATTCAGAAAACTAAGATCATGGCATCCAGTCCCATCACTTCATGGCAAATAGATGGGGAAACAATGGAAACAGTGACAGATTTTGGGGGGCTCCAAAGTCACTGCAGATGGTGACTTCACCCATGAAATTAAAAGATGCTTACTCCTTGGAAGAAAAGTTATGACCAGCCTAGACACTGTCTCTTATACACATCTAGATGTGTATAAGAGACAGNCAAATAGACGGGGAAACAATGGAAACAGTGACAGATTTTGGGGGGCTCCAAAGTCACTGCAGATGGTGACTTCACCCATGAAATTAAAAGATGCTTACTCCTTGGAAGAAAAGTTATGACCAGCCTAGACAGCATATTAAAAAGCAGAGACATTACTTTGCCAACAAAGGTCCATCTAGTCAAGGCTACGGTTTTTCCAGTAGTCATGTATGGATGTTAGAGTTGGACTATAAAGAAAGCTGAGCACTGAAGAATTGATGCTTTTGAACTGTGGTACTGGAGAAGACTCTTGAGAGTCCCTTGGACTGCAAGGAGATCCAACCAGTCCATCCTAAAGGAAATCAGTCCTGAATATGCATTGGAAGGACTGTTGCTGAAGCTGAAACTCCAATACTTTGGCCACCTGCTACGAAGAACTGACTCATTGGAAAAGACCCTTTTGCTGGGAAAGATTGAAGGCAGGAAGAGAAGGGGATCACAGAGGGTGAGATGGTTGGATGGCATCACCGACTCAATGGACATGAATTTGAGTAAGATCCGGGAGTTGGTGATGGATAGGGAGGCCTGGCATGCTGGAGTCCAAGGGATCACAAAGAGTTGGGCGTGACTGAGCGACTGAACTGAACTAAACTGTGCCAGGGAATGATAGTGTGATATAGTTCTAGCTCATTAATTTTCATTTTCCTTAATTTCCTTTTCCATAGTTTTTTGAGAAAATGTTATTGTTCTGTTCCTATCTTCTAACATGTTTTAAATACCCTTATTTTTCATTTTTCTGTGTAATAATGGAAGGGATTAAGTCTATAAACTTCCTTTGGGTACAGCTGTCACTGTGCTTTATAGCTCTGTGTGTGTGTGTGTATGCTTAGTCATGTTTGATTTTTTGCAACCCTATGGACTGTAGCCCACCAGGCTCCTTTGTCCATGGGATTTTCCAGGGACCAAACCCAAGTCTCTTCCATCTCCTTCATTGGCAGGCAGATTCTTTACCACTAGCACCACTTGGGAAGCCCCAGATAGTTACTAGAGTTAAACCCGAGTCTCTTCCATCTCCTTCATTGGCAGGCAGATTCTTTACCACTAGCACCACTTGGGAAGCCCCAGATAGTTCCAGATAGTTACTAGAGTTATTAGTTATATTAGGTCTTATAGTTATTAGGTATAAATGAAGTAATTGTGTGTGTGCACATGCACGCACACATGCACATGTGCACACATGGGCTCGATTTCATCCAGCTCTTTGCAACTCCATGGCCTATAGCCCACCAGGCTCCTCTGTCCATGAGATTATCCAGGCAAGAATACTGGAGTGGGTTGCTATTTCCTCCCCCAGGGGATCTTCCCAGCCCAGGGATTGAACCCGTATCTCCTGCACTGACAGGTGAATTCTTTACCACTGAGCCACCTGAGAATCCCCATAAATAGAGTAATGAGACAACTTAAAGAAAAAAAAATGGAAATTTCAGATATAAATATTGTTATAGTAATTATATGACAAAGATGGAAATTCATTTTAATGCTAAAAAGTTTTTATAAATAATGCTGGCACAAATGGCTATTTGAAGAATATAAATTCAATAATATAACATCCATATCTTTTTGTCATACACAGAAATGAGTCCCACAGTTTTATTACTTAAATTTTTAAAAAATCTTGAAAGATATATGTGACTATGTGTACTATCAGGATTCAAGAAGGAGCTTCTTAACTAAGATTTTAAAAGATGTGTATAAGAGACAGGTACAGTGTGATGATTAAAAACCCACACACATTTAAAAATTTTTAGTGGAGAATAGTTGATTTACGATGTGCTATTTTCAAGTGTACAGTAGAGGAAAGCAGGCATGCATACATCCACTCTCTTAGATTCTTTTCACATATAGGCTATTAGAGAGTACTGAGTGGAGTTCCTGGTACTGTACAGTAGGTCCTTATTGCTGCTAAGTCACTTAAGTCGTGTCCGACTCTGTGTGACCCCATAGATGGCAGCCCACCAGGCTCCCCCATCCCTGGGATTCTCCAGGCAAGAATACTGGAGTGGGTCGCCATTTCCTTCNCATAAAACAGATGACAATGTAATATGCAGAAAGCTTAAATGTTAATAGAAAAAAAACCTACTAATACAGTGGAAAAGTAAACAAATGAAAAGCACAGCTGTCATGAAAAAAATGCTCAAATTTAAACTGGAGCTCAGGGAAATGCAAATCAAAATAATAGTGAAAACAGCTTTATGTTCACAAGACTTGCAAAATAAAACAGCTAGAATACTTACTGCTGCTGGGGATGCAGAAAAAAATGTATTTTAAAGTGTATTTTAATAAATTTCTGGAGGAAACATATAAGTTCTTACATTCTTTTAGGAAATAAGTAGAAAATATTAAAAAAATTTAAGACTGTCTGGGATCTTTGATCCTACAATCCCTAGGAATCTACTCCAAAGAGCAAAAACTATCAGTGTATTAACAAACAAACAGGGAAATATATTACATGTTCATGGAAATAAAGGGAAAGCCCACCAGTGGTGTGGTGGTCACAGAAGCGGCTAAAAGTATTCCATTTTGGAATTATGGTAAGAGTGCACTTCTTTGTTCATGGTGACATTAGGAGTGCCACCGAGCACGTGCGGGCCAGGGCAGTGAGCGGAAGCGGCGCACCCCTCTGGGTAGAAGCTTTGGGCTCATGTGCTGCTCGTTATCAGGCCTCCTTCCTACTCTGTTGTGGCTGTGAAAGCTTGCATCAGCCTAGAGCTTCCTCAGTCTGGGTAGCCAAGAAACTGGGACAGAATTCCCTTGCCTTCCTCTTTTGGACACGTAGCCTGACCAAAGGGAGAAAACTTTTGGAAAGAGTAAGCCACTGAGATTTTGGAATTGTTACTACAACATAACCAAGCCTATCCGGACTGCTAGAGTTAAGACAATGGCTAAATTATAGTCCATCACTGGTGGGTCAGATGGTAAAGAATCTGCCTTCAATACAGGAGACACAGGTTTGATCCCGGGGTTTGGAAGATCCCCTGGAGAAGGAAATAGCAACCCACTCCAGTATTTTTCCCTTGAGAACTCCATGACAGAAGAGCCTGGCAGGCTACAGTTCACAGGGTTGCAAAGAGTTGGACAGGACTGAGTGATCAACACTTTCACTTTCTTTCTACAATTGACTCTGACCTTGATTATACTAGGTGGCTTGGATTTTCACAAGTTATTGCTGAAAGACAGAAGATGCTTTAAAAGTTTATATTGTTATCCCAGTTTTTATAAAAAACACATTTAATACATCTTTCTACATATTCTATAGATTATGAGTATGAAGAATATATGAAAAATACAAAGTTGTTAAATGAGGCTATAAAGGAAAGATAAATCTAGATTTAACCATTTTTTTAAAAAGCTATATGGTATGATCACATGCCTCAGAGACAGTCATATTTAACTGTAATTACACATAAAGTGTTATTGAGTAGATATCATCAAATAATTTCATATAGTAGTTTGCTGAATCTAGGGTGCTTCGATGCTTCGTGCTCTCTTGGTCTTACCTGCTTCAAGAGGTTTTCACATATATGGCTGCAAATGCTAAATAACAAACACCTCAGTGGTTCTCGAAGTGTGGTCTTCCATGGCTTGTTAGAAATGAGAATGTGCAGGCTCAACTGAAGACAATCCTGAATCAGAAATTGAGGATGAGGCCCAGTAAAATGTGTTTTATCGAGCTTTGCAGGTGATTCCAATGCTATGCAAACTCANTTTAAACGCAGAAAATACATTAAAATGTTGGGTGAAGTACCTCCCTGGCAGTCCAGTGGTTGAGACTCCACGCTTCCAATGCAGGGGTTGCATGTTTGATCCCCATTTGCGGAACTAAGATACCACATGCCACAGGGCTCAGCCAACAAAAAACTGGTATGAAAAATATGTAAACAATAGTAATTATGAAAGATACACTTATAAAACAGATGACAATGTAATATGCAGAAAGCTTAAATGTTAATAGAAAAAAAACCTACTAATACAGTGGAAAAGTAAACAAATGAAAAGCACAGCTGTCATGAAAAAAATGCTCAAATTTAAACTGGAGCTCAGGGAAATGCAAATCAAAATAATAGTGAAAACAGCTTTATGTTCACAAGACTTGCAAAATAAAACAGCTAGAATACTTACTGCTGCTGGGGATGCAGAAAAAAATGTATTTTAAAGTGTATTTTAATAAATTTCTGGAGGAAACATATAAGTTCTTACATTCTTTTAGGAAATAAGTAGAAAATATTAAAAAAATTTAAGACTATCTGGGATCTTTGATCCTACAATCCCTAGGAATCTACTCCAAAGAGCAAAAACTATCAGTGTATTAACAAACAAACAGGGAAACATATTACATGTTCATGGAAATAAAGGGAAAGCCCACCAGTGGTGTGGTGGTCACAGAAGCGGCTAAAAGTATTCCATTTTGGAATTATGGTAAGAGTGCACTTCTTTGTTCATGGTGACATTAGGAGTGCCACCGAGCACGTGCGGGCCAGGGCAGTGAGCGGAAGCGGCGCACCCCTCTGGGTAGAAGCTTTGGGCTCATGTGCTGCTCGTTATCAGGCCTCCTTCCTACTCTGTTGTGGCTGTGAAAGCTTGTATCAGCCTAGAGCTTCCTCAGTCTGGGTAGCCAAGAAACTGGGACAGAATTCCCTTGCCTTCCTCTTTTGGACACGTAGCCTGACCAAAGGGAGAAAACTTTTGGAAAGAGTAAGCCACTGAGATTTTGGAATTGTTACTACAACATAACCAAGCCTATCCGGACTGCTAGAGTTAAGACAATGGCTAAATTATAGTCCATCACTGGTGGGTCAGATGGTAAAGAATCTGCCTTCAATACAGGAGACACAGGTTTGATCCCGGGGTTTGGAAGATCCCCTGGAGAAGGAAATAGCAACCCACTCCAGTATTTTTCCCTTGAGAACTCCATGACAGAAGAGCCTGGCAGGCTACAGTTCACAGGGTTGCAAAGAGTTGGACAGGACTGAGTGATCAACACTTTCACTTTCTTTCTACAATTGACTCTGACCTTGATTATACTAGGTGGCTTGGATTTTCACAAGTTATTGCTGAAAGACAGAAGATGCTTTAAAAGTTTATATTGTTATCCCAGTTTTTATAAAAAACACATTTAATACATCTTTCTACATATTCTATAGATTATATGAGTATGAAGAATATATGAAAAATACAAAGTTGTTAAATGAGGCTATAAAGGAAAGATAAATCTAGATTTAACCATTTTTTTAAAAAGCTATATGGTATGATCACATGCCTCAGAGACAGTCATATTTAACTGTAATTACACATAAAGTGTTATTGAGTAGATATCATCAAATAATTTCATATAGTAGTTTGCTGAATCTAGGGTGCTTCGATGCTTCGTGCTCTCTTGGTCTTACCTGCTTCAAGAGGTTTTCACATATATGGCTGCAAATGCTAAATAACAAACACCTCAGTGGTTCTCGAAGTGTGGTCTTCCATGGCTTGTTAGAAATGAGAATGTGCAGGCTCAACTGAAGACAATCCTGAATCAGAAATTGAGGATGAGGCCCAGTAAAATGTGTTTTATCGAGCTTTGCAGGTGATTCCAATGCTATGCAAACTCATTCCTTGTTCAGTAAGATTAGCCTTGATTCAGAGGTTAAAATGTGAAGAAAAAAAAAAAAAAAAAAAGTCCATCTTAGGAATTAGGTATCTTTTAAAAATAAGGACATTGCATTAATTTTCATCTTCTTTTTATCTAGCCAGGCTTCTAGGGTAAGATGGTGCCTAGCTTTGCTAGAGAAATTGTCTTTGGACCTGTTGGTTCTTCTGTAAAGTGGGAGTAATAATAGTACATAGCTCATAGTCATTGTAAATAAGTGAATTCATACACTTATTTACATACACACACGTTTGGAACGTTTGGCATCTAGTGCACACTTGAACGAGGCCATCATCATTTAGGACAGGTTACACACCTCCCTGCCTCATGGACTTTGCAGTCTGCAAGCATGATTCTTCTGCCCTCCCATACTTCATGTCCACCAGTAGTTCGAATGTCACAACTTCAGGGAAGATGTCCCCAACCTCCCAAGATTAGCCTTTATACAATTTATGCTTTTCCTGCATTGCACTTATTTAAAATTATTTATTCATGAGGCTTATTAATAGATGTCTTTCCATGATACTATAAAGGGGGAAGATGGTATCTGTTTGGCTCCCTGTTTTAAACCCAGAATACCTAGTACAAAACTAGGTACTCAGAGCATTTCTTCTGTATTTAACGATCATTTTATCTCTGGGCTTCTCTGATGGCTCAGACAGTAAAAAATCTGCCTGCAAAGGAGACCCAGGTTTGATACCTGGTTGGGAAGACCACCTGGAGAAAGAAATGGCAACCCACTCCAGTATTCTTGCTTGGAGAACTCCATGGACAGAGGAGCCTGGCAGGCTACAGTCCATGGGGTGGCAAAGACTCAGATACAACTGAGTGACTAACACTTTCATCTAATTTGTTTTGGATCAAATCCTCTGCTATCAACATGTACAAAGCTAATTATGATAAATGTAGTAAGTTTTATAACAAGCTTTAAACAACTAATTTTCAGTTATTTCAGGGATTAAACATATGGAAAGTATGTTAAATCAATAAAGAATACTTCTTTGCAGATTTCTCAGAAGGAAAAAAAAAATGTTCCTAGCTATAAAGTTTGTGGGTTTCAATTTAATTCTAAATTAGAGGCTGATGGAATGGAAATTAGGGGAGGCATAAGCTTGCAGTTAAGTGATTCAGATGTAACAAGAAAGAGTCTCCAGATAACCTTTCAGCTCACTTTCATCTTTTCACACAATCTCTACTTGTGTATGAATGAGTTTAGGAAGTTTGATGACTTATAAAAATTAGTATCATCAAATCTGTTTTCTCTAGAAGAATCCACTTTCTATATAGTTAGGTCTATAATTTTTTAATTAATTATAAAAGAATGATTCACATGAAACTTCATTTCCCCAAGACACTAGTCATTTATTTTCAAGTTTCCAAATCGTATACCCAAGTATTAATAAAATAAAATATAAAAAAATAACCAGCCTCAGATAAGTCTCAAAAACATCTCCTCATAAAGTTCAGTTCACAAACACCCCAAAGAGTTAATTCTGTTTTCTGATGGCTAGTATTTATAAGGAAGTGTAGAGGACCAGTACGGGAAAATAGAGAGAGGATATGGTCAAATTCTGAATTTAGTACACTGTGTTCTGTTTTCCCCTTCCTTAATCATTCTGCATATTGGCTCCAAGAAACCTGCCTAATTTGTTTTAAAATTTTTCTAAACTTATTCAACCGCAGAACTTACATCTCTCAAAACTAGAGTCAGCAAAAACACTTTTGAGAATTGTTAATCTGGCTGCATTCTACAGATTGACAAGTTCAGAATCCTAGTTAAAATACTAAACAACCCTGGTTATAGTGACCCGTAACTCCTGGTGGACCATTAAGAGTTCACAAATCATCCATTTAATAAATCCATTTTAGAATCTTATCAAGAGTTGACATTCTTGTAATTTGCAGAACTTACTTTGTGCCTTTTGAAAAACAAGGTATCTGCTGGGCTCTAACCTTTGAGTACCTTAATTTCTTTATAATTCTGCAAAGTTTAGTAACAGGAATTTATTAACTTTACCTATCAAGTTCTTAATGAGAACTTGGGAGGTAGGTATAAAGTGGTATCTTAAAGCATCTGAGAGAAGAAAATGCAGACAAGCCTTTACCTTTGGGACCAGCTACTTGAAAGATGTCAGAGACATATGTTGATCCTTTTTACATCAGTGGAGGTGCCTACTAGAATTACTTGAACTGTCTGAAAGTACATGGCACCACTGCGGTAAAGAACCTAGATATGAGTATTCAGAAACCTCCCCAGATGATTCTGATGCACATTTCTAGAAAATCCTAGTTTTGGATAATATGTTCCTTGCTATAATCTACAGTAAGTATGGCATGACTTGTGATTAAGACAGCGAACGCCTCTAAGCTTTTAACTTTTTTCTGTTTCAGACAATGGGTCTGTGGTACTTTCCTCTAAGTACACTGCACTCTGATTTCCTTAATAGTTCAGGGCATTCTACTATTATTCCTTCATCTGGCTTTTCAGAATTAAGATGGGAGGCCTATTTCCCCCAAGGTAGACATTTCTTCCACTTGATCAACCAATACTTCCTCTGTGGTTAAATTTAAGTTTTGAAGAACAGTTTTCATAACTGTTTTACTTCTTGGGAGTAGTGAAATGACAAATGTACCAGAAGGTCTTACTGCAGTATTTTAGAACACTGCTTAGTAGGTCACGTATCCTACTCTGGTCTGCCTCCGCGCATTCAGCGGTCGGCTCTCCACTGATGGTCCCCTGGCTAGACAGTCTGCGGTCTCCATCCCCAATAATCTCCTCCTTCTGCTTTGTTCTCAGAGCCACTTTGCTGTCTGCACCTCTTCTAGACACACAGTTCCACACAGCCTCATCTCTGATGGGTTTTTGTCTAACTAAATTATCCTTTCCGTTACTACATCCCAGTAAGCTTTATGCCACCAACTCTTGATCATATATGTTAAAATATATTTTTTATTGTTCCTCTCCAGTGAATTTTCTGAGACTTTAATTATAATTTTTAACTTCTGGGAAATTAAAGCATTCGTTTTTGTATCTTACAGTTCTCAGAGATCATAGCTTTTTAAAGAGAAAAAATAGGAAATGCATTTTGGTGACTTAAACAAGATATAATTTAGATAATTATTTCATCCTCTCAAATAAAGCCTCCTACATTTAATTAACTAATAATTTAAGCACAGGTTACTATGCTTAACTGATTTAGGTTTATGTGAACCTGAAGTAATACTATTAAGTTTTCAGCTGTCTTAGCGACATCAAAGGAAAAGGACTAATTGAATGCCAACTTTGCTCGTAAACTACCAAGAGCTAAGACACATACAAATTTTATGGCAAGTAATCTAAAACCCTTCTAAAAATGATTAAGTGTTATTCTATCCAACAAGAAAACAAATACAACAAATCTATCTAATTAGTTAAGACACCAGATACTGTCATGCAGTTTCAGCATCTAGTAACAAACCTCTAAGCTTTAAAATTCTGTTTCACGACTTCTGAGTACTAATAATACAGTTTAAAAGGTTGATAGCCACTATAAACTACATGTAGAAGTACCAGAGTACACAATTAGCAAGTGAATGTGCATACACGCCAAAGAGTCTCAACTCTAATTTTGGAGCTCAACTTGGCAGTCTCCAAAGATTTATCTCCAAAGCAAAGCCATTAGCGTAACTTTTAAATATAGAATTTTTATACAGGGTGGGAGAAATATGATCAAACAGCTGGATACTCTGCCTCTAGAAAGCTGACAGATATATCTGTATTTCTCATGTCAAAACACGATGGACTGAACTGGCCCAAGGGACAGGTTTTTTTTTAATCTTTTTAAAAATTAAGAGTGTATTTATGTAACCATTAGAAACTGAAACAAAAACAAACATTTTAGAATAGTTCTTTCAGAACCTGAAATTCTAACACAGTACAGTGAAAAAAATATGCCAGTTTTGCGTACTGCCATCAGGTTTTTTAAAAAATTTCTTTCTTGGTCCATAGTCAGTAAATAATAAACTTGTCTTTTCGTATCTGAGCTAGGAGTTCTAGGGTATTCCTTAAAAAGTAATAATATAATCACAAATAAAAATGTTAAGATAGTTCAACGTTAACAAGTTCATAATCAATACCACTAATGGTGATGTCCCTGAAACTTAACATTTTAATTTTTCCTTTAATGAGTGTGTATAAAGCAGATTTTTTTTTTTTAGAAAAAAATATGCCAGTTTTGCGTACTGCCATCAGGTTTTTTAAAAAATTTCTTTCTTGGTCCATAGTCAGTAAATAATAAACTTGTCTTTTCGTATCTGAGCTAGGAGTTCTAGGGTATTCCTTAAAAAGTAATAATATAATCACAAATAAAAATGTTAAGATAGTTCAACGTTAACAAGTTCATAATCAATACCACTAATGGTGATGTCCCTGAAACTTAACATTTTAATTTTTCCTTTAATGAGTGTGTATAAAGCAGATTTTTTTTTTTTAGGTTGTTGTTAACAACACCCCAAATCCACCCCAAACACACCCATGGACTTTGTTAAATTCAATAAAGTAGCCAAAAATGTGGGTTGCAATGCCAGAAGTGGCCAGATTAAAAATAAAGTAACTGCTAATTAAAAATGGTCTTTTATTCTCAACTATGTTTGTTATATGTGCTTTTTAAATTATTTGACAAAAAAATGACTTTTCAAATATATAATTTCAAGTCTCAATTTGAAAGAATGTGTAACATTTCATTTGAAAATAATAGTTTCAGCAGATATATGCAAGATTCCTACATGAACTGTAAATGTGTCAACACCACCACATTTTAGTGTTTTTAAAGAGGAATTCAAGATAGACTATTATTTTTCTGCAGTATGCAACTGATTAAAGATAGTACTTTTGCATGTAAAAATAATTTTCACTAAAAAACTCAGGTGCAAAAAGTCTGGTACTTTGTATATCAAAATAACAAGAACAAAATGAGCAATGAAAAAATAGCAAAAGTCATTACAAAAAATAGTAAATTCCTATTTAAATTTCTCTGTTCACAGGTTAAAAATGTTTATCAATTAACTATATCACACAGATTGTAGATACTTTAATATAGGAAGGTAACATGGGATATTTGAAATTCAAGCTGTACTTACCAAAATAGTTTTAACCTGAGTTTTTGATATCTTCAGAAAGGTACTTCACAATAACATATGATATAGTTATTATGTAGTAGTATAATTTAAAGTTATTTTTCTTTGACTTGCTTCTTCTTAAATAATTGAGTAAAATTATAAATATTTATTATACTTTTGGGGCCAAGTTCTCCAAACACAAGGAAGTATCTGGGTTAAAAAAACCTGTTATTTTTTCCTGCTATACAAGCCTATGAAGATGTCTTTCTTGTTCAAAATGCCTTCAATTTAATCTTATTTTTATGTTTTATTTTAAAACAAATGCAAAAGTAAAAAGATCATCATAGATACTCGAATATTCCCATGAAAAATATCACACCCACTGAAGAATTTAATTTCACTAAAGAATATCAAATTAATCATTTCCTCCTATAAATATTTTCTTTTTATTTATTTGTGTTTAGAAGTTGCAGTTTTAAGTACTATTAACAGAAAATACATAACAAAAGCTTCCTAACAAGTGAAAAAAATAATTATAAATGCTGGAAAAATTGGCCTCATTAACATATTTACAGACTTTTACTTAATACATACTCCATTGGAAATTAATTATATGACATTTATACAATCATTAACATTTCCAAATCACTCTGAATAGTGAGCATTTCAGTTCTTTACTGTCTATACCCAAAGTTGAAAGTCACTCCATTTCTGAAGGCAATACCCACAAGCAGCAGAAATGGTCAGTCTGAGATGCTACTGATACACTGCTCTGCTCCTTCCCCTGAAGACGCTTCTGTTGAGTACGTGTCCTTATGCTTCTTTTTCTCTTTGCTCTGCTCTTCCTGTAGCTTCAGAATTATGTTTCGGATTTCTTCTCTTTTTGTTCTCATTCTTGGGGGAGGAAACCAGTTTGCCAGATTCATAGGTAATTCAAAATTGAGAATTGGATTCTGAAAATAAAAATATTAAATACACATCAGAAAATTATAATAAGTAATATTTTAGTTTCAACGACAAAAACATTCCAGAGTAGAAATGAAAAAAAATCAGTAAGTGCCAGGCATTTTGCTAGGCACTGGAGATGTAAGACAGTTTCTACTTACAGATCAAGGGTGCGCAAACTACAGCCAGTGGGTCAAATTCTGCCTATTGCCTGTTTTTGTAAATAAAGCCTTATTGGAACATCACCACAAATGACTCATCTACATGCTGTCTACGGATGCTTTTTCTTTCATGCACAACAGCAAAATGGAGAGCAGAGACCGTATGGCCACAGAACCTAAAATATTTATGACCTGGCCCCTTATGAAAAGGACTGCTGACCCCAGTCTAGACAGATAACTCAACAATTAAAACAATGGATGCGACAGGTACTAAGACAGGAGAAGCAGAGTCCTATGAGAATACATACCTAAGGGCGTAGCACAGTATCAAAAAGTGATGTTTATGCTGAGATCTACAGAATGAGTAGTAATTAGTCAAATAAGGAATGATGGAAGCAACAGGGAAGAATATTCCAGGGAGGGAAATAGGTATCAATGTCTAGAGGCAAGAAAGAATATGAGAGCCTGAGATGACATTCAGGCAGATGGTACACAGAATGCTGCAGTGAGAAGGGTAGAAAGAAGGCTAGAAGCTTGGACAGGAGTTAGAGCATGCAGGTCATGTGCAGGATTCCAGTCTTTTAACTCAAGAGCAACAGGAAGCCATTATAAGATTTAAAGCAGAAAAGTAACATTATTAAGTTTGGGTTTTGGGAAAACAACTGTGAAAAAAACACAGCAAGAGGCCCAGCAAGCTACATGTAAAAGAATGAAATTAGAACATTTTCTAACATCATTACCCAAAAATAAACTCAAAATGGATTAAAGAACAAAATGTTAAAAAAAAAAAAAGAACAAAATGTAAGGGCAAAAACTACAAAACTCTTAAGAGGAAAACATAGGCACCGTGCTCTTTGACATAAATCAAAGCAAGATCCCCTTTGACCCACCTCCCAGAGTAATGGAAATAAAAACAAACAAGTGGGACTTAATTAAACTTAAAAGCATTTGCAAAGCAAAGGAAATTATAAACAATATGAGAAGACAGCCCTCAGAATGAGAGAAAACAACTGCAAACTGACAAAAGATTAACCTCTAAAACATACAAGCGACTCATGCATTTCAGTATCAGAAAAACAAACAACCTAATCAAAAAAATGGGCAGAAGACCTAAACAGACATTTCTCCAAAGAAGACATACAGATTGGCCAACAAACACATGAAAAGACGCTCATTATTCGGGAAATGCAAAGTAAAACTAAAATGAGCTATCACCTTACACCAGTCAGATTGGCCATCATCAAAAAATCTACAAACAATAAATGCAGTTGAGGATGTAGAGAAAAGGGAACTCTCGTGCACTGTTGGTGGGAATGTAAACTGATACAACCACTATGGAGAACAGTATGGAGATTTAGTAAAAAAGTAAGGAGTAAAACGACCACATGACTCAGCAATCCCACTACTGGGCATATAGCCTGAGAAAACCATAGTTCAAAAAGACACACGTACCCCAATGTTCACTGTAGCACTATTAACAACAGCCAGGACACGGAAGCAGCCTAGATGTCCATTGAGAGATGAATGGAGAAAAAGATTGTGATACATATACACAATGGAATATTAGCCATAAAAAGGAATAAATTTTAGTCAGTTGAACTGAGGTGGATGAACCTAGAGCTTATCATACAAAGTGAAGGAAGGCAGAAGAAGAAAAACAAATACCGTATATCTAACGCATATATATGGAATCTGATGTATCTGTCTGCAGGGAAGACTAGAAACGCAGATGTAGAGAATGGACTTGTGGACACAGCAGGGGAAGGACAGGGTAAGACGAACAGAGCAAGAGACACTGATGTATATACTACAGTGTACGAAACATAGCTAGTGGGAAGCTGCTGCACAACACAGGAAGCTTGACTGTGTAAAGGAATTATCCTCCAATTAAAAATAAATGCATTAAAAAAAATTTAAGACAGTATACTAAATGCATATATATGCAATTTAGAAAGAAGGTAACAATGACCCTGTATGCGAGACAGGAAAAGAGACACAGATGTATAGAAAAGTCTTTTGGACTCTGTGGGAAAAGGCGAGAGTGGGATAATTTGGGAGGATGGCAATGAAACATGTAAATTATCATCTGTGAAATGAATCGCCAGTCCAGGTTCGATGCATGAGGCAGGGTGCTTGGGGCTGGTGCACAGGGATGACCCAGAGGGATGGGATGGGGAGGAAGGTGGGAAGGGGGTTCAGGATGGGGGACACATGTACACCCATGGTAGATTCATGTCAATGTATGGCAAAACCACTACCATACTGTAATTAGCCTCCAATTAAAATAAATAAATTTTTTTAAAAAAAGGAGGCCTAGTCAGAGGTTGGTACAGCACTGTGGAATAGTGATGCTAGTGAACTGAACTGAGAAAGTGGTCGTGGGGTTAAAGAACTCAGCTTGTGTGACACTGAGTGATGGAATTCACAGAACTTATGGCACAATGGCTGGTGGATGAAGAAGTCAAGATAAACTGTAAAGAACATCCAAGACAGGTATGCACGGTAAAGTCAAACGAAGACTGTGTTACGAGGAAGAATGCTCGGCAGTGTCAATGGTGCTGGGAAGCCAATGGGGTTAAAGAACTCAGCTTGTGTGACACTGAGTGATGGAATTCACAGAACTTATGGCACAATGGCTGGTGGATGAAGAAGTCAAGATAAACTGTAAAGAACATCCAAGACAGGTATGCACGGTAAAGTCAAACGAAGACTGTGTTACGAGGAAGAATGCTCGGCAGTGTCAATGGTGCTGGGAAGCCAGGAACAATTACTGTTGTAAGGGGGAGGGTCAAACCAGATTACACAGATTTGAGAAGCAAGTAGGATTTGTGGAAATGAAGACAACGAATATGTGTCCAGAAATACATTTGTGAAGGGGAGAAAAGAAGGTAAAACGATAGAGCCTGAATCACGGCAGAGATTTCTTTAAGNTGAGTTTTTGATATCTTCAGAAAGGTACTTCACAATAACATATGATATAGTTATTATGTAGTAGTATAATTTAAAGTTATTTTTCTTTGACTTGCTTCTTCTTAAATAATTGAGTAAAATTATAAATATTTATTATACTTTTGGGGCCAAGTTCTCCAAACACAAGGAAGTATCTGGGTTAAAAAAACCTGTTATTTTTTCCTGCTATACAAGCCTATGAAGATGTCTTTCTTGTTCAAAATGCCTTCAATTTAATCTTATTTTTATGTTTTATTTTAAAACAAATGCAAAAGTAAAAAGATCATCATAGATACTCGAATATTCCCATGAAAAATATCACACCCACTGAAGAATTTAATTTCACTAAAGAATATCAAATTAATCATTTCCTCCTATAAATATTTTCTTTTTATTTATTTGTGTTTAGAAGTTGCAGTTTTAAGTACTATTAACAGAAAATACATAACAAAAGCTTCCTAACAAGTGAAAAAAATAATTATAAATGCTGGAAAAATTGGCCTCATTAACATATTTACAGACTTTTACTTAATACATACTCCATTGGAAATTAATTATATGACATTTATACAATCATTGACATTTCCCAATCACTCTGAATAGTGAGCATTTCAGTTCTTTACTGTCTATACCCAAAGTTGAAAGTCACTCCGTTTCTGAAGGCAATACCCACAAGCAGCAGAAATGGTCAGTCTGAGATGCTACTGACACACTGCTCTGCTCCTTCCCCTGAAGACGCTTCTGTTGAGTACGTGTCCTTATGCTTCTTTTTCTCTTTGCTCTGCTCTTCCTGTAGCTTCAGAATTATGTTTCGGATTTCTTCTCTTTTTGTTCTCATTCTTGGGGGAGGAAACCAGTTTGCCAGATTCATAGGTAATTCAAAATTGAGAATTGGATTCTGAAAATAAAAATATTAAATGCACATCAGAAAATTATAATAAGTAACATTTTAGTTTCAACGACAAAAGCATTCCAGAGTAGAAATGAAAAAAAATCAGTAAGTGCCAGGCATTTTGCTAGGCACTGGAGATGTAAGACAGTTTCTACTTACAGATCAAGGGTGCGCAAACTACAGCCAGTGGGTCAAATTCTGCCTATTGCCTGTTTTTGTAAATAAAGCCTTATTGGAACATCACCACAAATGACTCATCTACATGCTGTCTACGGATGCTTTTTCTTTCATGCACAACAGCAAAATGGAGAGCAGAGACCGTATGGCCACAGAACCTAAAATATTTATGACCTGGCCCCTTATGAAAAGGACTGCTGACCCCAGTCTAGACAGATAACTCAACAATTAAAACAACGGATGCGACAGGTACTCAGACAGGAGAAGCAGAGTCCTATGAGAATACATACCTAAGGGCGTAGCACAGTATCAAAAAGTGATGTTTAGGCTGAGATCTACAGAATGAGTAGTAATTAGTCAAATAAGGAATGATGGAAGCAACAGGGAAGAATATCCCAGGGAGGGAAATAGGTATCAATGTCTGGAGGCAAGAAAGAATATGAGAGCCTGAGATGACATTCAGGTAGATGGTACACAGAATGCTGCAGTGAGAAGGGTAGAAAGAAGGCTAGAAGCTTGGACAGGAGTTAGAGCATGCAGGTCATGTGCAGGATTCCAGTCTTTTAACTCAAGAGCAACAGGAAGCCATTATAAGATTTAAAGCAGAAAAGTAACATCATTAAGTTTGGGTTTTGGGAAAACAACTGTGAAAAAAACACAGCAAGAGGCCCAGCAAGCTACATGTAAAAGAATGAAATTAGAACATTTTCTAACATCATACCCAAAAATAAACTCAAAATGGATTAAAGAACAAAATGTAAAAAAAAAAAAAAAAAGAACAAAATGTAAGGGCAAAAACTATAAAACTCTTAAGAGGAAAACATAGGCACCGTGCTCTTTGACATAAATCAAAGCAAGATCCCCTTTGACCCACCTCCCAGAGTAATGGAAATAAAAACAAACAAATGGGACTTAATTAAACGTAAAAGCATTTGCAAAGCAAAGGAAATTATAAACAATATGAGAAGACAGTCCTCAGAATGAGAGACAAAAGATTAACCTCTAAAACATACAAGCGACTCATGCATTTCAGTATCAGAAAAACAAACAACCTAATAAAAAAATGGGCAGAAGACCTAAACAGCCATTTCTCCAAAGAAGACACACAGATGGCCAAGAAACACATGAAAAGACGCTCAACGTCACTCATTATTCGGGAAATGCAAAATAAAACTAAAATGAGCTATCACCTTACACCAGTCAGAATGGCCATCATCAAAAAATCTACAAACAATAAATGCAGGAGAGGATGTAGAGAAAAGGGAACTCTCGTGCACTGTTGGTGGGAATGTAAACTGATACAACCACTATGGAGAACAGTATGGAGATTTCGTGAAAAAAAAGTAAGGAGTAAAACGACCACATGACCCAGCAATCCCACTACTGGGCATATACCCTGAGAAAACCATAGTTCAAAAGGACACACGTACCCCAGTGTTCACTGTAGCACTATTTACAACAGCCAGGACACGGAAGCAGCCTAGATGTCCATCGAGAGATGAATGGAGAAAAAGACTGTGGTACATATACACAATGGAATATTAGCCATAAAAAGGAATAAATTTTAGTCAGTTGAACTGAGGTGGATGAACCTAGAGCTTATCATACAAAGTGAAGGAAGGCAGAAGAAGAAAAACAAATACTGTATATCTAACGCATATATATGGAATCTGATGTGTCTGCAGGGAAGACTAGAAACGCAGATGTAGAGAATGGACTTGTGGACACAGCAGGGGAAGGATAGGGTGAGACGAACGGAGCAAGAGGCACTGATGTATACACTATAGTGTACGAAACATAGCTAGTGGGAAGCTGCTGCACAACACAGGAAGCTTGACTGTGTAAAGCAATTATCCTCCAATTAAAAATAAATGCATTAAAAAAAATTTAAGACAGTATACTAAATGCATATATATGGAATTTAGAAAGATGGTAACGATGACCCTGTATGCGAGACAGCAAAAGAGACACAGATGTATAGAAAAGTCTTTTGGACTCTGTGGGAAAAGGCAAGAGTGGGATGATTTGGGAGAACGGCATTGAAACATGTAAATTATCATCTGTGAAATGAATCGCCAGTCCAGGTTCGATGCATGAGGCAGGGTGCTTGGGGCTGGTGCACAGGGATGACCCAGAGGGATGGGATGGGGAGGAAGGTGGGAAGGGGGTTCAGGATGGGGGATACATGTACACCCATGGTAGATTCATGTCAATGTATGGCAAAACCACTACCATACTGTAATTAACCTCCAATTAAAATTAAAAATAAAAATAAAAAAGGAGGCCTAGTCAGAGGTTGGTACAGCACTGTGGAATAGTGATGCTAGTGAACTGAACTGAGAAAGTGGTCGCGGGGTTAAAGAACTCAGCTTGTGTGACACTGAGTGACGGAATTCACAGAACTTATGGCACAATGGCTGGTGGATGAAGAAGAAGAAGAAGAAGAAGTCAAGATAAACTGTAAAGACCATCCAAGACAGGTATGCAGGGTAAAGTCAAACGAAGACTGTGTTACGAGGAAGAATGCTCCGCAGTGTCAATGGTGCTGGGAAGTCAGGAACAATTCCTGTGTAGGGGGAGGGTCAAGCCAGATTACACAGATTTGAGAAGCAAGTAGGATTTGTGGAATGAAGACAACGAATATGTATCCAGACATACATTTGTGAAGGGGAGAAAAGAAGGTAAAACGATAGAGCCTGAATCACGGCAGAGATTTCTTTAAGGCCAAAAGAGCCAGTGGAGAAGAAGAGTTGATCAGTGATAGAAGTGACTGGATTCGGATTACATGGAGTTCAGTCTTTTTTAAATCTCAAATATTCTCCGATTTATGAGTTTTTGCTCCTTGGAATAATTTTTGAAACAGCAGTTTTCAGTCTCTCCAAAATATTTGATTATTGTGTCTTTTACACTAACGTAAGATCAGAAACACCATTCCAGTATTTATTAAGTCAGATGCAACCAACTGAAACCCACCTCAAAAAAGCTCTCTACATACTGCAATACATATACGCCACAGTCACTGAAGTTGTTTTGCTGTGGTACTTTTGGATTAGAGCCTTTCATAACATCTTTGGAAAAACTTCTTTTGCTTCCTTTTTTAACTTCCCATTCCACCTCTAAATACCTGCAATGATATGTATATAGTAAGAACACATACATACATATAAATATACATACTTCCTCATCCTCACCAGAATACAAAATACAGGTGGAGTTTTGAACTTACTCTCTCAGAATTTTGACAACATTTGACCGAGAAGGGCCTCTGAGTGAGTCCATCAGTAAGATACAAGGTCTGAAATAAAATGACCAAATATTAATATTAATGTTTAAAAGGCATAGGAAGATGTACATTAACAATAAAATGGATGGGGGGATAAGCCTTTTAGGCAAAAATACCCTAATAATACTTAACTACCCATGATTATATTAAATACTGAATTATAGAGTAATAATTTGGCCATACCTAAGTTATTAATATATTTCACCAAAGTTCCATAGCTAGTTCCTAAAAATACTTCAAAATTTAGTACAAAATCAAAACAATTCTGAAAATTTGAACATTCCTTGTTCAGAAGAAAGATAATCCCATTTTAAAAATCTACTGATATTTTAAATAACTAAACAGGTAATCTTCACATAAAAGAATTAGCTTAGAATCCACTGTTTTGGGCAAGACTCCACTTTGGAACACTTACTATAAAAAAACACTTAACTTTCAAATTTTGTTCTTAAACCTAAATATGTGAGCAAGTTTAATGTAGTACAGAAAGTCCTGAAATGATTAAAGACCTAGGTTCTTCCTGGCTAACATTTTATGGGATTTGAAGAAAATCTTTTAGCTGCTCTAGGTCTCTATGTTTTCCTTTATACTGACGTTTGCTTTTCAAATGCTGTTACTAGAATTTCAGACAGTTCCTACAAAAAGTCAAGAAGAGATTAAGTCTAGAAATAGGTACTTCATCCCTGAAGTCTGGACACCCTGGAGAGATCTCAGAACATGTACTTCTGAAAACCAAAACAGACTCACTCTCAATGTGAGTTTCCCTGGAACACGCCTCTTAGGACTGCCCTGAGTCACTCTACAGCCTTCACACAAAAGCTACGGAACTAGTGTAAACTCCAATCCCCATGTTACCGACCTGAATCTGAATGAAAATTCTTTGTCCTTTCCTGCTTCAAATCACTACATATCCAAAAGGAATAGTGGCTTTCTATGCACTTGCACAGAGACAGAAAGTGGGCAGTTGGAGAACTGAAATGATTTCCATTCTCCCCAACTCAATCTTAACATTAGTAGGCATGACCCAGGTTTTCCTCACTCATTCTGAAATCCTTTGTGATTTTTGCTTAAGTACTTGTTTCAATTAAAACAGTATGGTTAATATTTTATTCTAAGAGAGTATGTGAATAAAAGTCACCAGGTGGTTTACAAGATGTATAGTCAATGCTTACTGTTTACAGAGAGTAGGCTTTAAATGCCACTGTCCTATTTCTGAACTGCAGTTGTCATCAGCAAGGAGTCCATCATCACTGCTATCATCCTATAAAAGACAGTCTACTGTTAGTACTGAAACTATAAAATCTAAGTAACTAATAACAAAATAGCACTACTGAGGATAAAAAACCTTGTGGCAAATATGTAAAAAATATATCTCTAATTAGGTGATCAGACTTTAGAAAATGTTCTATGTCACTCAGCCCGAAGGAACTGCAAAGGAATCCAAAGAAAAACTTTTAATGATATAAAATACTGGAACTCCTTGCTAAGCATTAAGTTTCACCTGGTTATCCTGATCTTCTGAGAAGTCGATGAGTTCATCTTCAAGCATTTTACTACCTTCAGCTGATTCATCACTGTAGTTTAGTCTTATTTTGCTTAAACCATCTGTATCAATAAGAAATATTATATAACTCTTAAAAAGAATATGCACATAACTTAATAGTATATGATCTTAAAATTAACGCTAGCAATTATATTGTAATTACAAATATAAAACTTGTCTTAGCATGTAATATCGCAAATACAAAATAAGTTACTTTTAAAAAAACCTGGATTGCCATACTATTTACAGAGCTGTTTCTACTATTCAGACCCTAAAATTCATTAAACATTAAAAACTAGGTATCAATTGTATTATTAAAATTTATGTATATTTAAATACATGTCTATAAATAAAGGTTTTGTGCTAGGTATGCTAGATATCTTTAATAACAGAAGCTACAGTGGTTTGAAAATAACTGTTCAATAACAGGAATATGCAGCAAATATAGAACATAAAATGAAATACTGTGTACATGTGAGAAATTAAAATTGTGAAAATACAGAAAATTGTACAAATTAAAAATCATGATTAAAACATAGTAAGATGGGCTTGCTTTTGCACAAATAATTTTTTAAAAATACAAAAATGAAAATAATGATCATATTAGTAGTTATGGGTAAGCTCTTCAACTTGGCACACTTTTCCTTCATGTTTGGTTATATTCATAAGATTTTTCAATAAAATAAAACAACACAAGCCAATGTAGATGCTGGTAGTATGAAAATAAATGACTCACAGAAATATCTGATATGAATTATTTAGAAGTCTCTTTTAAGACTCCAAATCCTTAAAAATCAATGATTAATCTTAAAGAAAGAGAAGACTTACAAAAAATAATGAAAACTGAGTCAAGAACTTTGATGCCAAATATACAAATATTGTTTACTATAGAGCATACCATTTACAAGTTTTTTAAAAGCATGACTTCAAGGTATTTTAGACAGGATTTAACTTATTTTAGTACAAGTTATTAAAAGAGCATTAAGAATACTAATATTAAGCAAGACAAGATGGAAGATAGCCGGATAAAAGTGCTTCTGAAAAGATATATTTAACATATTAAGTTTAAATGTTACGATAAAAAATACTATTTAAAATAATAAAGCCCTATGATTAATCCTTTTATTATGCAAAGAATAACCTTTACAATTTATCTTTTGAAAAATTTGTTTTTTAATGTTTTGAAGCTAAAATACCTATATTTAAGTAAAATTTGTCTAAATCCTTAGGTAATTCAGAATTAGTAATTACAATCAAGTTGTTTTAGTATCAAAATATTCCTAACTATACCTTTTACCCAGAAATTGTGTTATATAAACATGAATTTATACAAATGAAAACACATGTGCATTGTAAAAGAGAAAAGTAAACAGTATAATCAATTTCTTCAGATATTTCATTCAGTAAACAAATGCTCTAGTATAAATTGAGTGGCAATAACTCAATCAGCTATTCTCACAACCAGTCCCAGTTCCTGAGGTTTTCACATAGTGAGATCATCTGAAGATGCTGAACCAAGTGTGATTCTAGAATTTAAACATATTTTTCATGTATTGATACCATACATCACAAGACAACTATTTCAAATGGTGCCCAACTGAAAAAGCAGCATATCAAAGTAATAATAACACACATTATTACTTTCCTACAGTTGATCTTAAAAACCTTATCCCTGTGTCAAGATACAATTCTATTTATTTGCTGTAGCATGTCAATCTACATCGAAGTCACTTGTGACTATATGTGTTCAGTGGTTAAATTATGTTTAAACTATCCAAAATGCTTCATTTAAATCCTGTCAACTATCAGACCAAACAGAAATAGATCAATAAGGTACAAATCATAATCACAAAAAATTTTTACAAGCTTCTCCTCTTCTTAAATTTTGATGTCATAATTTTATATAGCATAGACTGTTTAAACCATCCTCTCTGAGGCTATTCAATGTTCTTTTGGGTGAGTGAGGCCTTGAAAACATCTGATGAAAAATCAAACTTGATTCCTTAAAAAAAATACAAACCCATTCTAGAGAACTGTGGGACACTATCATCACTGGATTAAGATAAACATTAAAAAAGGATAGAAAAACACCAGTGTATCACACATAATAATGTTAAATTAATTACCTTTAAAGATAATTGATATAGTTACACACATACTAAAAAACAACAACAACAACAACAAAGCACAAACTATTAATTTTTTCAAAGAAGAATAAACAGATACTGAAAGGGCAAACTAAAGGATTCACTGGGACATATACTCAAATTTAACTGGTTACTTCTCAACTAGAACACTAACTTGTAGGAAAGGGCCACTAGGAATTTCTGGGGTTTGTGTATATGAAAGAAGCCCTAAGGCTTTGTCTCATTGCTCTAAGTCATGCATTTTAATTCATTTTTTAACTTGAATTCATATTAAACTATATGAAATTATTGATCCAAAAGGAACTTAAAAAATGTTCTTTAGAGATATAATTCACATACCATACGATTCACCCCCTTAAAGTGTACAAGTGGTTTTTGGTATATTTACACATACTGTGTGCAACCATCACCACAGTCAATTTCAAAACATTTTCAAAATGTTTCAAATCTCAAAACAAACAAGCAAAAACAAACCTCTAAACTTTTTAGCTATCACTCCCTTTCCCCCATATTCCTCTCCAATCCCCAAGCAGCCTTAAGCAACCATTAGTCTACTCTTAAACAGGCTTTCTGTCTGGGAGATTTAATACAGATAGAATCACATTAATATGTGTCTTCTGTGACTACTTCAATCTAACATGTTCTAAGTTTCATCCAGGTTGTAACATGCATCACTACTTCATTTCTTTTTATGGCCTAATAATGTTCCATTAAATAGATATATCATGTTTTCACTATCCATCTATCAGTTGATGAACATCTGGGTTGTTTCTACCTTTTGGCGGTTGTGAATAATGCTGCTATAATTGTTCATGCCCAAGTTTTTGTGTGGAGATATGTTTTTATTTCTCTCGGGTATTTATCTAGGAGTGGAACTGGTGGATCATATTATAACTTTATGTCTAACTTCTTAAGAAACTGTCGAAACTGTTTTCCAAAGCAAGGTGTAGCATTTTACCTTCCTACAGTAATAATATATGAAGTTTTCAGTTTCCCCACATCCTCAACAACACCTGTTGGCATCTGACTTTTCGATTCTAGCCATGCTCTATAAAAAGGCTTGCTGCTGCTGCTGCTGCTGCTAAGTCGCTTTAGTCCTGTCCAACTCTGTGCGACCCCACAGATGGCAGCCCACCAGGCTCCACCGTCCCTGGGATTCTCCAGGCAAGAACACTGGAGTGGGTTGCCATTTCCTTCTCCAATACATCAAAATGAAAACTGAAAGTGAAGTCGCTCAGTAAGTGTCCGACTCTTCGTGACCCCATGGACTATAGCCTACAAGGCTCCTCCGTCCATGGGATTTTTCCAGGCAAGAGTACTGGAGTGGGTTGCCATTGCCTTCTCCGATAAAAAGGCTTAAGCAGCCATTAATCCACTGTACAGGCTTGTGGTTTTGATTTATAGTTCCTTCATGACTAATGATATCCAGCATCTTCTCATGTACTAATTGGCAGGACTTTGTTCAAAGGGAATGAAAAACAGTGCACACTGCCTTGAAGGCTTAATCTTCAGAGTGCCCATCTAAGCAATGCTTTCAGTGTAGCAAAATGGTAATTAATGTAGCTATTCAATGCCTTTTATTACTTTTTTCTTCTATTCAAGTATTAAAATACTAAAACTGAAAAAAAATTACAGTGACTTGGTGACTACCTATTTTGCCTTTCTTCATTCCATTTCCTCCCTGATGAAATATATTAGAAAGTGAGCAATAAAAATAAGTACTGTTGACCCTTGAACAGCACAGGTTTGAATTGGACTGGTCCACTTACACATGGATTTTTTTTTTCCGCCCAAGGAAGAGGTTAGCACAGTACTGCATAATGTGAGGCTGGCTGAATCCAGGGATGTGAATCTGTGGATGTAGAACTGTGGTATGACATAAATGGCTAATGATAAAGTCAGAGGTGGATTTTGACTGTCAGAGGGTCAGCACCCCTAAATCCCAGGCTGTTCAAGGGTCAACTGCATTTATCTGCTTGGTTTTGATGCACTTTTTTGCTTTATCTGCTAAATTCCCCCCTTTTGCCTCTTCTCTTATACCCGCTAAAAGGCACAAAGACCAATATCCATAGGCTTAATGTCAGCTTTATGCAGCTGAGCATGTCAAACAAAAAATATTTTTGTTAAGAATGCAGCAACAGCTTTCTGATTTACTAAAATAACATAGGCTGGTAGAAGTACCCGAAGTATGCTCAGCATTCACAACTTTTGATAGGTTCTTTCTGAGGTCACATAATTTCTTCTATGTTTTATACTGAGTTTTTTCCTCCAAAGAGAGTGTATTAAATCTATTTATAGTTTATTACGTTTGCTATCTTATATATATAGCATACTATAGTTCATGATGGACAAGGCACTGGCGACCCACTCCAGTACTCTTGCCGGGAAAATCCCATGGACAGAGGAGCCTGGTAGGTTGCAGTCCATGGGGTTGCGAAGAGTCGGACACGACTGCGCGACTTCCCTTTCACTTTTTCATTTTCATGCATTGGAGAAGGAAATGGCAACCCACTCCAGTGTTCTTGCCTGGAGAATCCCAGGGACAGCGGAGCCTGGTGGGCTGCCATCTGTGGGGTCGCACAGAGTCGGACACGACTGAAGCGACTTAGTAGCATAGTTCATGAAGTGGACTATTTTGCTTTGAGTTTGAAGTGGAAATTCTGCAGTTGACTTGATAAAAAATTTAAGTATTTAAGAGAAACCTTAGATTTCTAGAATAAGTGCTAGTAATATGGACCTCATTCAAGGAAAGAAACAATTTATTAGAACTGAAGGGAAATAAAAAAGCAGAGGTTGGACCGGTGCCCTTCTTTCCACTGAAAACCATGAAAGAGAGTGAGGAACAGGAACTAACCTTTAATTTGAATGTCAACAACTACTTGGAGGAAAAAGCTTTAATTTTTTGCCTCTTGATCTCAATTTGCCCATCTGTAAATTGAGAAGATCAAACTAATTTGCCTTATAGATCTAAGATTGTGCAACTACTATTTATGCTGAATAAGTAAATTTCCTACGAAATAAAAACAATTCCAAGTTCCTACAAATGGAAAATGGAGACCTTGTACTATAATTTTAAAACTGTACTCTTTGTAAGGATGAGGGGAGGAGACTCACTATAAAGGGGGCACAAGAGAATTGTTTTGAGTAATGGCAAGGTTCTAAATCTCAATTGCTGTAATGATTACATGACTATATACATTTATCAAAGCTCACTGAGCTATATTTATGAGCAAATGTTACTGTAAGTAAATTATACAATAAACCTGACTTTAAGAAAAAGTGCACCCTGAAATTTTAATCCTATTTCTAAAAAACCCAACTTATTCTGAATTCTTTTTTTTGAAACATTTAGTAACATACCTGTATGGTGCATAGAACTTAAATATTCATTCTGTAGGCCATTCTCACTTTCAGTCCTATCAACAAATTTCTGGCATGTGGGTTCTCCTTTATTCGATTCTTCATTTTCACTTGCAGTATGATTTATTTTTTTCAGACTACATTTCACACTGCTTATGTTTCTCCGGTAACGAGGGTCACTTTCTTCCTGTTCATTATTTGAATCAATTACAGCTACGCAATGCTTTCTGTTTAACATCTTCTTAATTACAGGCTTGGCAGCAGAGTTTTGTGAACAACTGTCCATTTCACTGGCTGAAGGAGAAGAAATACAACTGTCCTCTACAGGTGAACTTTTTTGCGTGACTGTATTTTCATGGTAATGAGGATTAGGTTCATACTTTGGTTTTTCCAAACCAGGGAAACAAACAACGGCCAAAAACCAGTGTGCACTGTAAAAAACAAATGAAACTACTGAATATTTTACTAGAAAAGTTTATTATATTTGGCAATAAATGTTAAAATATTTTTTGAAAGCTTCTATAAACAAATTTATTAAGAATGCCCAGTTTTTTCAATTCTTAAATTAATCTACTTGTTTGAAGACTCACTGATTCATTAACAGAGTATGTCTATTCAAAAATAACATAATTTTTGTCAGAATTACCTAGCCTGCATTCACTTTTGCAAACAATCCTTTGAACATTTTCTTGCTTTTAGAATGAAAAATTCATCGTTTTCCAGGCAATTTAACAAAATGTAAATTACATCACTGCAATTCATCATTCCCATTTACCTTTCCTTTGTTTTATTTATGCCAAGAGTAAAAAACCAGCAACATTAAAATATCTTCAGAAGTCCAACTAATTAGACTTTATAAGTTTGAACATTTTCTAAATATTGTACATAATAGTTTTTTAAAAACTTTTCATCCGTGTTTTTCTTATTAATAAGGTGAGTGAGTGCTCAGTTGTGTCCGACTCTTTGAGACCACATGAACTATACAGTCCATGGAATTCTCCAGGCCAAAATACCTGAGTGGGTAGCCTTTCCCTTCTCCAGGGGATCTTCCCAACCCAGGGATCAAATCTAGGTCTCCTGCATTGCAGGAGGATTCTTTACTAGCTTAGTCACCAGGGAAGCCCAAGAATACTGGAGTGGGTAGCCTATCCCTTCTCCAGTGGATCTTCCAGACCCAGGAATCGAACCAGAGTCTCCTGCACTGCAGGCAGATTCTTTGCCAACCAATCTATCAGGGAAGCTTGATTAATATTAACTAGGTATTATTAAGTATTAATATTATGTATTAATAAGTACTAATAACACTTATTAGGCTATACTAATAACATAAGGATTTCTTAATACTGAAAATATTGTCTCATACTCTACTGAAATAAAATACACTAAATTGAAATAATGTATCTAGTCTAATTATCAGTACAGAAATATCAATAGGATTCCAGCTAGAGCTGAATTCAGGTATCATCATAGTTCCTGACAGTAGGATATAAGCTATGAGTAAGAAGCTATACAGCTAAAAGTGGCTAATATTCATTAATCTAATTAATTTTATTCAGGGTTTACTATTTGCTAGGCACAGTGTTATATGAAAGGGTCTTCCCTGGTGGCTCAGACAGTAAACAATCTGCCTGTAATGCAGGAAACCCAGGTTTGATCCCTGGGTTGGGAAGATTCCCTGGAGAAGGGAATGGCAACCCATTCCAATGAACAGGCTAAAGATGTCAGATAATTTATTAGCTGAGGACAATATTTGTCATAAGGTATGGAGTTCAGTAGATATTTGCTGTATGAAAAATGAATGTTGACCCAGACAAAAGTTACTGCATATTCTATTTATGCAAAATATTAAACTTCCCCAAGGTAATACTAAGAAGCACTGTATGTCTCTTCACTAGACAGAGTAAGTAGAAAAGTTCACAGAGGCTGCCTTCATCCTCAGTACTGAAAATCCAGATGGAGAAATGCTTCTCTGCTCTTCTTAATTATTAATCCTCAGGACCCTATGGACTTAGGTCAGGCCAGGCTGGGAGAAGAGTGCACACCATCTTCCTCACTTCATCAGCTCAAAGACACAGCTGACACTAAGTCACATCTCAACTTCAGAAAGGTTATTAAGTGAAAAAATGTGCTTTAAAATTTGATTAAATATTGTATAACACAGTGATTCTCAACCTACAGCTGAAACTGAAGTCTGTCACAGTTATAAACATTTTTCAGCTGTGACAATATGGATGAGCCATAGTTTTTCTGTTGCCTCATCTAATAACTTGGAAAAAAAATCTTCCTTCACCTAGCTGTAAAGAGAAAGCTGAATTGGATAAATCTGACCTCACTTTCAACCTCTAAGAGCCAGAGTTTTGCTTTTATGATCCCTTTTAATGGCAGATATCTTGACCTGAAGCCATTAGTGGGAGACATGGCTAAAACAGGCAATTTCACTTCGTTTAATTTGATGTTTGGATTAGATCCAAACATCAAATTTGTTTTCCTTGTCAATTACTACAACAATTTTTAACAAATATCTTATCAACTTTTAGCTTAACCACCACTGGGAAAATTAAAATAGATGACAAATACAGGGCAGCCTATCTAATTAGTTTTATCTCTTTAAAAAAAAGCCCTCATGATCTGGAAGTTATTCTTCCATCTACAAACAGCACAGTTCTCCTGCAGAACACAACTAATTCACTCTCTACTTTTCACCAAGACAACCAAGATGACACAAAGCACTAAACATAGCGTCCATCCACATCAGATACCATGACTAAGGATGTGCCTCTATTACTAAATTATATGTGCCTCAAATTATATTTTTATTTTAAATTTTTATAATTAATTTCTGACAAATGGCTTCCCATGTATATCCCTCCCTTTTACCAAGTGGGCAGCTCATTTGCTACTTGATATGACAAATTAATGTCAAGAAATCTAATTTTGAGGAAACAAAGAAATTATAAAGATTAGTTTTAAACTTTATTGATACTATGATACTACGTTTGACTCAAATCATTTTGAAGAGGTTGGGCTTTACAGTCGTAACCAATGTTTTAACCTAGTCTACCTATCTTTGGCTGGGCNCATTCAAGGAAAGAAACAATTTATTAGAACTGAAGGGAAATAAAAAAGCAGAGGTTGGACCGGTGCCCTTCTTTCCACTGAAAACCATGAAAGAGAGTGAGGAACAGGAACTAACCTTTAATTTGAATGTCAACAACTACTTGGAGGAAAAAGCTTTAATTTTTTGCCTCTTGATCTCAATTTGCCCATCTGTAAATTGAGAAGATCAAACTAATTTGCCTTATAGATCTAAGATTGTGCAACTACTATTTATGCTGAATAAGTAAATTTCCTACGAAATAAAAACAATTCCAAGTTCCTACAAATGGAAAATGGAGACCTTGTACTATAATTTTAAAACTGTACTCTTTGTAAGGATGAGGGGAGGAGACTCACTATAAAGGGGGCACAAGAGAATTGTTTTGAGTAATGGCAAGGTTCTAAATCTCAATTGCTGTAATGATTACATGACTATATACATTTATCAAAGCTCACTGAGCTATATTTATGAGCAAATGTTACTGTAAGTAAATTATACAATAAACCTGACTTTAAGAAAAAGTGCACCCTGAAATTTTAATCCTATTTCTAAAAAACCCAACTTATTCTGAATTCTTTTTTTTGAAACATTTAGTAACATACCTGTATGGTGCATAGAACTTAAATATTCATTCTGTAGGCCATTCTCACTTTCAGTCCTATCAACAAATTTCTGGCATGTGGGTTCTCCTTTATTCGATTCTTCATTTTCACTTGCAGTATGATTTATTTTTTTCAGACTACATTTCACACTGCTTATGTTTCTCCGGTAACGAGGGTCACTTTCTTCCTGTTCATTATTTGAATCAATTACAGCTACGCAATGCTTTCTGTTTAACATCTTCTTAATTACAGGCTTGGCAGCAGAGTTTTGTGAACAACTGTCCATTTCACTGGCTGAAGGAGAAGAAATACAACTGTCCTCTACAGGTGAACTTTTTTGCGTGACTGTATTTTCATGGTAATGAGGATTAGGTTCATACTTTGGTTTTTCCAAACCAGGGAAACAAACAACGGCCAAAAACCAGTGTGCACTGTAAAAAACAAATGAAACTACTGAATATTTTACTAGAAAAGTTTATTATATTTGGCAATAAATGTTAAAATATTTTTTGAAAGCTTCTATAAACAAATTTATTAAGAATGCCCAGTTTTTTCAATTCTTAATCTACTTGTTTGAAGACTCACTGATTCATTAACAGAGTATGTCTATTCAAAAATAACATAATTTTTGTCAGAATTACCTAGCCTGCATTCACTTTTGCAAACAATCCTTTGAACATTTTCTTGCTTTTAGAATGAAAAATTCATCGTTTTCCAGGCAATTTAACAAAATGTAAATTACATCACTGCAATTCATCACTCCCATTTACCTTTCCTTTGTTTTATTTATGCCAAGAGTAAAAAACCAGCAACATTAAAATATCTTCAGAAGTCCAACTAATTAGACTTTATAAGTTTGAACATTTTCTAAATATTGTACATAATAGTTTTTTAAAAACTTTTCATCCGTGTTTTTCTTATTAATAAGGTGAGTGAGTGAGTGCTCAGTTGTGTCCGACTCTTTGAGACCACATGAACTATACAGTCCATGGAATTCTCCAGGCCAAAATACCTGAGTGGGTAGCCTTTCCCTTCTCCAGGGGATCTTCCCAACCCAGGGATCAAATCTAGGTCTCCTGCATTGCAGGAGGATTCTTTACTAGCTTAGTCACCAGGGAAGCCCAAGAATACTGGAGTGGGTAGCCTATCCCTTCTCCAGTGGATCTTCCAGACCCAGGAATCGAACCAGAGTCTCCTGCACTGCAGGCAGATTCTTTGCCAACCAATCTATCAGGGAAGCTTGATTAATATTAACTAGGTATTATTAAGTATTAATATTATGTATTAATAAGTACTAATAACACTTATTAGGCTATACTAATAACATAAGGATTTCTTAATACTGAAAATATTGTCTCATACTCTACTGAAATAAAATACACTAAATTGAAATAATGTATCTAGTCTAATTATCAGTACAGAAATATCAATAGGATTCCAGCTAGAGCTGAATTCAGGTATCATCATAGTTCCTGACAGTAGGATATAAGCTATGAGTAAGAAGCTATACAGCTAAAAGTGGCTAATATTCATTAATCTAATTAATTTTATTCAGGGTTTACTATTTGCTAGGCACAGTGTTATATGAAAGGGTCTTCCCTGGTGGCTCAGACAGTAAACAATCTGCCTGTAATGCAGGAAACCCAGGTTTGATCCCTGGGTTGGGAAGATTCCCTGGAGAAGGGAATGGCAACCCATTCCAATGAACAGGCTAAAGATGTCAGATAATTTATTAGCTGAGGACAATATTTGTCATAAGGTATGGAGTTCAGTAGATATTTGCTGTATGAAAAATGAATGTTGACCCAGACAAAAGTTATTGCATATTCTATTTATGCAAAATATTAAACTTCCCCAAGGTAATACTAAGAAGCACTGTATGTCTCTTCACTAGACAGAGTAAGTAGAAAAGTTCACAGAGGCTGCCTTCATCCTCAGTACTGAAAATCCAGATGGAGAAATGCTTCTCTGCTCTTCTTAATTATTAATCCTCAGGACCCTATGGACTTAGGTCAGGCCAGGCTGGGAGAAGAGTGCACACCATCTTCCTCACTTCATCAGCTCAAAGACACAGCTGACACTAAGTCACATCTCAACTTCAGAAAGGTTATTAAGTGAAAAAATGTGCTTTAAAATTTGATTAAATATTATATAACACAGTGATTCTCAACCTACAGCTGAAACTGAAGTCTGTCACAGTTATAAACATTTTTCAGCTGTGACAATATGGATGAGCCATAGTTTTTCTGTTGCCTCATCTAATAACTTGGAAAAAAAATCTTCCTTCACCTAGCTGTAAAGAGAAAGCTGAATTGGATAAATCTGACCTCACTTTCAACCTCTAAGAGCCAGAGTTTTGCTTTTATGATCCCTTTTAATGGCAGATATCTTGACCTGAAGCCATTAGTGGGAGACATGGCTAAAACAGGCAATTTCACTTCGTTTAATTTGATGTTTGGATTAGATCCAAACATCAAATTTGTTTTCCTTGTCAATTACTACAACAATTTTTAACAAATATCTTATCAACTTTTAGCTTAACCACCACCGGGAAAATTAAAATAGATGACAAATACAGGGCAGCCTATCTAATTAGTTTTATCTCTTTAAAAAAAAGCCCTCATGATCTGGAAGTTATTCTTCCATCTACAAACAGCACAGTTCTCCTGCAGAACACAACTAATTCACTCTCTACTTTTCACCAAGACAACCAAGATGACACAAAGCACTAAACATAGCGTCCATCCACATCAGATACCATGACTAAGGATGTGCCTCTATTACTAAATTATATGTGCCTCAAATTATATTTTTATTTTAAATTTTTATAATTAATTTCTGACAAATGGCTTCCCATGTATATCCCTCCCTTTTACCAAGTGGGCAGCTCATTTGCTACTTGATATGACAAATTAATGTCAAGAAATCTAATTTTGAGGAAACAAAGAAATTATAAAGATTAGTTTTAAACTTTATTGATACTATGATACTACGTTTGACTCAAATCATTTTGAAGAGGTTGGGCTTTACAGTCGTAACCAATGTTTTAACCTAGTCTACCTATCTTTGGCTGGGCTAATCAGAGATCATAATAGATGTTATAATTAAAGCATGATTTTACATAAAAAGAATCTGACAATACTACAGAGTAAATGTTTTTTATAGTGAGAAAAAGAGCACATTCAGAAGCTAGCTTGGCAGAGATAGGCTTATTAGACGTTAAAAATCTTACAGAACACCATCCTCAGACAAAGTTACTCTGCAACCATGATAAAATGAAACAAAGCAAGGTCATTTCATAATTTGTCTTAGCAGAGACAAATATAAGGTCACAGTGCAACCCTTCAAAATACCAAATATCTTTTTGCTAAATGAGTGAATGCATGCCGCTGGAGCAGCTGTGAGGAGATAACCCATGTTCAAGGGCAAAGGAGAAGCCCCAGCAAGATGGTAGGTGAAATCGCCTTTAGAATCAAACTCCATACCTACCAGAGACGCGCAGAGGGCTCAAACATACCTTGTGTGCACCAGGACCCAGAGGTGTGCTAGAGTCTCATGTGGAGGAACGGGTAAGCTGGTGGCCTGTCGCAGGGGCAGGGGCACTAGGTGCAGCAGACCTGGGGACTGCATAAGCCCTCCTTGGAGAAGCAGCCATTAACCCCACCACAGAGCCACCGGAACTTACCCAGGACAGGGTAACGAGACTCTTGGAGGGCACAACCAGAACCTTGTGCATACCAGGACTCGGGAGAAAGGAGCAGCGACCCCACAGGAGACTGACCCAGACTTCCCCGGGAGTGTCCAGGAGCCTCTGGTGGAGGCGTGGGTTGGCGGTGGCCTGCTGCAGGGTCGGGACACTGAGTGTAGCAGGGCCAGCATGGGACCTTTGGAAGGAGGTGGCCATTATCATCATTATCTCCACCAGAGTTTGGCCCCAGGTANCCAGACTTCCCCGGGAGTGTCCAGGAGCCTCTGGTGGAGGCGTGGGTTGGCGGTGGCCTGCTGCAGGGTCGGGACACTGAGTGTAGCAGGGCCAGCATGGGACCTTTGGAAGGAGGTGGCCATTATCATCATTATCTCCACCAGAGTTTGGCCCCAGGTAAATAACAGGGAGGGAACACAGCCCCAGCCAGCAACAGAAAACTGGACTAAAGATTTACTGAGCATGGCCGTGCCCATCAGAACAAGACCCTGTTTCCCCCTCAATCAGTCTCTCCCACCAGGAAGCTTCCATAACCCTATTATCCTTCTCCATCAGAGGGAAGACAGACTGAAAACCACAATCACAGAAAACTAACCAATCTAATCACATGGACAACAGCCTTGTCTAACTCAATGAAACTATGAACCATTCTGAGTAGGGCCACCCAGGACAGATGGGTCATGGTGGAGAGTTTTGACAAAACATGGTCCACTAGAGGAGGGAATGGCAAACCACTTCAGTATTCTTGCCTTGAGAACCCCATGAAGAATATGAAAAGGCAAAAAGATAGGACACTGAAAGATGAACTCCCCAGGTCTGTAGGTGCCCAATATGCTACTGGAGATAAATGGAGAAATAACTCCAGAAAGAATAAAGAGACACAGCTAAAACAAAAACAACATCCAGTAGTGGATGTGATTGGTGATGGAAGTAAACACCGAAGCTGTAAAGAGTAATACTGCATAAGACCCTGCAATGTTAGGTCCATGAATCAAGGCAAATGGGAAGTGGTCAAACAGGAGATGGCAAGATGAACATTGACACTTTAGAAATTAACAAACAAATCAGATGGACTGGACTGGGTGAATTTAACTCAGATGACCATTATATCCACTACTGTGGGCAAGAATCCTCAGAAGAAATGGAGTAGCCATCATAGTCAACAAGAGAGTCTGAAATACAGTACTTGGATACAATCTCAAAAAGGACAGAATGATCTCTGTTCATTACTAAGGCAAACCATTCAATATCACAGTAATCCAAGTCTATGCCCCCAACAGTAATGCTGAAGAAATTGAAGTTGAACGGTTCTANGCTTATTTTAACTTATATGCAGAGTACATCATGATAAATGCTGGGCTGGAGGAAGCTCAAACTGGAATCAAGATTGGCGGGAGAAATATCAATAACCTCAGATATGCAGATGACACCACCCTTATGGCAGAAAGTGAAGAGGAAGTAAAAAGCCTCTTGATGAAAGTGAAAGAGGAAAATGAAAATTTTGGCTTAAAACTCAACACTCAGAAAACCAAGATCATGGCATCTGGTCCCATCATTTCATGGCAAATAGATGGGGAAACAATGAAAACAGTGACAGACTTTATTTTGGGGGGGCTCCAAAATCACTGCAGATGGTGACTGCAGCCATGAAATAAAAAGACACTTACTCCTTGGAAGAAAAGTTATGACCAACCTAGACAGCAATTAAAAAGCAGAGACATTACTGACAAAGGTCTGTCTAGTCAAAGCTGTGGTTTTTCTAGTAGTCATGTAAGGATGTGAGAGTTGTACTATAAAGAAGGCTGAGCACCAAAGAATTGATGTTTTTGAACTGTGGTGTTGGAGAAGACTCTTAAGAGTCTCTTGGACTGCAAGGAGATCATCCTAAAGGAAATTAGTCCTGAATATGCATTGGAAGGACTGATGCTGAAGCTGAAACTCCAATACTTTGGCCACCTGATGCAAAGAGCTGACTTACTGGAAAAGACCCTGGTTGGGAAGATTGAAGGTGAGAGGAGAATGGGACGACAGAGGATGAGACGGTTGGTTGGCATCGCTGACTCAATGGACATGAGGCTGAGTAAACTCTGGGAGCTGGTGATCGACAGGAGGCCTGGTGTGCTTCTGTGAATGGGGCCACAAAGAGTCAGTCATGACTGGGCGACTGACTGAGTTGTTTATCCAAACAAACCACTGCTTCCTTAGACCTTCTCTCAAACCACCATAACAAAGACCAAATTCTGTTACTGCCTCTTTCAAACACATTTTTATTTAGAGGAGTCATGGTCGGCCATGGTATATGTTCTCACTTAATGCCAAGTACTAAACCCATGCTGCCCAATTACAAGAGTATTCCTGGAGGCCTTTGGCTGGAGGGCAGGACAGTTAGGAAATGAAATACAGAAACTCTCAAGTTCAAATTGTGTAATAATACTAACGTACATCTATGTCTCTCTAGTCACTGGGTGACAATAACATAAAATGTTTACCACCTCTATTTACTTAGGAAATACCTCCAGGTAGTAAACATGGCTTTCAGTGAACAAATGACATAAATCCAGCCACCTTCTTTTCATTTTCGTTGAGTCGAAGTGTGTTTTATAAACTAAAAATCCAAATTCTTCTGTGTGACCTAATCAGCATTCTGTACAAGGTAGTGTTTTCTATAGGATGTCTCCTAGACTACAAGTACCATTTCTGAAAGATGACATTATTCTACACTGAAGAATAAAATGAAATTAGAAAGATTTCTTATTGAATACTTGTAAAATTCCATATCTTACATGATTCACTGAAAAAGTATATTAATTTCCATAAAATAAGGAGTGTATCAACATATACAACAAATTTCAGAAAGAAGTTTAAAACTGGATGAATTATTTACATCATAAACATATTTTCTAAAAATTGCCATCACATTTACATAAAGGAAATTGTTACTCACGCTTCATTAAGGGGTACAAAAATAAAATCCTTTNCTCCATAAAATAAGGAGTGTATCAACATATACAACAAATTTCAGAAAGAAGTTTAAAACTGGATGAATTATTTACATCATAAACATATTTTCTAAAAATTGCCATCACATTTACATAAAGGAAATTGTTACTCACGCTTCATTAAGGGGTACAAAAATAAAATCCTTCTCAAAAATATCTACATGCCGGGTCCATGTTTTTACTCTTCCATGTCGCTTCTGCTGTATTCTGTAAGACAAGAGGAAAACCATCAAGCTTCTGAAATGTTTCCAGTGTTGTCAGCCTATATGCAGCAATTCATTCATTACAGCTATTAAGATGTCAACAGATCAAACAGCTATATAAGCGGATTTAACAAGATGTGAAAAGAAAGCAAAATATCTGAGATGGAGCTGGGAAGATGTGAAACTGGCTATCACTGAATCTGGAAGAAACAGATTCTTTAATTCCTACTACTACTTACTAGGGTGCTTATTGTTGCAGAACTGGTTTTAGCAAAAATATTGAGTGTGTATCAGACTGTGACCTATAAGAACCAAGGTGAAGAGAGCAGGAAAAGTGAGCACTATTTTACAGTAGGTAAAACAGGACAGATTATCAGCACTGGTCAAAACCAACCACTACCATCAACTCTGGGCTTCCCTGATAGCTCCGCTGGTAAAGAATCTGCCTGCAATGCAGGAGACCCTGGTTCAATTCCTGGGTTGGGAAGTTCCCCTGGAGAAGGGATAGGCTACCCATTCCAGGATTCTTGGGCTTCCCTGGTGGCTCAGCTGATAAAGAATTCACCTGCAATGCAGAAGACCTGGATTTGATCCCTGGATTGGGAAGATCCCCTGGAGAAGGGAAAGACTACCCACTCCAGTATTCTGGCNCACATGCAAAGTGATCATAAATAGTAGCTTATTACATTGTTACTATTAGAGTGTTTGGGGCTTCCTTGATGGCTCAGATGGTAAAGAATCTGCCTGAGTGCAGGAGACCCGGGTACGATCCCTGAGTCAGCAAGATCCCCTGATGAAGGAAATGGCAGCCCACTCCAGTATTCTTGCCTGGAAGAGTCTATGGACCAAGGAGCCTGGTGGGCTGCGGTCCATGGGGTCTCAAAGAGAGATGACTGAATGAGCACACACACACACACTGTGTTAGAAGTTTATGATTTTATAGGGAATACAAATATGGGATTAAAGTATTGACAGAAGCATTAGCAGAGTGCAAATAGAGCAGAAAAAGAAAGCAGCATTCTCTTTGGGGGTTGAGAAATGAAGAATCAAGAAGCTTTCCTCGAAGGGCCTACATCGTGATCTGGAATACACATACATAACATGTATGTGTAGTGTGTTTATGTATGTATAAACTATGTGTTTACTGCTTTGTGATATAAGATGAATGTGTATATGAAACAAAACAACCATTAGTGTGTCTAGTGCTCTCCAATATATTTTGTTTATTCAAATGTATAATATATATATTTTTAAACTGGTTGTTAAAAGCCGCTGGATTGATTTTTATAGCCTATGATCGCAGCCCATACTTTGGGAAAAGACAGCATTATTATTCACAATGAAAGATTTTGATCAGAAAAGTGACATGTAGTTGTTCCCTTAAGGTCATTTTGACAAGCAGGTTTATTGTGAATGTCTGCATGAGAGATGATTTAAGCAAATTTAATTAAGGTGATATAAAAAGCCTAGTTAAGGCATTTTAGTTGCAGTGAAGAAGAAATAATAAAATGTTTTAAGAGGTAGAGTTGTTTAGCAGAAGTCCTGGACTTATCGACTGCATATTAAGAAGATAAATAAATAGATCTCGAATAACTCCTAGTTTTCTTACTAGTAAGATGTCCAAATGATTTTGCCACTAACCGAACTGTGATATGACAAAAGGGACAGTGTCAGTAAACAATTGTATATATGATTATAGAGGTCAGTTGAGTTCTGACCTAGAGACACATAGAGATAGAAGGCTTTACAGATAGTAGTTTAATTAGGAGACTGGATGACAACACATATGTCCATTGATGGATGAGGTTATAAACAAAGTGTGATGCATATATATAATGGAGTATTATTCACCCTTAAAAGGAAGGAAACCGTTCATATGCTACAACATGGATGAACCTGAACACATTATACAGCGTGAAATGAGACAGTCACAAAAAGACAAACACTGTACGAATCCACTTACATGAGAAACTGAAGAAGTCAAATTCATAGAAAAGCAAAGACCTGATTCCCAAGGGCTGCAGAGCAAAGGAAAAGGGAGTTACTGTTTAATGGGTATAGAGTTTTGGTTTTGCAAAATAAAGTTTTGGAGATATGTTTCACACAGTAGGAATATACTTAACATTATTAAATTGTACACTTAAAAATGGTTAAGATTGTAAACTGTTCTGCATTTTTTCCAAAAGTTTTCAAGAGATGTTATGTCTTAATACTAGTGTATACCACCTTAAGAAACCAAGCAACTGCAAAATCGTAAGCGATTGTGTAGAACAGTGCTGCCATTATTGGATAAAGTGTTCTATGAATGTCAGCTAGGTCAAGTTGTTTGACAGTTACTATTCATATCATCTTTGTCCTTAGTGATTTTATACCTGCTTGTTCTCTCAATTCCTGAGAAAGTCATTAATCTCCAACTATAATTATTGACTTGTCTATTTCTCCTTAATGTATTGTGAAGCTCTTTTGTTAGGTACATGTATGTTAATGTCTTCTTGGAGAATCAAGCCCCTTATCATTACATAATGTTCCTTTTTATTCTTGATAATCTCCTTGTTTTTAATCCTACTTTGTTCAAAATTAATATAGCTACTACAGCTTTTTTTTGGTTCATGTTTGCGTGATATATGTTTCTTCATCCTTTTACTTTTAGCCTATATGAGTCTTTATGTTTAAAATATTCTTTCTGAAAGTATATAGATGTATCTAAAAAATAAGTTCCTATATTTTGTTTTACATTTTAGTTTATTGTATTGCATACTAAATAGTCTACACTTTTTAGAGTAGAGATTTTATAGTTATTTTTTTGAAATTATTTTCAGTAGGCCTCTTGACATCATATAGTTAAACTTTAAAGCAAATTTTATACGGTGAACTTACATTATCTGTAAGTTCTGCCTTTTCTCATGCAAATCACTGTTCCAAATAATCTAACAAAATGCATGATATTTAAAAAACCTCCGTTTATATTTCTCTCATGATTTTTAGAAGCGAGTTAAAAAGAGGAAACTTTTTCACATTTCACTATTGAAAAAAGTAATTCAGTTGCCACCAGAGCTGCTCATTCATTTCCATTTCTAACTCTATAGGTTAGAAGCAAACCTTTAAACAGTTTGCCATACTTATAAGAGGTAGAAGGGCATTGGATCTAGAGAATGTTAATGAAATACAGAGGGACAGATCTTTTAACTTCATCCTGTAATTAAATTTCATAATTAAATTATTAGATTGTCCTCCTTATAACAGTTGCATGAGTTTTAATATTTAAATGATTTATAGATGGAAAGAAAGAAATTTCAAAGTGAAAGAAATTCCTGGGGTTTTTTGTGTGTGTGTCTGTGATAAACTTGGATTTCCCTTTAACTCTAGAATAACTATTCAAGTTACAATTAATAATTCTAATACATGTACATGAAAAACCCAGAACTATGTATCATCACAGAAATGTTAATCCTTATGGATGTATATCAGATTAGAGAGACAGAGCTAGTTACTTTAAAAGGCTTTTTGAAGTTTTGTTTCTTCACTTTTATGTCTTTAATTCCTCTAGGATTTGTTTTTATGCATGGTATCAGATAGAGACCGAATTTCATATTTTTCAATGTGGACAAATAATTGCCCTGGTATTATTTGTGAAGCAGTTCATTCTCTCCCCACCAATGTGAAATCCTGCCTCTGTCATATACTAAGATAACAGTGGCACAGATCCGTTTTCAGGACTCTGTAGTCTGTTCCATTGGCCGTGTACCTATCCCTGCATCAGTACCACACTGCCATTACTGTTTCTTTCTTCTTGTTATCTAAAAAGGCAGTATTCTTCACAAATGTTTTGGATATGCTTGCCATTTTTAATTCTTTCAGATAAATTTTAGTATCAGCCCATCAAATACAATTTTTAAAATTCTTTTAAGATTTTGATTGTGGTTGCACTGAATCAGTTAACCTCAACTGGAGGCAGCTTTGGCCCCACTAGATGCTATTAGATTAATCCTTTCCTTTTGTGAGAATCAAAAATGTCCACAGACATTGTCAAACATCCCCTGCTGGAGGCAGCTTTGGCCCCAGGGGATGTTTGACAATGTCTGTGGACATTTTTGATTCTCACAAAAGGAAAGGATTAATCTAATAGCATCTAGTGGGGCCAAAGCTGCCTCCAGTTGAGGTTAACTGATTCAGTGCAACCACAATCAAAATCTTAAAAGAATTTTAAAAATTGTATTTGATGGGCTGATACTAAAATTTATCTGAAAGAATTAAAAATGGCAAGCATATCCAAAACATTTGTGAAGAATACTGCCTTTTTAGATAACAAGAAGAAAGAAACAGTAATGGCAGTGTGGTATTGATGCAGGGATAGGTACACGGCCAATGGAACAGACTACAGAGTCCTGAAAACGGATCTGTGCCACTGTTATCTTAGTATATGACAGAGGCAGGATTTCACATTGGTGGGGAGAGAATGAACTGCTTCACAAATAATACCAGGGCAATTATTTGTCCACATTGAAAAATATGAAATTCGGTCTCTATCTGATACCATGCATAAAAACAAATCCTAGAGGAATTAAAGACATAAAAGTGAAGAAACAAAACTTCAAAAAGCCTTTTAAAGTAACTAGCTCTGTCTCTCTAATCTGATATACATCCATAAGGATTAACATTTCTGTGATGATACATAGTTCTGGGTTTTTCATGTACATGTATTAGAATTATTAATTGTAACTTGAATAGTTATTCTAGAGTTAAAGGGAAATCCAAGTTTATCACAGACACACACACAAAAAACCCCAGGAATTTCTTTCACTTTGAAATTTCTTTCTTTCCATCTATAAATCATTTAAATATTAAAACTCATGCAACTGTTATAAGGAGGACAATCTAATAATTTAATTATGAAATTTAATTACAGGATGAAGTTAAAAGATCTGTCCCTCTGTATTTCATTAACATTCTCTAGATCCAATGCCCTTCTACCTCTTATAAGTATGGCAAACTGTTTAAAGGTTTGCTTCTAACCTATAGAGTTAGAAATGGAAATGAATGAGCAGCTCTGGTGGCAACTGAATTACTTTTTTCAATAGTGAAATGTGAAAAAGTTTCCTCTTTTTAACTCGCTTCTAAAAATCATGAGAGAAATATAAACGGAGGTTTTTTAAAAATCATGCATTTTGTTAGATTATTTGGAACAGTGATTTGCATGAGAAAAGGCAGAACTTACAGATAATGTAAGTTCACCGTATAAAATTTGCTTTAAAGTTTAACTATATGATGTCAAGAGGCCTACTGAAAATAATTTCAAAAAAATAACTATAAAATCTCTACTCTAAAAAGTGTAGACTATTTAGTATGCAATACAATAAACTAAAATGTAAAACAAAATATAGGAACTTATTTTTTAGATACATCTATATGCTTTCAGAAAGAATATTTTAAACATAAAGACTCATATAGGCTAAAAGTAAAAGGATGAAGAAACATATATCACGCAAACATGAACCAAAAAAAAGCTGTAGTAGCTATATTAATTTTGAACAAAGTAGGATTAAAAACAAGGAGATTATCAAGAATAAAAAGGAACATTATGTAATGATAAGGGGCTTGATTCTCCAAGAAGACATTAACATACATGTACCTAACAAAAGAGCTTCACAATACATTAAGGAGAAATAGACAAGTCAATAATTATAGTTGGAGATTAATGACTTTCTCAGGAATTGAGAGAACAAGCAGGTATAAAATCACTAAGGACAAAGATGATATGAATAGTAACTGTCAAACAACTTGACCTAGCTGACATTCATAGAACACTTTATCCAATAATGGCAGCACTGTTCTACACAATCGCTTACGATTTTGCAGTTGCTTGGTTTCTTAAGGTGGTATACACTAGTATTAAGACATAACATCTCTTGAAAACTTTTGGAAAAAATGCAGAACAGTTTACAATCTTAACCATTTTTAAGTGTACAATTTAATAATGTTAAGTATATTCCTACTGTGTGAAACATATCTCCAAAACTTTATTTTGCAAAACCAAATATACCCATTAAACAGTAACTCCCTTTTCCTTTGCTCTGCAGCCCTTGGGAATCAGGTCTTTGCTTTTCTATGAATTTGACTTCTACAGTTTCTCATGTAAGTGGATTCGTACAGTGTCTGTCTTTTTGTGACTGTCTCATTTCACGCTGTATAATGTGTTCAGGTTCATCCATGTTGTAGCATATGAACGGTTTCCTTCCTTTTAAGGGTGAATAATACTCCATTATATATATGCATCACACTTTGTTTATAACCTCATCCATCAATGGACATATGTGTTGTCATCCAGTCTCCTAATTAAACTACTATCTGTAAAGCCTTCTATCTCTATGTGTCTCTAGGTCAGAACTCAACTGACCTCTATAATCATATATACAATTGTTTACTGACACTGTCCCTTTTGTCATATCACAGTTCGGTTAGTGGCAAAATCATTTGGACATCTTACTAGTAAGAAAACTAGGAGTTATTCGAGACCTATTTATTTATCTTCTTAATATGCAGTCGATAAGTCCAGGACTTCTGCTAAACAACTCTACCTCTTAAAACATTTTATTATTTCTTCTTCACTGCAACTAAAATGCCTTAACTAGGCTTTTTATATCACCTTAATTAAATTTGCTTAAATCATCTCTCATGCAGACATTCACAATAAACCTGCTTGTCAAAATGACCTTAAGGGAACAACTACATGTCACTTTTCTGATCAAAATCTTTCATTGTGAATAATAATGCTGTCTTTTCCCAAAGTATGGGCTGCGATCATAGGCTATAAAAATCAATCCAGCGGCTTTTAACAACCAGTTTAAAAATATATATATTATACATTTGAATAAACAAAATATATTGGAGAGCACTAGACACACTAATGGTTGTTTTGTTTCATATACACATTCATCTTATATCACAAAGCAGTAAACACATAGTTTATACATACATAAACACACTACACATACATGTTATGTATGTGTATTCCAGATCACGATGTAGGCCCTTCGAGGAAAGCTTCTTGATTCTTCATTTCTCAACCCCCAAAGAGAATGCTGCTTTCTTTTTCTGCTCTATTTGCACTCTGCTAATGCTTCTGTCAATACTTTAATCCCATATTTGTATTCCCTATAAAATCATAAACTTCTAACACAGTGTGTGTGTGTGTGCTCATTCAGTCATCTCTCTTTGAGACCCCATGGACCGCAGCCCACCAGGCTCCTTGGTCCATAGACTCTTCCAGGCAAGAATACTGGAGTGGGCTGCCATTTCCTTCATCAGGGGATCTTGCTGACTCAGGGATCGTACCCGGGTCTCCTGCACTCAGGCAGATTCTTTACCATCTGAGCCATCAAGGAAGCCCCAAACACTCTAATAGTAACAATGTAATAAGCTACTATTTATGATCACTTTGCATGTGATATTTTTTCTACATTCTTTTAGATATTATTCCCATTAAAAAAAACTCATTTGAGGTAATTACAATGTTGTGATGGTTTCTGCCACATATCAACATGAATTTGCCATAGGTATACATGTTTCCCCCACATCCTGAACCTCCCTCGCACATTCCTCCCCACCCTATCCCTCTAGGTTGTCAGAGCACCAGCTTTGGGTGCCCTGCTTCATGCATCAAACTCATGCTGGACATCTTTTGTACACAGGGTAATGTATATGTTTTAATGCTATTCTTTCAAATCATTCCACCCTCTCCTTTCCCCACGGAGTCCAAATGTCTGTTCTTTACATCTGTGTCTCCTTTGCTGCCCTGCATGTAGAATCATCCACTGGTACCATCTTTCTAAGTTCCATATATATGCGTTAATGTACAGTATTCATCTCTTTCTGCCCTGCAGATAGATTCATCATACTCCACATATGTGCATTAAATATACAGTATTTGGTTTCTCCTTCTGACTTACTTCACTCTGTATAATAGGCTCTAGGTTCATCCACTTCATTAGAACTGACTCAAATGCATTCCTTCTTATAGCTGAGTAATATTCCATGGTGTATATGTACCACAACTTCTTTATCCATTCATCTGCTGATGGACATCTAGGTTGCTTCTGTGTCCTAGCTATTGTAAATAGTGCTGCAATGGACACTGGGTCTGACAATGAAAGCACAGTGTCTGTTTCAATTCTGGTTTCTTCAGGATATACGCCCAGCACTGGGACTGCTGGGTCATATGGCAGTTCTATACCCAGTTTTTTAAGGAATCTCCACCTTCTTCTCCATAGTGGCTGTACCAGTTTGCAATCCCACAAACAGTGTTAAGAGGGTTCCCTTTTCTCCATACCATCTCTAGCACTATCATTCATCATAGTTTTGGAAGTTCTAGCCACAGCAATTAAATAAGAAATAGAAATAAAAGGAATCCAGATTGGAAAAGGAGAAGTAAAACCCTCACTGCAGATGACATGATCCTCTACATAGAAAAGCCTAAAGATGACATCAGAAATTACTAAAGCTAATCAATGAATACAGTAAAGTCACAGGATAGAAAATTAATACACAGAAATCCCTTGCAATCCTATTATTCTCATTTTAAAAATGAAGAAACACATACAGAGACCTTACTGTCCAAATGTCACACAGTAAGTGGCATTGATGGAATTCAAAATACAATTCTGACTCTAGAAAACAAACATATACATTATGATGTGTTAAAAATTTGCTAAAAGGCTAGGAAAAAATTAACTTACTTCAAATAAAAGTCTATAATAACATCATTTAAAAATTCTCCTTCACTTAGACAATGCAGGTCCTTGTCACACAGTAAGTGGCATTGATGGAATTCAAAATACAATTCTGACTCTAGAAAACAAACATATACATTATGATGTGTTAAAAATTTGCTAAAAGGCTAGGAAAAAATTAACTTACTTCAAATAAAAGTCTATAATAACATCATTTAAAAATTCTCCTTCACTTAGACAATGCAGGTCCTCATTAGTAACGGAGATGCCTCCCTTAGCTGGAGGTGGTGGATATACTATCAATCTGTAACAAAATTTTAAAAAATAAGCAAACAAAACAAAAATAGGTCTGTATAACACTGAAATGTAATAAAACAAGAGAAGAAATTTTAAGTGTTGCAAATGTAAAGGAATTCTCTCACTTTTCTACAGGACCCATGAAGATGGTATGGCTCTCTCCAGTTTCTTCCTCATCATCAAAAAATTGGAATTCTTGTTTGTTTTTAAGTTGTATTTTAGATTCAAGGGCCACCTGGTAAGGAAAATTAAATTACCAGTTCACAAAATCAATTTGAAAAAATTTCAACAGAAAGATAAAGGCAAGAATGCTTCTCAATTAAAAAGGATTAAAAATAAGAAACAGGCAAAACTAGGGTCCACTTTCTATCTGTAGCTTCTAGAGCAATGATACTTCCAATTTTTGTAACTGGTTTTCTGGTATCTTGTCTAATATCTCTATCATCCATATTAAATTAGATTATGTTAGTAAAATCCAAAGAACAGATAGTGGTTTTTTTCTTCTACAAGTGGAGGCCTACCTAAGTTCAGTGCCTAGGAAATCCATGGAATATGGGAGCAGAGGCTCAGGGAACACAGTCCATTGAGCTTCAGTTCTCCAGAATCAAGAAGTCCTTAAAGAAAGAGCCTTCCATTGAAATGTGAGTCCATCACAGCTGCCTTATGGCTCCAGCTGCTCTTTTCTTCCTCTGGAATTATTTCCTGTAGCCAATTCTGCAAAAGGGGAATGGCTCCCCTTCCTCCTCCTGTTCTTTTCTTCAACCCCTAACAGTGTGGAGAGTTCTCTTCTGGTGAAGTCTTGCTCAACTTCACCAGTAGTATGCTTTGGATAGCCCTATTTCCAAATTTGTAGGCAGGCTGCAACATTTAAGTATTTTTCATAAACTGTCAGCAAACGCCAGTTGCTGTGGTAGGAGACAAATTTTGAGTATTTAAGTTGTATTTTTATTGATTAACTTATATTGTATGTTATAGTAGTATTGTGGCCCTTTGATTCAGGTGGCTTCAGAGTTACTTACTACATGATCAATTATTCTAGAATCAGTTATTCTAGAATTGGTGAGAGTCAGAATCAAAAGGTTTATATTCTTCCTTTCCAAGTTTTCAACCATGTATGCACATGTTACACATAAAAGTACAATACACCAGGGACCAAAATGCCTTTATTTGTATTGAAGCCAATGTCACTAATAGGAATCACTAGCAAATTTAAGAACTAGAATACCAGTCACTTTGAATGTAGCACTGCATGTATATGTATGCTGAGGGGGGTGGAGGTGGGGGGAAGAAAAAGGGACGAGAGAAAAAGAAAAGGAGACAAAAAGTAAAGACAAGAACAGAATGTGGAAAGAAACTAAAATACTTCTGAGACTTGTACCAAATACTATTTGTGTCACAAATCACCCACCATCGTTAATGTTTGACACCATATCGTTTACAAATTACATATAAAAGCAAATAATTCTGAAATGGAAATAAAAAGAGCTAACTCCAAACAAGCGATATGATAATGAAACACATTTCCCTTTAAAGTTACCATTTAAAAAGTAATTACATTTTTAATTTTGTTTTCTTTTTGCACGCAACTTCCTTTGATGCTCTCTTCATAGGTTTTTGTACAGGCAACAAGTCTGCTATTGGCTTCATCAAAGGGAATTTTCGCAAAAAAATTTGACACATTATTCTTTATACCAATGTCAGTAATAATATTTTCAAATAGCATATTTGCCTGAGGATCAAGGCCATTTTGAAAAATTAGAATTATGTATTGTTCTTCCAAATCTGAAAAGAAACCAATATAATTGTAAGTCTAAAAGAAAAAAATAGGTAAATAGTTACTAAAATAAAAAGTTAACTGGTTATTTCCAAGAACATCACCAGAAATCCTGGTCTAAATATTCAAAACAGTGTTTGGCATACAGTGGATATGTAATAAATAATAAAATAAGGACCAATAATACTGTCACCTAACGATGTCACTTAATTAAGAGAAAGAAACCAGAACACATTACCCTAGCAGCAGCTCTAGAATGAATCTATTCATAGATGTAACTNAATCCTGGTCTAAATATTCAAAACAGTGTTTGGCATACAGTGGATATGTAATAAATAATAAAATAAGGACCAATAATACTGTCACCTAACGATGTCACTTAATTAAGAGAAAGAAACCAGAACACATTACCCTAGCAGCAGCTCTAGAATGAATCTATTCATAGATGTAACTTATTTCGCCTAATAGGATCCAAATATATTGAGTTTTAAATATATAATCAGTCAATACTGCTGTCAAACACGTAAGAAACTGCCATGTAAATTGGCAGTAATTCCAGATTTAACTGTAAAAACCGATATTCACTAATGTGCCAACTCTTGGAGCTTTCATAGTTATCTATCATTTACTTATCACTAAGCTGAAGGAGCAATTAGTGAGGAGAAATATTTTACAACTAGTCACACTATGCCACAAATGTTTGGGGGAAGGGAAACAAACAAACTGGAGAACCACACTGATTTATTGTAGAAAATGAAGACCTGTTAATGAACTTTCAAACTTTCTATTCAGGCTAAGTTTTAAAGATTCCAACTTGATGGCTGATTTACAGTTACAACTTCTATCAGTACATTAAAACAAAACACCTCATTTTACTCAGATTATACAGTGTTAAACAAACACTATGTATATTTTGGGGTTTCAACCCATTTTGAAAACTTTCCAAATGGCTAAACCTGGGTTTTATCTTCAGAACTTCCATTTTCTATGGACTTTTCCTCTTCTATAAAATGAGAGAAGTAATATAATGTCATTATCAAGATTGTAGGTAATACAAATATATCTAAGGTATCTATCAGTATCAACTCACAGTTTGCTAACCAATGTATTGTACATTTGTTCTACATAACTTACTTGTTAATTTATTTACTCCTTTACAGTCATTCCAAACTTTATCCTCCATGTTCATCTGCAGTTGCATGCTCAGCTTCTGATAAACTGCCGGTTTAGTCTGAAGAAACACTACTGGTAATTTTCGGACACTACACCATTCACATTTTGTTAGATCAGAGGTATTTAAAGTAATCCCTACAGGATCATTTTCTGGTTCTGGAGAAAAACAAATGGAAATGGAAAAGGAATCAGTTATTAAGAGGGCAAAATCATGAATGGAGGAAACTAGGGAATTACAATTTTAAACTACACATTTACTATGAAAAACTGAAAGTGACAGTGTTAGTTGCTCAGTTGTGTCCGACTCCAAAACGCCATGGACTATAGCCTGCCACGCTAACCTGTCCAAGGATTTTCCAGGCAAGAATAGCGGAGTGGGTAGCCATTCCTTTCTCCAAGGGATCTTTTTTGACTCAGGGATCGAACCTGGGTCTCCTGTATTGCAGGCAGATTCTTTACTATCTGAGCCATCAGAGATGCCCCCACATATTTACTATATTTTGTACATGGTAACTTTAGTGGGGAAATGAAGAAAAATCTTTGATCTTAAAGAAGTATCTAAATACATTTTTTTCCCAGATGGAAAGAGAATTCTAATGAAGAATATTTAAAAACTGAAACATAGCTTCTGTGATGTTATAGTATGAAATTTCCACTCTTAAGGTATAATGCCCTTTGTTACAATGCATATAATAACTAATTATCTTAGTGAATTCTAAAAATAATGTTTTTTTAATTCCAGTAAAGTGTTTTAGTGTAAACAAAGCTTTAGTGAGCAGTAGGACATACAACAGCTTACCTTCTAGCTGTATCTTGATAAAATCTAAACAAAACTAAAAAATAAGATAAATTAGTAACAATCATAGATTCGGGGGGAAGATTTTGCTACAGAGACCCTAAATGACATGCTGTTGGGACTTTGCCTATAGAAGGCAGAAAAACTGATTCATGTACTGCATTTGTCCATCTGAGCTTTATAATACCAAGAATGACACCAGCCTCTATTCATTAAAAAATAGTTGGAAACACAGAATTAAGGACACCCAAGTTAAGAAGCCTTATAAAATAAGTACAGTGCTATTGGAAGATTAACCTACCAACAATGCATAGGATACAACAGAAAGAAAAAAAAATGACTTAGAAGGCAGATTAAGGAGATTATGTTACAATCTTAAATAGAAAATATACATTTGAATTGGACTGATGGTAGCAGAATAACAATGAGACACGTATGATAGGTAAGATACAGGGATGAAAGAAAGTTCTTTGGCTTCTCTGGACACTGAGCTAGTTCAAAAGCACAATGCCTCATGGGCGGCCAGCAAAGTCCAATAATCTATTTCTAGGAGTCACTATGTCACAAGACATTTTTATGCAGACCCCAAAGCTTTTGAATTCTTCTTTTTCTCATAAAGTTCCTCAAAATAATGTTTTCATGCATTGGGCTGACATGAGAATAAAACGGTAACACACTGGAGTGAATTCCAACTCAGTGAGAATAAACATTTTCCTATAATGATTATGCACTACTTTGAATATTATGTTATAATTTAAAAAATTTTTTTATCAGAATACATATGACCAAGTTTTTACCCACTAACTTTTATGGTGAGTAGCTATTTATAATTGTCCATATTCCTAAAGCAATTTGAAATCTTGAAATAATTGCAAAGTTCTATTAAATATTTTAACTTATAAATTTTAAAATATTATATATTAAATTCCAAATCTTATAATTGGTAGTAAAGAGCATAGTGTGTACTTACAATTACAGGTTCTATTAACAGTCGGAAGAGTGTCCCTACTCGTATACTTCGACAGTTTAAAACTACAGTATCAGAGGAACTCTGGCAGCTTAAAGATACAGGATCAACTAAAGTTTCTTGAGAAATCACTTTGCGACGTTTTAGAGGTGTAGTGACAATAGAATTACCAAACTGAAAAAGGACAAAAATTTTCACTTAGTAAGTTATTAAAACAAAACTGCAAACTAAGTAGACATAGCAAAGAAGACCCAACAGAAGAAATGTGATTACCAAAACATAAAATTGATTTTACTTCAACAGTGCTACATGATTAAGTATTTATTGATTTTATAACAGTAACAGTAAACTCTTCCTGTTCCACTTTACTTAGTTATTAGNCTGCAAACTAAGTAGACATAGCAAAGAAGACCCAACAGAAGAAATGTGATTACCAAAACATAAAATTGATTTTACTTCAACAGTGCTACATGATTAAGTATTTATTGATTTTATAACAGTAACAGTAAACTCTTCCTGTTCCACTTTACTTAGTTATTAGGTCAAACTCCAGTAACAGCTAAGCAGAGAGAAATGGTCCTTTAGGAATCAGACAGCCTGGGTTCAAAAAACAGTTTTACTACCTTTCAATGATCTGATCTTATAAAACTTATAATAATAACTTCTAAACTAAAAATTTTGGTTTCCTAAACTAAAATATAACAGTATTTACTCAAATGAGCTAATGCATATAAGTAGCTTAGCATGGTGCTTCATGCATGGTAAAATGCTGGATAAAAGTTATCTAGTAAGAGTGGTAGTAGTTGCTGTATTTAGATTAAATTAGCAGCTCTTTAGAAAACTGACAATTTAGGAAAATTGCTATTTACATTAAAAATGATGCTTCTTTATATATTAAAAACTATTAAATGACTTGATCTGTTGAATTAAGATTTCAGTCATTGCCAAATACAAATTAATCAATAATATGAAAGTGTCTTTATAAGTATATATTTAAATTAAAGGTAATTAAAAGTAAAGATGTCAAAATCTTTATCATCAAAAAAATAAAATAAAATAAAACAAGATCTCGATTTAAATGAATATTTTCCCAGGTTATTAAAAGATATCTATTCAGTTCAGTTCAGTTCACTCGCTCAGTCATGTCCGATTCTTTGCGACCCCATGAATCGCAGCACGCCAGGCCTCCCTGTCCATCATCATCTCCCGGAGTTCACTCAGACACACGTCCATCGAATCTGTAATGCCATCCAGCCATCTTATCCTCGGTCGTCCCCTTCTCCTCCCTCCCCCGATCCCTCCCAGCATCAGAGTCTTTTCCAAGGAGTCAACTCTTCGCATGAGGTGGCCAAAGTACTGGAGTTTCAGCTTTAGCATCATTCCTTCCAAAGAAATCCCAGGGCCGATCTCCTTCAGAATGGACTGGTTGGATCTCTTTGCAGTCCAAGGGACTCTCAAGAGTCTTCTCCAACACCACAGTTCAAAAGTATTGATTCTTCGGCGCTCTGCCTTCTTCACAGTCCAACTCTCACATCCATACGTGACCACTGGAAAAACCAGAGCCTTGACTAGATGGATCTTAGTTGGCAAAGTAATGTCTCTGCTTTTGAATATACTATCCAGGTTGGTCATAACTTTTCTTCCAAGGAGTAAGGTCTTCTAACTTCATGGCTGCAGTCACCATCTGCAGTGATTTTGGAGCCCCAAAAAATAAAGTCTGACACTGTTTCCACTGTTTCCCCATCTATTTCCTATGAAGTGATGCGACCAGATGCCATGATCTTTGTTTTCTGAATGTTGAGCTTTAAGTCAACTTTTTCCACTCTCCTCTTTCACTTTCAAGAGGCTTTTTAGCTCCTCTTCACTTTTTGCCATAAGAGTGGTGTCATCTGCATATCTGAGGTTATTGATATTTCTCCCAGCAATCTTGATTAGAGAGGTTTAAAACTTTTTTTAGTTTTAGAATTATTTCTTAAAATGAGATTTTTACTTAGCTCAATAGTTAAGTTAGGTAATTTCCAGCAATCTAACACTTAAAAATATTTTTTAATTTCTTTTTTTGTACCTTACTTAAAAAAAAAAAAACACCCTCTTATTTATACCCTTTACTCATTTTTCTATAGTTGCTTCTATTTTTTGATTATTAACAAATCAAAACTATGTAAAGGACCAACTTATCCTCTGTCACATATTTCACTATTTTTTCCCATTTGCATTACCTATTAAATTCTGTGGATGGTGTTTTGGTTCACTGCATTGTACTTTCCATTGAAAAAAATATATTCATCTCTTCACATTACTTTTGCTTGTGCTGAAATGTTTGGAAAGGAATTTCCTAAAATTACACTAAAACTATCAACCTATATTTTTTCTATTATTATAGTTACTTTTGGTTTTTCATTTCTTACTGATCCCATCTTAACAATCAAATATGTATGTTTCCATATTTTAATCTACAACTTTCCAAATTCCTGACATATGTACAAATTCCTGACATATGTACATACAACTTTTTAACATACAATTTTATTTTTTAAGTTCTTTTTACAAAAATAAGAAAATATGCACATAATTTCTGCATCTCGGTATTCTCACTAAACAGTGCCATGTAGAAAATCCTAAGCCATTGATACAGCTCCAATTTTCACTGACAGTCGCTGCGTAATAGTCCACGGTACATATATACTATAGTTTCTTCAGTAATTTCTATGAAAGTGAAAGTGAAGTTTCCGTCGTGTCCAACTTTTTGCGACCCTGTGGAGTAGCCTACCAGGCTCCTCCCTCCAAGGGATTCTCCAGGCAAGAATATTGGAGTGGGTTGTCATTTCCTTCTCCAGGGGATCCTCCCAACCCAGGGATCGAACCCAGGTCTCCCACATTGCAGGCAGATGCTTTAACCTCTGAGCCACCAGGGAAGTCCCTACGTAATTTCTATATCAATCATTAAGATGATTGCTTGCTAATAATTATATTTGTATATATAATCAAAGCACTGGAGGTTAAAGATTCCTTTGAGTCTAGGGAATGAATTAATTGGTCATTCAGTATACATTTTAAATATTTCAGTAGATGCTTTCACTCTTTTTCCAAAAGGCCACAACTTACCTTTTTTTCATCAACATATAAGGAAAGTACCCTTTACCTTGGATTTTTGCCAATGTATGTGTTAACTGATTTTGCATCAATTGTGAAACTTTGTTAAGTATAAGGTTATATTTTATCTTCTTTGATACGTACTTTTCCTATAAAGGTTTATTTTCTGAATTTCTCTTCTTTTGGTCTATTCCTATCGTTTTTAAATTTTCTTTTTCCTTCTAATTTTTAAAAGTTCTTGGTTTATTATAGATATCAGCATAGTTTACTTATGCTGCATTACAAATACTCCTTTCTAGACCTACTGTTGATTGACAGAATTTCTTTTGTCATCTGAATATTTTAAAAACTTTACAGTAAAACATCAAATACACTATAACCATATTATGCTATTAATAAAATATACCCAAGTTAAAATGACCTCTTACTGTCTACCAGATTATACAAATATATTTGCTTTACACTTATATTTTGCTTATTAAAGGTTGATGTTGTTTCTTTTTGTTGAATTTTTACACTTTAAGCCTTTAATTACAATATATTTTCTGTATGCTTTAATGTTCTTTCAATAATCTTCCCAGTGTTATTTTAAGTTCTACTTAATGAAAAATTCATTTTTTTCTATTGATACCACCAAATTATCCTCCCCCCAAATATTTACATATCAAAGCAGAAATCTGAATAAATGTTAATAACTGTGAAAAGTACCTGGTCTTTCATTCTTGCTTTTCTTGGCAGTGTAACTGTGTTTAATTCTGAATCTGCCGGAATGCTTCTTCGTTCCTGCTCTGTTCTGCAAGTGTTTTCATTGAGAGCTGCTTCTACTTTTCCAGTGGATGGCGCTGGGGAAGAGCATGCTGAATCAGCAGGCTGAGGAGAGATGCTTTCTCTTCTGTTAGTCCTGTCATTGTCGTCGTCGTCATCATCATCATCATCACTGGACAAAATGACTATAAAGAAAGTGTTAAGTACTTCAGGTATTTCATTCTTGTCAGTTAAAAATGTAAGTCCATGACTAAAGTTGGAAATATACCAAATCTGCTTTGGATCTCCTGATCTGAGATTAATAAAAATGAAGATACAATCCATTCTATTTAAAGAAAAGTTAAACTTGTAGAGCAATTAAACTGGCATTTTTTATATAACATACAAATGTAAAATTAATTCTACAACTCATCACAATCACCCACACAGAAACATAGGCAAGTTACAATAACACTTACATGTTTATCATTAGGTCTATTTCAGAGTTCCAGAAAGTCTTAGGTATGAAGAGAATTTGCATACAAATTATTCATAAAATAGCATGCATTTTAAAAGTCTGTAAGACTGCATGAGATCAAACAATTTTTATCTCACACAAGAAATCACTAATATCATTACTAGTCTTTGGGAGAACTTGAACCAGTGCCTGAAAGTGAAAGTCACTCAGTAGTGTCTGATTCTTTGTGACCCCATGGACTATACAGTTCATGGAATTCTCTAGGCCAGAATACTGGAGCGGGTAGCCGTTCCCTTCTCTACAGGATCGAACCCAGGGACCAAACCCAGGTCTCCTGCATTGCAGGTGAATTTTTTACCAGCTGATCCACAATCATTGGACCAATGCCTAATATGCAGTAAACCTTGTTGAGTAAATTAACATGGGTAAGACATTACATGAAGGTAATTTGCTCTTATACCATGTACTTATTAATGAATCTTTTCAAACTCATCTCTCCATCAAATTCTGCAGAGCCAGCATACTGCACTTGAGTCAAAATCCAAACTCCTTACTCTGGTTCATAGATGTAATTTGGACCCAGGCTACTTTCTCATACTACTTCGTTTTTTCCTCCAGCTTGTTTCTATCTAACTGTAATTCTCCTAACACTTTTGCACTTTTGTCATCAAATAACTGGTTTAAGTACCACTTTTTGATTAACTACCCAATCTAAAGTAAGCACACAGGTACTTGCTTATTCACATCAACTAATTTAAATTTCTGCTGTCTTTTGCTGTGGATGTACACTTACTAATTTGTTTCTCCCCACTAAAACAAAGTATAAAGAACAAGAATATTGCCTTATTTACTGCTATATTTCCAGTGTCCAAAATACTATCTGGTAAAGAAAGTCATGTGTTGAAGAATGTAAAAACTTGTAGGAGCAATTCTGTTTTCCCCTATCATATATCATAAACATAAATGCTTAGTTATTATTTCTGAGTCATATAACAAGTCCCAGAGAGGAATCACCCCCAGCATCACACCATTCATCTTTTTAATTTTGCTATCCAGTCTCAAATGTTTTTCAGAAGTGATATTTTTATTAACAGAAAATGTAACAGGCCAGATTAGAAGGCCCAAGACCCTAGTTTTCAAGTCAGTTTACACACACTTGAAAGTTAGGGTCTTGCCACTTACTAGTTATTTGCCTCAGTTTCTCCTCTGTGATACAGGGGACAACAAAGTCTTAGGAACAAATGATTTAATGTACAAAGGATTTATTAGCATAGCACCTGATGTATAAAAGCTTTAGAAAAATTCATAACTGCTTATATTGTTTATGAAGAGCTACACAGAAGCGCATATTCAACAGTAAGCCTAGTATTCAATCTACAGTCATTTTTTTTTGTGCTTCAGGAACATTAAAACTTCTACATCTTGCTCTATCAAAAACTTATTTTAAAGCTCCAATGCTGCAACAGATAGAACTGTACTACATAGTTCTTGTTTTATTAATTTAAAGTAAATGAGGTTTGTGCTCAATGTCACCATAAAATAGGAAGAGAGTATGCAAAGATGCTAACAGTTAAAGAGCTGTTCTTATAACTGCTTTAATTCTCTACAAAACATGGAATATATTCTATATAAGTATATACCTAAGAGTCTGCATCAGAGTCTGCTTTGAACTAAATTCTGTCCCTTTAAAATCCATATACTGAAGCCCTAATCCCCAGTGTGGCTACATCTGGAAATAGGGCCTACAGAGAGATAATAAAGGTTACATGGTCTTAAAGGTGAAGCCTTAATCTGATAGGACTGGTGTCACAGGAAAAAGAGATGCCAGAGATCTCTCTCCCTCTCTGTGTGAGCACAAAAGGAAGGGCATGTAAAGACACAGCAAGAAGGTGGCTGTCTGCAAGCCTGGCAGAGAGGCCTCCACCTGACACCAATCCTGATGGCACCTTAATCTTGGGACTTCCAGCATCCAGAACTCTAAGACAATAAATTTAAGCCCACTCAGTCTGTGGTATTCTGTTATGGCAAGCTAAGCAGACTAATACTGGTCTTTGCATTTACATTCCAAACTTGTTCCCATAGAAATCAGGCTATCTTCTTTCTCACCTCATTCTAGGCAGTGTTCAAAAGTTTCTTTATCAAGTAACTTTTCCACCTACCTATGGAAGTCTGGCTCAGAATAATACCCAGTAATTGCCTATTAAGTTTTAGAGTTCTATTGATATCTTACGGTAAAATTTTACATAACAACCTCACCATTAGGAAATATTCAAATGATATTAACATATTTAATACTGCATTGGTATAACACTAAAATGTGTCATAAAATATTCATATTCAATATAGACATCCTCATAGCATCATAACAGAGTGTTGGCTAGACAGTTATCATACAGAAATTCCTTTACAAATCAAGCTCTTTTGGAAAATAAGCCAATATACTGGTATAGGTTAAGGTTTCTCACATTGAATTAAAATAGGACCTGATACATTTCTGAGGTTGAAAAACTTCTTGATTTTATCCCTTTTATAAGGTGGAGCTTTTCTCTCTGTGAGAGAGTAGGCGGGTATCATCATGAACTAATTGTGACATATTTAACATATTTCAATACATAGTAGTTATGGTTCCTTTTGTGGCCCAAGCAGATTCAGTCTTGGTCACTGAGTGAAGCCTTTTCATTTTAGCTGTGTGCTTCTGACATGACCTTAGCTATTTGTGACTGTTTCCATGCTTCCTGATACAACTCAATGATTGAGATTTACCTTACACAATTGTGTTCCAGACCTAGAGTCAGCCATTTCTCTGAAGAGCTCTGATTATTTTTAGTGGAAAATGGTATTAGAAACACAGATATGGGATATGGGAACTAAAGTTGTTTTTATACAAGGTTTGCTTACTGTTTCCAGGCATATTTCATGGGTAAATCTAAGAGATACTTTCTATTCAATAGAAAATATTGATACATAAGTTCCAGTATTATCTTCAATTCAAATTCAAGGTGAGTTATTTTTACTTCCTTGATTTTGCTTTTGTATTCCTTTTCTCTAATACTGAACATCTTGGTTTCTGGAGACAGTAATATAATTGCTGGCTTGTTTTTATCAATATGTACTTAAAAATAGCAATATTATTATTAATAAAATTACTGAATCCAGTTAGGACTTCTCTGGAGTTTTATTTAAACATTAAGGATGTACAGCCTCAATATTATTTTAATTTAAATTAATTTGAGATAATTCTGTGCATTCAAGCCACCAACAGGTATATAAATTCTCCTATCCATCACAAATAAAGAGTAACATACTATCAACTCTGATCTGCACCTTGCTTTAATTCATTTGATAAAATAGCTTAAAAATCATTCTATACAATATTAAGTTTCCCCCCCTTTCCAGCTACCTACACTGAAGTTTATTTAAGCAGTCTAAGACTGTTTCCAATCTTATGCTATTTATTACAAAAAGGACTGCATTTCATATACATACACGTATGCACATGTGACTAAAGACAGGAAAAGGATTTAGAGGAGGAACAACAGTCGTAAGGGAGTAAATTTTCAGAGTCCTTTCTTTTGTCAAATGCTTTATTGAGCTATGCTAGGCACTTCATGTTATTTTTAAATTTACTCCTTCAATAACACTATCAGGCAGGAAATATATCCACTTAGAGATCAGAGAGATTAAAGTAACTAGGTCAAAGTTAGAAAGCCGGTCCCAACTGGCAACTGACCTAAGACTAGGGCCAAGATCTATGTTTTTTTTTTTAAAAAACTACTTAAAATGGATAGGGTAAGGACAAAGTCTAAGTCAGTTATTATTTTTCAATTACATGGGCAGTTTTAATAATCTATCCAAAAAGCATGTCATATAACTGATACAAAAAACCTTTTAAAACTACACTTCAGAAATATGCTGATGCTCACATTAAAAATATACGTGAAAAAATATTAGACCCATATAAGCAATACTGAAGAGAGTAAAATACTTACTTGGATCATTTAGGTCTGACAGGCTTGTTTTCCTTTCTTTCAGGTTTGTGAGTTTGGCTACTTTTGCCCTAGATAAAATGACTTTTCCATTAGTATGTAAATAATTCTGTCCACTCTCATCACAACTCACAATAATATCAACTGGAATCTTTCCCACACTGTTGCCATAAAACTTCTTGGCTGGTAATATTGTGTTTTGTGACTTATGTCCTCCAGAATTCTGATGAATTGATGTTCTTAATGATAATCCAGCAGAGTCATTCAAAGTTACAGTTTGTCTGCAGTTTCTCTGCAAATCCTTAGAAAAAGGAATACCACAACTTTGGCATTTGGTCTGATTTTCTTTTTCTTTCCCACATTTTGGACAAAATCCACACTGTTTAGAAACCTTAAAATCCAAAAGAAAGAAAGAAAGAAAAAAAAGACTTTGGCATTTTATTTCAACATCATGGAACAACAACAATAATCTCAAAATTAATCTATTTCTCATCACCATCACTATGGCTACCACAAAATCCTGAATGTTACTTGGGATTTAGCATCACAACACTGGAAGGAATTTTCGAAACCATCTAGTCCAGCAGTCTTCAAATCAGAGTATGTATATTCCTCAAGGGCTACATAAAGATTTTCTAAGGCATACAGGGCATAAATAATTTTAAGGTAAATCAATATTTAGATGTTCAAGTCACATATATAACCCTTCCAAAAACTGGGCTGATTATGCTTATGTCAAAGTATCACCTGCCACAACTGTTCTCATACTTAAAAAAAAAAAAAAAGAATCCTAAATCCAACTTTCATTTGAAATATTAAAATCGTACATGGCCCTAGGGTATAAAAATCACCAAACCAAATAGAAAGATAATGTTACATGCTGGAAAAATGAACTGATTCTAAGTTCTGGTTAAGACAAACTTTTACAAGGTAATTTATTTCTAAATTATCAGTGCTATAAAAATAGTTTAAGGAAGGCCCAATCTAGGCCTCTTACAATTATACCATATATTTGAATCAGTTCTAATAAGATGGATGAAACTGGAGTAAGCCAGAAAGAAAAACACCAATACAGTATACTAACACATATATATGGAATTTAGAAAGATGGTAATGAGGACCCTGTACGCAGGACAGCAAAAGAGACACAGATGTGTAGAGCGGACTTTTGGACTCTGAGGGAGAGGGAGAGGGAGAGGGAGAGGGAGAGGGAGAGGGTGNCATATACACAATGGAGTATTACTCAGCCATTAAAAAGAATACATTTGAATCAGTTCTAATAAGATGGATGAAATTGGAACCGATTATACAGAGTGAAGTAAGCCAGAAAGAAAAACACCAATACAGTATACTAACACATATATATGGAATTTAGAAGGATGGTAATGAAGACTCTGTATGCAAGACAGCAAAAGAGATACAGATGTGTAGAGCGGACTTTTGGACTCTGAGGGAGAGGGAGAGGGAGAGGGAGAGGGAGAGGGAGAGGGTGGGATGATTTGGGAGAATAGCATTGAAATATGTATACTATCATGTAAGAAATGAATCCCAGTCTATGTTCAATGCAGGATGCACGATGCTTGGGGCTGGTGTATGGGGATGATCTGGAGGGAGGATGTGGGGTGAGAGGTGGGAGGGGGGTTCATGTTTGGGAGTTCATGTAAAAAAATAAATAAATACAAAAAACAATAAAACAAACCAAAAAAAATACTAATAGAGCATTAAAAAATTAATATTACAGATCAGTGTATCCTATCATCTAGATTTTTATCAAACATCTAGAATGTATACAAACCTGAAATGTTCAAAATAGTGCCTGAGTCCAGGCTTGATGTGTTGAAAATTAAAAGTTAAATGAAAAAAAAAAAAAAAACTTAAAACATAAAGTCCAAGGATTCCTCTTTGAAGAAATCAAATTTTATCCTAGCTTTAGCCAGGGAATAATGAAAGAAAGGTTAGGAATGAAGGTTATGAGTTAGCAAAGAGCATGACTAGAGAATGACAAGTATAGTGGAGGAGGACAAACTGTACTCTCAGTGGGATAAAGTCAGAGAAATTCATTACATGTGCTTTACGCAGGTATATTTAAGATAAAATGTGTATATGAGTATGTACATTGCGTTTTAGAAGAAATTGCAGCAGTAACTCTGTATCCCCTAAGTCAATGTATCTCTTCTTAAAAAAAAAGAACTTTAAACAGTTTCATTAAAAATTAGCTTATATACATTTCTTATTTAAAACTCACCATTGTTTCTTTCCTTTATTATCTGCTAGCTAGCTACATGTCTACTATATTTAAACAATAAATTATAATTATCCTGATCATTCATGTATTCTAGATACAGAAACCCAGTATGAAAGAGTAAGTAAGCTCTTTCATGTGGGCTCCTCTAATCTGTCTTGCCACAAAACCAAGTGCTAAACAAAAGAAGGCTTACCTAAAAGTAATTAAACAAAGATTTGTATATATTCTTGGTTCTGTTTATGTGCTTCTAAGTTAAGTGTATTTTAACAATATGTATTATTATTAACAACCTAGGTAGCATATTTAAAAGCAGAGGCATTGCTTTGCCAACAAAAGTCCATCTAGTCAAGGCTATGGTTTTTCCAGTGGTCATGTATGGATGTGAGAGTTGGACTGTGAAAAAAGCTGAGCACTGAAGAACTGATGCTTTTGAACTGTGGTGTTGGAGAAGACTCTGTTTTTTTTTTTTTAATTTAATTTAATTATTTTAATTTTACTTTACAATACTGTATTGGTTTTACCATACATTGACATGAATCCACCACAGGTGTACATGAGTTCCCAATCCTGAACCCCCCTGCCACCTCCCTCCCCATATCATCTCTCTGGGTCATCCTAGTGCACCAGCCTCAAGCATCCTGTATCCTCTATTGAACCTAGACTGGAGAAGACTCTTGAGAGTCCCTTGGACTGCAAGGAGATCCAACCAGTCCATTCTGAAGGAGATCAGCCCTGGAATTTCTTTGGAGGGAATGATGCTGAAGCTGAAACTCCAGTACTTAGGCCACCTCATGCGAAGAGTTGACTCATTGGAAAACACTCTGATGCTGGGAGGGATTGGAGGCAGGAGGAGAAGTGGGGACGACAGAGGATGAGATGGCTGGATGGCATCACTGACTTGATGAATGTGGGTCTGAGTGAACTCCGGGAGTTGGTGATTGACAAGGAGGCCTGGTGTGCTGTGATTCATGGGGTCACAAAAGTCGGACACAACTGAGCAACTGAACTGAACTGATTATTATTACTTGCAATATCTTAAATCTGAAGTTTTGATAAAATTTTGTGATATGCCTTCTGTATGGTGCATCTGCTTCTTGTAGTTGCAACAGTATCAAATCTAGGCAGGCAAAATTGGCCTGAATACATTTTTAAATACTCTAGCAAATACACCCTTAAAATGGATGTGTAGGAAAAGTCAGCTCTTAGGTAACATCTTTCAGTTGCTAACAATGTACAGCCATTTTGCTCATTATACCTTAAGTTAAAGCTCTTGAAGTCAAGACAAAGTCAAGACAACTTGAAGCATAGAAAAAGTATCAGGCAAGTTCCTAGTTACTGAAAATATTTCATTTATAGAGCTTGGCTTGGACAATGAAGACACAGTTTCAAGGTGTTGCTGAGAATATAGTTGGTATTGTTCAGGAGGTAAAGCCTCTGTAAAGATAAAATCTTTCCTTCTGGTTGGTTCAAGAATCTTCTTGTTTTACTCCACTCCTCACCTAAGATTATGTAAAAAATAAAGGAAACCAAAAATCCAAAAAAAAAAAAAGTTTTTTTGACAGTAGAGCATCATATGATTTTGAAGCCTATAATGTAGGAGTTCAAGGTATTTGGTGATATTATTGTAATAAAGCTCTTTCCATACTCATATACCTATTTATGTGAACAAGGTTCTTCAGCACTTACATCTATAAGAAGGAAAACATGAATAGATGCTGAATCCAGTTTCAATATGTAACATAATATTCATCCTTGAACATATAAAATAATTGAGAAAAATAGTCTGTCTCTAATTAAAAGATGCACCTCCAATAATTTTGCTTTTACATCAAACTATTCAGCAAACTTTGTATAAAATATATGGCTTTAATAATTATATACTATTAATAGGTGTATATTATTAATTTGGATGTGCCCAGATCCATATATGAGGAGACTGATCTAAATATTCTATTTTAAAAGGTAACTCCTTTTTACTGTGTCAACTATTACATCCTGTGTGACCTTTTAAATTCAGGATGAAAAATGCTAAATGTCAACTTAAGAATACATAAGAGGACAATATAAGCATTTAAAATTCTTTTGGGTGACAAAAGACATCAAGTAGTTGCAGGACCAACAGATAGGTGGTAATTATATATGATTAAATGTATAGAATTACATTTCAAAATTCATCAAACTGAATGCTTAAGTTCTATGCATTTTTATTTTATGTAAATTTATGACTCAAAAATATGTGCACAAGCAAAAAAGGCCTATAAAGACCACTACTGTAGACTTACCTGTTTGCTGTAAAGATGAAAAAAACTGACAGAGAAATTGCTAACTTTGCCCAACTGACCATGACAAAGCTGTTCTATTATACCATGTTACCTATTTGAGGGTCTACCCCAGACAACAAAAAGGAATGAAATTTGTTACCCAGATAACACAAAGGAATGAAAACCAACCAGGGCAAAATTAAACTTAATAGGTAGAACTTCAGCTCAGCATATGTAGATTGTACTTTTTTTTTTCCCCTCTGCCAAGACATAAAGAATTCAATTATGCTATTTTGAATGCATATGTAAGTTATGTGAACAACTGGTTAGATACAAAGGAGCAGTCCCTACCTACATACTACCCGATGACGAAATATCTAAACCTGTTAAAAAAAAAAAAAGAAAATCTAAACCCCCTCATTTTCATGATGAGCATAGATCTCCACATCTAGCTAGTTTTAAACACATTCATTTACGTGAAAACTAGACCCTCATTTGTCACAGTGGGAGTCAGCTCTATGTAAGCTAATTCTGTCTTTTATTAAGAAGAATCAAGGATATCATCAAGCTGGGTTCAGACTGGCTCCAATACTTTAGTGTCTATAATAAAGGATATATTTCAATAAAAAGAACCCTATGTAAAAAAAAAAAAAGAAAATCTAAACCCCCTCATTTTCATGATGAGCATAGATCTCCACATCTAGCTAGTTTTAAACACATTCATTTACGTGAAAACTAGACCCTCATTTGTCACAGTGGGAGTCAGCTCTATGTAAGCTAATTCTGTCTTTTATTAAGAAGAATCAAGGATATCATCAAGCTGGGTTCAGACTGGCTCCAATACTTTAGTGTCTATAATAAAGGATATATTTCAATAAAAAGAACCCTATGGAAAAATAATACTTTCACATATTTGCTTTTATAAAATTGATACTGAAACAGAAAAAGCACTTCCCTACTATTAAAAATTTTAATATTAAAATATAGAAGGAACCATATCATGAGCTATTATCATATGCCATCCACAGGCTAAGAAACAGGTATCTTAGAACTGTTTGCAGCAATTAGGAACAAAATGCAGATCAGCTTAACCAAACATGGTATTACACTGTTCATGATAAAAACTAGAGATTAAGAATTTTATCAACCTAGTGATCAAAAAAACCAGAATCTCAACATTATTCAATTATTTTTAGTAAAATAGCAAATTTTCTTAACAGTTTTATGTTAAATATGAATTCCTTCAGAAAACAAAGATTAATTAAAGTGTCATTTCCCTCCTCTTTGGTCAATGGAACACTTTAAAATAAATCCAAATCTCATTATCACATATTATCTGCCAGTCTATTACACATTAATAATAACCTGTATACTTAATTAAGAATAATCGTGTCTCCAATGAGACACCACTGAGACAATTTCATGTTTTGTTAAATATTCTGAACCTGTTATAATCTCATTAAATACCAAAGACTTCGTTTTCTTACAAGCAGTATGTAATGTGAAATTTCACAGACTATACGTGGAAAGAAAAACCACTCATCTTGTTAAAAAATTTAAAATTACACAGAGGATGGCTACAATCTATTCTTTATCTCCACTAAGAAAAGAATAAGTGGCACAGAAGTAAAGAGTAAGAAGAAATAAAATATATTTTTGATGTTAAAAAAAAATTCTGAGGCTTTTAGCTGGCATGCCTAAGGAAGGAAGGATGGTGTGTGTGTGGGAAGCAGCTTTCCTCTTTTCTCCTCCTTTCCAGGGGTCCAGCCAAGGGCTAAGCAGTGTGGGTGATGGCAGCAGAGCCCAAGCCAATCTTAGGCTTGCATACCAGCAGACTGGTCACAGAAAACTCAACTGGGCAAATACGCTGGAGATAATGGCAGAGAGGTTTCTCAGTCAGAGAAGGGAGTTACAAAAACATGCAAAGCACAAAAGGCTAAAATAAACACTGTGCTGTTGGACTAGAATTGGAGTTATCAATGTATACTTGTGAATTTTAATATATACTCAATATTAATACATATATACACAGATATGCCTAGTTCAGTCTGCTGAGAGGGCCTACAAATTTGACACCCAATAGCAACAAGCACAACTACTGCCCAAATATCTTCCTTTCACTTATACAAACAATGACTCCTTGGAGAAATGCATGACTACAGAGCTGATACAGAGAAATACAAAGAAATCTAGACCACCTAGTTATACCAGAAAGCAAGTACTCAAATAATGATGGGGATACGTCAAAAAGAAAACAGCCAGCTTGAATAACTTTCCATGGGCCAAATCTAGGGCAATTTGAGCATCAAATTGCTCAAACTGCTCAAATTGCTCAGCTGTAGAGAATAACCTTTCTGAGAAAAATAAGAATCTATGTCTCCATGCTGATAAAAATAGAAACTATGGTAAATGTGAGATAAGAAAAAACTCTTATTAACAAATAAGTACAGAAATACTAGGGAACTCCCAGGTGGCTCAGTGGTAAAGAATCCGCTTGCCAGTGCAGGAGATGTAAGTTAGATCCCTGGGTCGGAAAGGTTCCCTAGAGCAGGAAATGGCAACTTGCTCCAGTATTCTTGCCTGGAAAATTCCATGGACTGAGAAGCCTGGCGGGCTACAGTCCATAGAGTCACAGAGTCAGACATGAAAGGATTAACTGAGTACACAGAAATACCCATTAAAAACACCTACTAAAAATACCTGGAAAATGAGACAGCAAAAGAGACACAGATATATAGAACAGTCTTTTGGACTATGTGGGAGAGGGAGAGGGTGGGATGATTTAGAAGAATGGCATTGAAACATGTATATCATATATGAAACGAAAAATAAAATAAAATAAATAAATAATAAAAAGAGAAAAAATAAATAACTAAAAATAAAATAGCTAGAAAAATCTAGAAGGAGTACATCTTAAACAAGATAAAAGTAAGTATCAGCAATAATGTCAAAATCAACATTATATACCTCCTGACATGATGCAATAAGATCATAGCATCACCTCTGAGGAATCTTGAAAAATATATACATCATGAAGAATCTGCAGACCAATTCAACTTGAGGTACAAAATAAGTGGCCTATATTTCTTACAAATATCAAGGTTACGAATGACAAAGGAACATCAAGGAATTATTCCAGATTAAAGAAGACTGAAGATCACTACAACTCAGTGTAACATGATCCTGAACTGGATCCTGTTTCCATAAAGGACATGGTTAGAGAAAATGTGAATGGAGTTTGTGCATTAGATGATAATTCTGGACCCATGTTAATTAAACATTTTTGACAGTTGTACTCTGGTTATACATGAGAATTTTATTTTAAAAGAATTCTGATTGAGAGCGATTATGTGAAGTATGGTGTAGGGAAGTATTCATACGTCTTTTCAGAAAGATAAATATTCTGGATTTGTGACAATTGAAAAATGATCTAATGAAGGCAGAAAAGTTTCCCAAAGTAACCTTTTCTAGTTCTCTTCCAGTCCTATTTGAAAACATCACCAGAATTTAATAAGTACTAAAAATAGTATTAATAAAAATACCAACTGATTAGCAGCAAAGAATAATTTCTCTACCCACCTCTAAATCAGTTAAATATTTTTTGGAAGCAGGAGACGGAGAAGGTGGGGTAGACTGATATGTACTACTGTGACGTTTCTGTGCAACTTTCCTTTTAATTTCAGACTCCAGGTGTGATTCAGACTCTTCTGTTTTTTTCATTATACGATCTAAAAAAAAAGGGGGGGAGTACTAAAATTAAACTTTATAAATTTCTCATTTTTCACTATGAAAAAAATACTAACTCATATTGTCAAATGATGTTTTAGCTAAAAGAAACTAATGTTTCAATATGTACAATAGAGAAAAATAGAACTTTAGGCCAGAGCCAGTAGCCATCTCCTGGGTTCTCTTGTCTGTCCTTCACCAGGGTGACTTTCCACCTGCTCTACTGTGTACCATTTTCATCAAGTGTACCAATACTCTCTTCAGCTTGTTCTGTGCTACTAAGGCAACATAGTACCTTCTGCACTGAGTCACGCACACGTTTCTTTTTCCTATTTAGATCAGTAATGAGAAAAACATGAATTCAAATGTTGGGCACAACTGTTTCGATAAAGGAAAGTAATTCTCAATTTAATGGCTTTTTAAATACAAGACATGAAAGAGAATTTTCTTCATTATTTTTCAATGTAAAGTCAACCATTTTCATTTCTAATAATTCATAATTAGAATTTTAAAATGATTTCACAAATTTCAAACAGAACAAGTTAAAATTCATTACAATTTGACTTCATCAGCAAAGAAAACTGAACATGTATCTAAATCAAAAGTTAATGAACCTACGCTGATGACTAATCCATGTTGTTGTATGGCAGAAACCAACACATTGTAAAGCAATTATCCTCCAATTGAAAATAAAATGAAAAGGCATTAAAAGTTAATAAATCTAAAACAAAGGTGTTCTACCTGCATAATCCCAAGTATGTTAAATATTTCCATTTTCCTATCTTTAACATCCTCTAAAACTGTCTTAAGAAACCCATGCAATTATTGTTGCTTGGTGCAACCACAGAGTTCCACCTCCTCAGCATTTGCTCAGTCAGAATACCTTTATTTTCCTGGACGCCGAAGCTAGAAATCTAAGTAATCACTGACTTGTCCCAGTGAGTCCTTCCTCACAGTCAAGGGAATTCTACTACAGTCAAGGGTCTTAAACTCATTCCTTCCTCTCCAATTCCACTGCCACTGTACTTCAGATGCTTAACTCCTGCCTAAATTGATCTCCCTCATTCCAATTTTGTTTGCTTCAAATCATTCTCCACTACGGCCAAAGTGATCTTTCAAATAATCTAATCATTCTAATGTTTAAAGTGTTAGTCACGCAGTCATGTCCGACTCTTTGTGACCCCAAAGACTGTAGCCTGCCAGGCTTCTCTGTCTATGGGATTTTCCAGGCAAGAATGCTGGAGTGGGTTGGCATTTCCTTTTCCCTAACGCTGAAAATCTTTCAATAATTTCAGTAGCTTAGGAAAAAAGTCTAAACCCCATATCTTGGCAAGGTGAAGTTTGTATTGATATTCCAGTCTTAATTTTAAAAGAAAACAAAAACACTATACCTCAAAGAAGTGCATTTCTCCAGGGTATTTTCTTTCTCACCCTCATATATATATCATTCTCTTTGCAAGCAAAGTCCTCCCTATTTATCTAGTAAATTCAAACTATTCTTCATTAAGAAGCTACCTCTGGCCCACACTATGCATGATGAAGCACATCCTCAGAGCTTCCACAGCACTTGATCCATACTTCTATTAGCACTCATTTCTCTCTCTGCTAATTATTTACACTGATCTGTTTCCTCCATTATACTGTTGGCTCTGAAAAAGCAGAAACAATGTTTTACTCACATGTATTCTCAGTGTTTAGAAACTGCACAAGGCAAGGGCTCAAAACATGTTTACTGGATTAATGAGTCACATTACAAAACATCATATGACACAAGTTTTAGTAACAGATCTAGATACGTCAGGACTCAGCTAGGGAGCGGAAGGAAAAGCTGTCCCCAAGAACACCTTATGGAGCAGTTGCTCCAGCCAGAGCATCCAGGTGTTAGTTATAGTCCTATGAAAGCTAACATTGGTATGGTGTTAAATGGATTAGATCAGATCTAAAAACAAGTTTCCAAATAAATGAGTATTAAAGAACTAGAATGTGGCACTAAGTGAAAAAAGAAAAAAAAAAAAAAAGGAGGCAGACAAGATATGAAATTCAGAAAATATACAGTTATCTGGAATACACAATCGATTACTGGCATAATTTAATTTACAGAGACAGCTATCTTAAAACATGGGATTTTCTTTCTCCTTCAACTTTTTTTGGTCTTACTAATTAAATTTTTGTATACAAAAGAGCTTTTTCCTTTTAAACATATTTTAGGAATCTCTGTAATCCCTACAAAATCTTTGCAAATCATTTTGCTCAAGTATGTCTCTATATCTTTTTCCTGACAGACCCTACTTACAGAATGACATTTAAAAAACTATTATCATTTCAATCCAGATCATATAATCACACTCTTCTGTCCACTGTTGCTATCTCATCATGTCTAAGTCACATTTTTCTCTACCACATAATTAACAAGGGAGAAACGAGTGGCCCAAGCCCTGAAAGAAACAGAAACATTTTTATTGATAATAGAGAAAAACAGTGTATATATGTACCGCATCTTTATCCATTCCTGTGTCCATGAGCATTTAGGATGCTTCCTGGCTATTGCTATTACGATGCTTTATCTATTGCTGCTCTGGCTATTACGATGCTCTGGCTATTGCTGGTAGAGCTGCAATGAATACTGGGGTGCAGGTATCTTTTCGAATTGTGGTTTTCTCTGGGTATATGCTCAGAAGTGAGGTAGATAGATCTTATGGGAGCTCTGTTTTTGGTTTTTTAGGGAGGCTCCATACTGTTCTCCACAGTGGCTGTACCAATTTACAAGGTAGAAGGGTTCCTTTTTCTTCTTGACAAATATACACCACTAACAGATAACTAAACACACGCACACATACCAGAAGAAAAACCCAGAACCAATATACAAAGTACCAAAAGAGCTAATTTTAAATAATCCAGTACTATGACTGGCTCACTAATTACTCTGAGAAAATTAATTCTGGAGAAACTAATTTTGGCAAATCAGATAAAAAAGAAACCGCTTTCCCAACTTAAAGATTTACACCATAAGATGGCATTTAAAATACTGCCTTCAATACTGTACTTAATCCTCATTTATGGCCTAACAAGCCCAATCCTGTAATCATTGCATGGGCCCAATTAAATAATGTGCTGTCTTAAATGTCTTAAGCTCTGCAGAAGAGGTTACTCTGCAGAAGTCGTGTCTTTGCGACCCCATGGACTGTAGCCTACTAGGCTCCTCTGTCCATGGGATTTTCCAGGCAAGAGTACTGGAGTGGGTTGCCATTTCCTTCTCCAGAGGATCTTCCTGACCCAGGGATCGAACCCAGGTCTCCCACACTGTGGGCAGACGCTTTACCGTCTGAGCCACCAGGGAAGTCTAAATAATGTGCTAGCAATCAGTAATTTCCTCACCTGGAAATATAAGATGTTCATTCACATTGAACACCTAATGTTCATATGTTCCCCCCAAAGTTTATTTTACAATAGCTTATATATATATTAGTATATCCTTTTTCAGCTGGATTATATCTATAATATGGAAACTTCTGTATCATTGTTATTATAAAATGATTTAAAAGATTTTCATTAATTTTTAAGAAAACAAATTTTGGCCCCCAAAAAAAGACAATAAAGGAAAACAATTTGGAGTGGGTTGCCATTTCCTTCTCCAGAGGATCTTCCTGACCCAGGGATCGAACCCAGGTCTCCCACACTGTGGGCAGACGCTTTACCGTCTGAGCCACCAGGGAAGTCTAAATAATGTGCTAGCAATCAGTAATTTCCTCACCTGGAAATATAAGATGTTCATTCACATTGAACACCTAATGTTCATATGTTCCCCCCAAAGTTTATTTTACAATAGCTTATATATATATTAGTATATCCTTTTTCAGCTGGATTATATCTATAATATGGAAACTTCTGTATCATTGTTATTATAAAATGATTTAAAAGATTTTCATTAATTTTTAAGAAAACAAATTTTGGCCCCCAAAAAAAGACAATAAAGGAAAACAATTTTAAAATCTGACCCCTCCCTCATTCAAGATTATAGGGTACCAAAAGAAAGAGACAGAAACAGAAAGAATGACATACTTAGAAGTTTTAAGATAAAGCTTTATCTTAAGGTAAACACAGCTAAGAAGATTATGATAATTCATGTGTAAATTAACTAGTTTCAAATTATAGCCAGAAATATAAAATGGCTAAATACTTAAAACTTGATGAGTATAAAAAAACAACAAATCTCCAACAAGAGGCTCATGAAAGTTTTAGCAGCTGACTATGAAAGGTATTTCCAAACCCTCAAAGCACTCGAGGGAGGTACTTAAGATAAAACCTATCCCCAACCCCACCACCTTTTAGGGATGAGAAGGTGAACAGAGTATTAATCCAAGACCACACAAAACAAACACCAATATTAAGATGGGGCACCGTAAAACTCCTAAAAGAAAACATAAGCAGAACATTCTCTGCCATAAATCAAACCAATATTTTCTTAGGTCAGTCTCTCAAAGCAACAGAAATAAAAGCAAAAAAATAAATAAATAAATAAACCAATGAGATCTAATCCAACTAATAAGCTTTTGCACAGCTAAAGAAACCATCAGCCGAACAAAGACAATCTATGAACTGGGAGAAATTATTTGCAAATGATGTGAACAAAAAGGGCTTAATTTCCAAAATATATAAATAGCTCATACAAAACAAACAACCCAATCAAAAAATAGGCAGAAACGAAAACAGACATCTCTCCAAAGAAGACATACAAATGGCCAACAGGTGCATGAAAAGATGCTCAACATCACTAATTACTAGAGATTATTAGAGAAGTACAAATCAAAAGCTACAATGAGGTATCACCTCACACCAGTCAGAATGACCACTATAAAAAAATCTGCAATAAATGCTGGAGAGGATGTGGAGAAAAGGAAATCCTTCTACACTATTGGTGGGAATGTAAACCGATACAGCCATTATGAAGAACAGAAAGGAGAGTGCTTAAATAAAAAAAAAAAAAAAAAGGAGGCAGACAAGATATGAAATTCAGAAAATATACAGTTATCTGGAGACAGCTATCTTAAAAGAGACAGCTATCTTAAAACATGGGATTTTCTTTCTCCTTCAACTTTTTTTGGTCTTACTAATTAAATTTTTGTATACAAAAGAGCTTTTTCCTTTTAAACGTATTTTAGGAATCTCTGTAATCCCTACAAAATCTTTGCAAATCATTTTGCTCAAGTATGTCTCTATATCTTTTTCCTGACAGACCCTACTTACAGAATGACATTTAAAAAACTATTATCATTTCAATCCAGATCATATAATCACACTCTTCTGTCCACTGTTGCTATCTCATCATGTCTAAGTCACATTTTTCTCTACCACATAATTAACAAGGGAGAAACGAGTGGCCCAAGCCCTGAAAGAAACAGAAACATTTTTATTGATAATAGAGAAAAACAGTGTATATATGTACCGCATCTTTATCCATTCCTGTGTCCATGAGCATTTAGGATGCTTCCTGGCTATTGCTATTACGATGCTTTATCTATTGCTGCTCTGGCTATTACGATGCTCTGGCTATTGCTGGTAGAGCTGCAATGAATAACTGGGGTGCAGGTATCTTTTCGAATTGTGGTTTTCTCTGGGTATATGCTCAGAAGTGAGGTAGATAGATCTTATGGGAGCTCTGTTTTTGGTTTTTTAGGGAGGCTCCATACTGTTCTCCACAGTGGCTGTACCAATTTACAAGGTAGAAGGGTTCCTTTTTCTTCTTGACAAATATACACCACTAACAGATAACTAAACACACGCACACATACCAGAAGAAAAACCCAGAACCAATATACAAAGTACCAAAAGAGCTAATTTTAAATAATCCAGTACTATGACTGGCTCACTAATTACTCTGAGAAAATTAATTCTGGAGAAACTAATTTTGGCAAATCAGATAAAAAAGAAACCGCTTTCCCAACTTAAAGATTTACACCATAAGATGGCATTTAAAATACTGCCTTCAATACTGTACTTAATCCTCATTTATGGCCTAACAAGCCCAATCCTGTAATCATTGCATGGGCCCAATTAAATAATGTGCTGTCTTAAATGTCTTAAGCTCTGCAGAAGAGGTTACTCTGCAGAAGTCGTGTCTTTGCGACCCCATGGACTGTAGCCTACTAGGCTCCTCTGTCCATGGGATTTTCCAGGCACGAGTACTGGAGTGGGTTGCCATTTCCTTCTCCAGAGGATCTTCCTGACCCAGGGATCGAACCCAGGTCTCCCACACTGTGGGCAGACGCTTTACCGTCTGAGCCACCAGGGAAGTCTAAATAATGTGCTAGCAATCAGTAATTTCCTCACCTGGAAATATAAGATGTTCATTCACATTGAACACCTAATGTTCATATGTTCCCCCCAAAGTTTATTTTACAATAGCTTATATATATATTAGTATATCCTTTTTCAGCTGGATTATATCTATAATATGGAAACTTCTGTATCATTGTTATTATAAAATGATTTAAAAGATTTTCATTAATTTTTAAGAAAACAAATTTTGGCCCCCAAAAAAAGACAATAAAGGAAAACAATTTTAAAATCTGACCCCTCCCTCATTCAAGATTATAGGGTACCAAAAGAAAGAGACAGAAACAGAAAGAATGACATACTTAGAAGTTTTAAGATAAAGCTTTATCTTAAGGTAAACACAGCTAAGAAGATTATGATAATTCATGTGTAAATTAACTAGTTTCAAATTATAGCCAGAAATATAAAATGGCTAAATACTTAAAACTTGATGAGTATAAAAAAACAACAAATCTCCAACAAGAGGCTCATGAAAGTTTTAGCAGCTGACTATGAAAGGTATTTCCAAACCCTCAAAGCACTCGAGGGAGGTACTTAAGATAAAACCTATCCCCAACCCCACCACCTTTTAGGGATGAGAAGGTGAACAGAGTATTAATCCAAGACCACACAAAACAAACACCAATATTAAGATGGGGCACCGTAAAACTCCTAAAAGAAAACATAAGCAGAACATTCTCTGCCATAAATCAAACCAATATTTTCTTAGGTCAGTCTCTCAAAGCAACAGAAATAAAAGCAAAAAAATAAATAAATAAATAAACCAATGAGATCTAATCCAACTAATAAGCTTTTGCACAGCTAAAGAAACCATCAGCCGAACAAAGACAATCTATGAACTGGGAGAAATTATTTGCAAATGATGTGAACAAAAAGGGCTTAATTTCCAAAATATATAAATAGCTCATACAAAACAAACAACCCAATCAAAAAATAGGCAGAAACGAAAACAGACATCTCTCCAAAGAAGACATACAAATGGCCAACAGGTGCATGAAAAGATGCTCAACATCACTAATTACTAGAGATTATTAGAGAAGTACAAATCAAAAGCTACAATGAGGTATCACCTCACACCAGTCAGAATGACCACTATAAAAAAATCTGCAATAAATGCTGGAGAGGATGTGGAGAAAAGGAAATCCTTCTACACTATTGGTGGGAATGTAAACCGATACAGCCATTATGAAGAACAGAAAGGAGAGTGCTTAAAAAAAAAAAAAAACTAGGAATAAACCTACCATATGACCCATCAATCCCACCACTGGGCATACACCCTGAGAAAACTGCAATTCTAAAAGACATATGCACCCCAATGTTCACTGCAACACTATTTATTGCCAGGACATGGAAGCAACCTAGATGTCCATCTAACCATGAATGGATAAAGAAGATGTGATACATATATACAACAGAATATTACTCAGCCTTGAAAAAGAACAAATGTGTCAGTTCCAGTGAGGAACCTAGAGCCTGTAATACAGAGTGAAATATGTCAGAAAGAGGAAAACAAACATATTTTAACACAGACATATGGAATCTAGAAAAATGCTATTGATGAACCTACTAGCAAGGAAGGAATGGAGATGCAGATGAAGAGAATGGAATTGTGGACACAGTGGGATGAATGGAGAAAGTAGCACTGACATGCATATACTATCACATGTAGAACAGATGGTTGGCGAGAAGTTGTCTGTAACACAGGGATCCCAGTCTGGTGCCCTGTGATGATTAGAGGTGGCATGGGACAAGCGGAGGGAGGCTCTGGAGGGAAGGGATACATGTACAATTATGGCTGATTTGTGTTGCTGTATGGCAGAAACTAATAATGTTGCAAAGTAAGTTTCTTAAAATTAAAAAATTTTAAATAAAATATTCTTTACACAAAAAAAAACTACAATGAGGTATCACTCTATACCAGTCAGAATGGCCATCATTAAAAGGTCCAGCAACAATAAATGTTGGAGAGGGTGTGGAGAAAAGAAAACCCTCCTACACTGTTAGCAGGAATATAAATTAGTGCACCCACTATGGAGAACAGTATGGAGTTCCTCAAAAAACTAAAACTACAACTACTATATTATCGAGCAATCCAGACAAAACTCTGGTTCAAAAAGACGCATGCAGGCTTCTGGTTAAAGACAATGGGGTAGGACGCACTCCCCCTGCAAGGACACCAAAATAACAACTAGCTTTTGAACCACCACTGACAGGAGAACGCTGCTGCTGCTGCTAAGTCACTTCAGTCGTGTCCGACTCTGTGCAAGCCCACAGACGGCAGAACACTGGAACCCACCAAAAAAAGTACCCTAAGAAGCTGCAGCCAGACAATAGGAGGGGGCAATCATGATACAATCAAATCCCATACCTGCCAGTGGGTGATGTACAAACTGGGGAACAACAATACCAAACAAGTTCTCCCACTATCGTGAAGGTCCTCAACTCCACATCAGGCTTCGCAGCCTAGGGATCTGGAAAAGGACCGGGAATCCCCAGGGAGTATGAGCTTGAAGGCCAGTGGGATTTGACTACAGGACTTCCACAGGACTGGAGGAAACAGAGACTCCAGTCTTGGAGGGCACAAACAAAATCTTGCCCACACCAAGACCCAGAGAAAAAGAGCAGTGACCCCACAGGAGATTGAACCAAAACCCCCTGGTCATGCTGAAGGGTCTCCTGTGGAGGCATGGGTTGGCAGAGTCAGAGACTCTTTGTGGGTCACATGGGCTGTAGTCCACCACGCTCCTCTGTCCATGGGATTCTCAGGCAAGAACACTGGAGTGCAGTGCCATGCTCTTCTCCAGAGGATCTTCCTGACCCAGGGATCAAACCCATGACTCTTGCATCTTCTGCATTGGCAGGTGAGTTTCTACAACTAGTGCCACCTTTGTTGGATCATACATATATAATTACCTTAAATGGATTAAATGTACCAATTAAAAGACACAGACTGGCTGTGTGGATGAAAATAAGTACATGTATGCACTTCCACGTGGCACATCACTCTGCTGGAACCCACAAATTGCATGTCATTATTTTATAATGTTAGGTTAATCATGTCCCCATTATGATTTGCAATTGTAATTATCTTTTATTTTTTTGTCTGGCTATTTCTTGTGAAAGCTGATAAACATCTATTACTAATGTGCTTATGTAACTCTCACTTACTCAATACCACTATATCATGATTGATCAACAGAACAATAACAGAATTCTAAATAACCAAAGCTACTGTTTAATAGAAAAGCCTGTAATTCCTTTTTAAAATCCAGATGCATATTAGGATTATCTTTGAATTAAAAAAAAAAATACAAATGCGTGTTTTATTTTTCTCCAAAGCTCCAGATACGTTTCTAACGAGCAGCTATGTTTGAAAACAACGGGACTATATTATGATATTTTACTTTTATATAGCTGGTTTCCCTTTTGTTATTTCATATTCAATGCTCCTATATCATTCACTTTATATTTTCCAATTTCTCCATCTCTTCTTTCTTTGATATTCTCAAGTGTAGTAGAAAGGCTTTTGTATACATACATACAAATAGCATGTATAATATATATATTTTAGAAAACTTACCAATTTTTGCCTAAAAACCTTGCAATATTTTGATTCCCTTTGTTTGACTTAATATGAAAAGAAAGCTAGATTTATAATTTAAAAAAAACAGGTATGCAACAAGAAACAAAGGTGTACTGTATAGCACAAGTAACTACAGTCAGTATCTTGTAATAATCTATAATGGAAAATAATCTTAAAAATAATATATATGTGTATGTATAACTGAATCACCTTGCTTTGCATCTGAAACATTGTAAGTCAACTCTACTTCAATAAAATATATATATTATGGATAAGAATAACTTATATTAAGGCAAATTAAAAAAAATTACATGCACTCCAATGTTCAGAGCAACACTGTCTAGAATAGTCAAGACACGGATGCAAGTTAAATGTCCATCAACAGATGAACGTATAACAGGCAGACAGAGGAATACCACCCCACCATAAAAAAAGAAAGAAAGAATGCCATCTGCAGCAACATGGATGGACCTAGAGGTTATCATACTAAATGAAGTAAGTCAAATAGATTATCATATGACATCACTTATATCAATCTATGTGGGATCTAAAGTATGATACAAATGAACTCAATTAAAAATACCAGAAACAGACTCACAGACATAGAAAACAAATCTACGATTACAAAGGGGAAAGGGGTGAGACAAATAAATTAGGAGTTAGGCATTAGCAGATACAAACTACTATATATAAAACAGACAAATACCAAGATAAGGCCCTACTGTATAGCACAGAGAACTATATTCAATATCTTGTATTAATAATAATCTAATGGAAAAGAATATGAAAAAGAACGCATACTATACATATAACTGAATCATTCTGCTGTACACCAGAAACTAAAACTGTAAATCAACTATACTTTGATTAAAAAAAAGAAAAAGATTAGAATAGTTCCTGGTGGATTTTCTAGTTCAATGTCTTTTTAATATACCCCCCTATGTCCAGGTGTGCAGAAAAGATAAATATGGAAGCTATTATGAGACAAGTAAAAGCGGTTGAATCTATGCTTTAAAAAAGAATGGTCCTCCATAAAAAGAATGTTTACAGTAGCTTTCCTCATAAAAAACAAACAGACAAACCTAGAAACAACTCAGGTATCCATCATAGGAGATTGATAAATAACTGTTACAGCCCTACAATACAATACTAAAGAACAACAAATTGCTAATGCATGCAACAACACTGGTGAATGTCACAAATTCATCCTGAGTGAAAAGAAGACTTACATAAGAGTGTATACACTGTATTATTCCACTTATGTGAAAATGGTTACCTAGGATGGGGCAGCGATGAGAAGTAACTGGTAGGAACAAAAGGGAATATTCTGAAGTGATGATATCATTTACACTATGTGTTCCCAGGGCCTTGGGTTACAAAGGTGTGTATACCTGTCAAAATGTATTCAACTGTACACTATGACTTGTAAATTTCATTATATGTAAATTCTATTTCAAAAAAAAACAAAACTGGTGTTTGTAATTTTAAATGTACTGGAAAAGTAGATGAATTTATAAAAAATTTTTAGATATACAAATACATAATGAAGTAGTGTTCATTACAGAATCTATGTGGTACATGTAAATTCACTTTTAAAAGTTAGTGTTTTGGTATGTTTGACAATTTTCATAATAGAAGTTGGAGGTTGGGTGGGGCAAGGATAAGGATAGCCCTTTATTTTCATTTGAAAATTTAGCTCTGCTGGAAAATATATACCTCAAGGATAGTTAAGATACAAACACCTATCTTTATTATGGTATTATGGTTATTTATTTGCTTTTAAGTTATTTTTATTACCTTTTAAAAGAGAAAGACAAATTAGAAAAATGGTTTTCTCCATCATGTCACTGTTACTATGACCGATTCATTATAAAATTAAAGTCATATATCATATTCTCAATATAATTTCCTTAAAAATCACTTTGGGCTATGCTGAATGTGTGTGATAAACAGAGAACACGACAGGCAGACATGAATAAAAGAAGAAACTCAAATGGCCACTTAACATACAAAATGCCTGGTCATTAATAAGGAAATGTGAAAAAACAAATACTACTTCCCGATCAGTCTGGCAAAGCCTGAAAGAATGGTAAGATCTAATACTGCTGAGGAGCATATGAGAAAATAAACACAGATCATGCCTGCTGGGTGCTGATACCCTTTATAGAAAGCATTTTGGCAGAAACATAGCAAAAGTCTTTAAAATGTACATAACTTTTGACCATGTAATTTTATTTCTAAGGACTTGATCTAAGGAAATAACATAAAATACACAAAATGTGCTAAATTATTAATCATAATATATAATATCAAAACATTAAAAAATTATACTATATAAATATAGTGGGTCACTTCACATCTATTACAAAATAAGAGACTTGGCTATACTCCATTTGATTCTTTAATTGTGTCTTTCATTTTGGTTTTCCTCTGGAATTCCAGTATCTCTTAATGAGAGTACAGAAACCAGATAATATCATAACAAAGTCAAGATGCAAGTTATAGAACAATACACAGTATAAATGCATCAAAAAATAGCTATACATGCATAGAAGTCTGGCAAGTTATCTATATATGTTAAGATACTAAAAGAAGATACCTTGACTGATTAAGATGAGGGGATATATTTTTTATGCAAATGAGTTAAACACTGCTAAGTCAGACGATTTAAGTTAGAATCATAATGTAATTATAAAATCATAATTACATTAAGAAATTTACTCAGAGAAAGCACATAACATCTATTAATTCTCTGATAAGAACACAAAATCAGAATGAAAAACAAAAAGGAAGCTTAAGAAATAAGAAAAAAAAAGAGAGATCTTAATTAAGACGTTATTTTTCATGCTTAGAAAAACTGTAAAAAGAACACCAAACAAAAAACTAACAGGATATGTGACATGTCCAAAAATTATACCAACACTTAGTCTTTACAAGCTTTAGTTTAACTGTACAGAACTGCTTTATCAGTAATTACTAGACTAGTGCTGATAAATAACTATAATTCATATTAAATGCCTTTTAAATGCAAAATAAAGGAGAAAAATAATAAAGGAAGTCCTCATAAGTGTTAAGAACTATAAAAAGACAGTGATACCTTTAAAGGAGGAAATTATTCCAGGTGCTATGCCACTAACTACTGATCCTGGGGTTTGAAAATAGTATTTTAAAAGCTATCTCCAAAGAAATCCTAAAATAAAATGCAATCTTTATGAAACAATATACACAACATTATTATAGCCCTGTCATTCATACTATATCTAAGTATATATGAACCTACCTAACACAAAACTGAACTGACCTAACACAAAAGAGCTATCAGTTCAGTTCAGTGTAGTCGCTTAGTCTTGTCCAACTCTTTGCAACCCCAAGGACTGTAGCACGCCAGGCTTCCCTGACCATTACCAACTCCCAGAGCTTGCTCAAACTCAAGTCCGTTTAGTTGGTGATGTCATCCAACCATCTCATCCTCTGTCATCCCCTTCTCCTCCCGCCTTCAATCTTTCCCAGCATCAGGGTCTTTTCAAATGAGTCAGTTCTTCGCATCAGATGGTCAAAGTATTGGAGCTTTAGCTTTAGCATCAGTCCTTCCAATGAATATTCAGGACTGATCTCCTTTAGGATGGACTGGTTGGATCTCTTTGCAGTCCAAAGGACTCTCAAGAGTCTCCTCCAACACCACAGTTCAAAAACATCAATTCTTCGGCACTCATATTTCTTTATAGTGGAAAGACCATAGCTTTGACTAGATAGACCTTCCCAGCAAAGTGATTGATGTCTCTGCTTTTTAATATGCTATCTAGGCTGATCACAGCTTTTCTTCCAAGGAGAAAGCGTCTTTTAATTTCATGGTTGCAGCCACCATCTGCAGTGACTTAGATCCCAAGAAAATAAAGCCAGCCACTGTTTCCACTGCTTCCCCATCAATATGAAGTGATGGGACTGGATGCCGTGATCCTAGTTTTCTGAATGTTGAGTTTTAAGCCAACTTTTTCACGCTCCTCTTTCACTTTCATCAAGAAGCTCTTTAGTTCTTCTTCACTTTCTGCCATAATGGTGGTGTCCTCTGCATATCTGAGGTTACTGATGTTTCTCCCGGCAATCTTGATTTCAGCCTGTGCTTCCT
>SJYX01024380.1:51990-71510 GCA_006410675.1 Oreotragus oreotragus | reverse complement strand
ATTTTAGAACAAATTTAGATTTACTGAACAGTTGAAAAGATAGTTCAGAATTCTCTTATATCCCTTATCCAGTTTTTCCTAATGTTAACACCTTCATTACCCTCATATCTATGTCAAAAAACGCAAAAATCAATATTTGCACATGGCTATTAACTAAATGCCAGGCTTTGTTTGAATTTTACCAGCTCTTCCACTTTCCACTAATATCCTCTTTGTTCTAGAATACAACCTAGGATTCACTGTTTTTTAGTGATCCTGTCTCCCTAGGTGTGCGTGCGTGCGTGCATGTGTGTATGTGGCTCAGTCATGGCTGACTCTTTGCAACCCCATGTACTGTAGTCTGCCAGAATCCTCTGTCCATAGAATTCTCCAGGCAAAGATCATGGAGTGGGTTGCCATTTCCTCTTCCAGGAGATCTTCCCAACCCAGGGACTGAACCTGGGTTTTCAGTACAGCAGGCAGATTCTTTACCATCTGAGCCACTACGGACGGAGGCAGCTTCTTTGTTGCTTAAATTCTTTTTCATGACTCTGGCACTTTGGAAGAGTCTGGTTAGTTATTACATAGAATACCTCTCAACACGTGTCTGGTGTTTCACCCATGACTAGACCGAGCTTGTAGGTTTGGTGGATGTCTCATCACATCGTATCAGAGGTTACATGATATCAATGATTTATAACACCAGTAAGATTAACCGTGATCATCTGGCTAAGGTTAATATCTGCCAGTTTCTCTACTCCAAAGTTATTTATTTTCCCTTTCCAATGTTCCATCTGGAAGCAAATTCAATTAGTCAGCCCACAAGAGAGGCTTCTTCCCTGGTGTCTCAATGGTAAAGAATTCACAATGCAGGAGATGCAGGTTTGATCCCTGGGTCAGACCCCCTGAAGAAGGAAACAGCAACCCACTCCAGTATTCTTACCTGGAAAATGTGGTTGACAGAGAAGTCTGGTGGGCTACAGTCCATGGAGTCATAAAAGAGCTGGACACAACTTAGCAACAATGCTTCAACTCTATTTCTTCCTGAAGAGGGGAGTATCTACATATATTATTTATTTGGGATTCTTCTGTAGCGAACAGCTGTCAATTTCCCCTAATTCATTTTATGCCGCTTACAGAAAATTTTAGGTTAGTTCAGTAAGTAAATCACTTATTCAATCATTTATACCAGTACCACCAATGTATATTTATTTTATACTTTAGGTTATAATCCAATTGTTTTGGTTCTGGCCCTTGGGAGCTCTTTCAGTTGGTTCTTGTTTTCCTTTCCTGTGATGTCACCTTTTTAATTGTGATAAAATATACATAAAATTTACAGAAATATGGAATGCTTCACCAATCTGCATGTTATCCTTGTACAAGGGCCATGAAAATCTCTGTACTGTTCCAATTTTAGTGTATGTGTTGTTGAAGTAAGTACTCTTTGCTTTTTTGAATTGGATTCTGATACTACCAGATACTCTACGATCATTTTGTTTTCCCTAACCCATCCCTAGAATCAGCCATTTCTCCAGGTTCCTTTTATTAGAATATTAGAAACTAGGATCTGAGTGCTGGCTTATTTTTAGTTGGTTTTAATAACTCACTTTATAAACTGTTCCACTGCTGTAACTGATTGCAAAAGATGTAAACTTCTATAACAAAAATTAAATGTGTCTATTTTCCATTAAAATCCATTATTCGAAACTTATGTTTACACTTCAAATTTTCAAAGATTTATTAAAATTTCCCAAAGTTGTACTCTAACCAAAAACTTTTTTGCATTTTAAATATTTTAGGGGAGCTTTATTCATTTCTCAGAGTACGTCCATTATTGAAATGCACTCCTTTATCCTATTCAGTGCTTCTAAACCTTAATTTGGTCTCATTTGTTGCTAAAATTCTATTCATGCTTTTTGTTTGCATCTTTAACTTATTTTTAATTGGAGGATAATTGTTTTCTAATAGTCTGTTGGTTTCTGCCATATTGTTTGTATCTTTTTTGACTCTAAAAGTCAAGAGACCCTTTGTTTACAAACCATTATTTTAGAAGTAGCTGATTCTTATTAATAGTATGATATAGCTGAGTTTAAACATCAGATTTGTCTTTTAATAAATATATTCAACCCTGATCACAATTATTATTGCAGCTGATAAACTTTTTTTTAATGTTTTTTGATGTTTTCCTTTCCTCTTATCTTACGAGTTAGTTGTTTTTTATATTTGTTTCATTCTTTCCTCTTTTTTCCTATTTTTACTGACTTACACAATTACTTTTCTTTCTTTGAAAATTTATTTATTTGGCTGCAGTGTGTCTTAGCTGAGGCATGTGGGATCTAGTTCCCTGATCAGGGATCGAACCCAGGCTCCCTGCACTGGGATTGCAGAGTCTTGGTCACTGGCCCACCAGGGAAGTCCCCACAATTACTTTTCACTCTTTTTTTTTCTCCTCTGGTTAATTTAAAAAATACAATAGCTACCTTCCCTGTCTCAAGCCTTACTTCAATTGTATACTATGTTCATTAACATGGTATCAAGATTCCAACTATTTCCTCAAGCAAGATATTCTACACACCCCAAAGTCATAAAGATCTTTAAAATCCTTTCACTTCCTCATCCTATCCCATTCAATCCCTCTCCCCAGAAAAGCCATAAGATTCCTTTTACCTATGTCTTTCTACCTCTCTAATTCCTAGACTTTGTCGAGCTATTAATAGTTTTGAACAGTCAAAGATTATTACTGATATTCTATTTGGTAAGTGAAACAAGCTTAGCCTCAATTAAATGCCACATAAATCATACATAAAAGACTATTTTTTAAAAAATCTCAAATATTTATCAGGTAGTAACACTTCTCTACCTAAAATGCACTCAAAGTTTTCAATGAGTGCACCAATGTAAAACTCAAACTCTTGAGATTATCTTGAAGTGAAGTGAAGTCGCTCAGTCGTGTCCGACTCTTTGCGACCCCACGGACTGTAGCCTACTTGGCTCTTCTGTCCATAGGATTTTCCAGGCAATAGTCCTGGAGTGGATTGCCATTTCTTTCTCCAGGGGATCTTCCCAACCCGGGGATTGAACCCGGGTCTCCTGCATTGTAGACAGACGCTTTACCATCTGAGCCACCAGGGAAGTCTTACAAAGCCTTTTATGATCTAGGGGTTCTAGCTGACCTTACTAAACCAACCCTCATAACATTTTCCCCTTTGCTCCCCAGGTTCCAGGCACAGTGGTCCTTCCTTCTTTCTCTGAACATCCCATACTCATGCCAGCATTAATATCTTAGCACCACCTCTTCCTATCTGAAGAAGCCATCTCTATGATCACTGTATCTGAGCCTACATTCAGCCCTTGGTTAAATGTTAGCTTTGTAGCTGAGTTTCTCTGAACATCTAAAGAAACCATATAGTCACACTATATCACATCATCCAGTTGTACTTTTAAACACAGAACTTATTAGGTGCTTTACTTATCATTATCAGTTTTTGCCCATCAAAATGTAAACTATGGGAGAACAGAGGTCTTGCCTGTTTTGTTCATCACTGTATTCTTATGCCTAGAACATAGCAGGCATTTGTTGGAAGGAATAACTGTATATAACTAAAAGGCAGTATGTAATTGGAAGCGTATTTATCGGGTCAAACAATTATCTAAATATTGCAGTTCAAGGATGACAATGTCAAAACTGAACCACTGGCTACCATGCAGCCACCATAAAGGAATTCAAAATATTAACCTATCTGAAAATAATATAATTCAGGCATGGTAAACTAAACATTTATTGATGTTCAATACATCTGGATTCTCTAGTCTGTTTACTGTCCTACTTCCTTTTTAGACCTTTTCTAATGTTTCCATATTCAACCACTGTTTTCCTCACAGTATGCTTTATTATGTGGCAAGGCATGTCATTCTTCTCTTCCCTTTTTTACAAAATTAGGACTGTTGCTCTTCGTCAATATTTATTCTTCGAAACAAACGAGTCAATTGGTAAAATTTCCTAAAGTAACAAAGTCAACAGGATTTCTGACTAAAACTCCATTAAATTTATCTTAAGGAGCAACTCTAGCAAATAACCAACGAGGAACCAAATATATGCCTCAAATCAGGTTCTTTAGGTATATTTATAAGGGAGCTATACAGCATTAATTTTATTATTGAATATTTTAGTTTCTACTATGAATGAAATTTTGATCTTTTCAATATATACTTCAATTAATGAGTGAATTAAAAAAACTTAATTATTATTAGTCTTACAATCTAGTATCTTGCTATACTCTTATTTCTCAGATATCAAGATAGTGTTTTATAAGGCTAATATAAACTGGTACTACCTGTCTGCAAAACAATTTGGAAGTACCTATCAAGAGCATTGAAAATAGTTGTAAAGAATCCTTCCCAGAGATTTATCTTAAGAGACATATTTAGAAATTTATATACAAAGTTGTTCATTAATGTATCATATATAACAGTGAAAAACAACCAGAAATGGGCTAATGGGTAAATAAATTATGTATACCTGTAGGTCAAGCTATTATGTGATCATTAAAAATCATTTTTGCTACTGCTACTGCTGCTATATCACTTCAGTTGTGTCCGACTGTGTGTGACCCCATAGACAGCAGCCCACTAGGCTCCTCTGTCCCTGGGATTCTCCAGACAAGAATACTGGAATGGGCTGCCACTTCCTTCTCCAATGCATGAAAAGTGAAAAGTGAAAGTGAAGTCACTCAGTCATGTAGGACTCTTAGCGACTCATAGACTGCAGCCTATCAGCCTCCTCCGTGCCTGGGATTTAAAAATCATTTTTAGAAGCCAAAATTCAGAATATGCAGCTGTATTTTTACTATGACTCCCTGTTAGATATATTTAAAGGATACAGGAAAAAAATATTGTAAAATAAATGTATAAGGATGCTAATGATGTATTTTCTATTTTAAGAACTTAAAAATTATAAACAATTTCATCATAACAGTTGTCTTTTCAAACAAACCCCATATTTAAGTAAACATGTCTAGTGTTTCACATATATTCTTTTACTACCTTCTTTTCACCTTTGTACCTTTATGTTATTTCAAAATTCTATATAATATGAACATACTATTTATAATAAAATATTTTTTAAACTTTTGAAATTACTAGGTGCTCATTTCATAATGGGTCACAGTCTATTTACAGAGGCGGGGAAAAAAGTTCCAACACCAGATTAAGTATTCCCGGTTGCTGGTGCCAGCACGTACACTGTATTCATAACCCACTGTCCAAGAGTCAGAAAAGAAGTCACTTAAGTCACCAATGCCACTCACAACAAAGAAAAATGGCAGCAATTGTTTTTAAGTTTGAAAGCTCTGGACCTTAAAATCATTGTTTATTATTTATTCCAGCTTGGTTTTAAACCTAAAATATACCTCATTGTGCCCAGTATATAGTTTAACCTTCCACAACTCCCTACCTTTCAGTTTACTAGATAAGCTATCCTCTTGTAAAGCAATCATTTAGTTCAGCGATTTGTAGTCCTTCATATGTTAAGGGATAAAGATAAAAGATTTTCTATTGCTCTTCAAAGGTCAGAAAAAAAGATGTGACTTTGCTTATAAGAAGAGAGGGGAAAAGGCTTATGTGGAAAAAAAAGTTCCAGAGTAACATCTACTGACAGAAAATTTCTCAGCTTAACTCTGACAAAGATAAAATAATTTTAGGTAAGAATCCAAAGGATTAACGGACTAAATTGAACCTAACAGTAACAAAGGTGCTAAATAAAGCACTCCAGTGTATTTATGTATTTTATAAATACCTGCTACGTTATGCTAGTCCCTGACAGTAATGTCGGTACAAAAGACAAAGAATTTCAGTATCTATTACAGAAATCTCAAACTTCACAGAATATATGTCACTTTCAAATAATTATCTCATTTGTTCTTCACAAATCTCCTTCAATATTGGGCAAATATCATTATTCCCATTTTAGAGTAACTTATATGGTAACACTGGTTACTTAAATCTATACCTTTTGATTCCTATTCCAGTATTATTTCAACAAGACTATAAGCTCCAAGAGGGTGGGGATTTCTGTCTGCTCCTAGAAGAGTGCCTTGGCACATAGAGTCACTAAAACATTTGCTGAATGTATTAGTGAATAAATTTCCACAACAGAAATATGCCTAAGAAGCCAAAACAGTGGGGAAAAAAATCAGTTTAACCCTCCAAAGCTATTGGGAGAAAGAGAATAATCTAAGCTCTATACTATTCTGATAATAACACAACACCTGCATTTTATCTACTATAACACACAGGAAGGAATGTTTATTTCTATAAAGCAACAGTCCGGTTCATGTGTGACTGTATAGTTATTTAATGTATATTCTTCAGCAATTTTATTAAAAACATATTAATGGTCTTCTCTCCAAAATGAGTCACTTATGAGTTAAAATTTTAAAAGACATAAAATCTATATCTGACAAGAAATAATAACTTACTAAAAGAGAAACAGAAGAATAAATTTTCTTTTCCAGGAGATAGGTAATAAAATATCTGCACAACCCATTATTTAAAACATAAAAGAACTATGATGTATTTAAGAATTATAAAATAATATGCCTGAATCTTTTGCTGACAGAATCACCTTTATAGCTCAGAAACTTGGTGTTCATGAAGTAAGATGGAATATACAGCATTCTATAAAACATTGTAAGTTGTCCTCTTTGCTTCCTCTACACCTTTAAACAAAAGTATAGAGTCAAAGTCACACAATGTCAAAGTATAGAATGTCCCTTCTTTTGACCGTCACCAATGACACAAAAGTACTGGCTTAATACAAGGGTTGTTTACCTGTTTTGGGAGGGGAGAATTCATAAAAGGTTCCTGAGATTCAGGAAAGCAAGAAAAAAAGATACTCACATGCACAAAAATTTCCACATATACACACTGAGGAGAGAGCTATTCTTAAGGGTATTTGCTTCAAAACAACTATAATCATTTCACTATTCAAAGAAATGTGTTCTTAAAAACTTGTTTTTATGTTATTTTTGTTACATGACTCAACATTTCTGCTAAAGGATGATGTGTCTGCTAGAATTATTACAAAGGGAACAAAGAAGGATCATAAAATTCTGTCACAAAATTTTGGGTCAGAATAGAGTTTTAACTTCAAGCTTAAGGTATTCTACTCAATTTTTCACCTCACTCTAATAAAGCATTAAGCAAAAATATTATCACTAAAATACAACAAGAAATATCTATATAATGTAACTGAAAATAATTTTACTAGTATACTAAGATGCTGAAATACTTTAAAGTAGTTACACATCAGTATAAATATATAATAATCATTCATGGAAAAATGTATGTTGAGAATTATGGTGAAATATTACTCACATAAATCAAATATCATGTTGTGCTTTGTTTCCTTCTATTAAAATAATTAATAAGCTTAATGATGAACTATAATTCAGTGATTTTTCAAAGCATATAAATAATATGATATTTTATTGTTGTATCCATGCTCTAATTCCATCAATATTAAGCTTACCTTTCCTTTTGGTCCAGACTGCTTAAAACATGAAAAAGAAAAAAAATGTAAGAGGCAAGACCTCATTTTTGATATATCACTATAGTTTTAGTAAGTGCAGTCAATAAGGCAAAACTATGATTTACTTGTTTTAAATACATCACATATGTTATATACTAGTGCTTTCAATCCTCTCAGATATGTAAATTGCTTTTCAATTTTTGTCAGTACAGAAATTATTTTATATCTAAACATATTTAAAGAAGAAAAAAGGATGTATAAAGATCAAAAAATACTTAAAAGAGCTTTATTTAATGATACAACATTTTAGGACACGTGTTATTTAGAGTGGTTACAGCAATAGTCTCCAAGGAACAAAACAATTTTCTAAAAGCTATACAATTTTTAGAGGTCCCAATTCTGTTATCAGGAGTGATTACAGTAGTCCCTTGGTTATCTGTATGGGATGGGTTCTAGGTCCCCATGCAGATACCAAAACAGTGGGTTCTCATGTCCCTTACATAAAAGGGTATGGTGTTTCCTCCCATATACAGCAATTCATTTCTAAATTACTTATAGTACCTAATACAATGTAAATGTTACATAAACAGTTGCAAGCACCAGCAAATTCAAGTTTTAGTTTTTGGAACTTTCGGAATTTTTTCCTTGAATATTTTTTAATCTGTGGTTGGCTGTATCCACAGATGTGCAACCTCCAGATACAGAAGTCCGACTGTATTTGCTTCTGAGCAAAAAAAAGAAAATCAAAATTTAAGGTTGAAACTTTTCCACAAAAGCTTTATATTAAATACAAGTATACTATTATGGTTGGAGACACTAGAAAAAATCCTGGGACTTAAAATCGTGGCCTCTAATCAAAAGTCCAAAGTATAAAAAGTCCATCCTTTTCCACAGTTCATGGAAAATTTTAAAAGCTATCAACATCAATTACTCAAGGGTTTTTATAAAACCCTCAATTTAGAACAAGAGTCACATTCTGCAATTATTCCTATTACAAAGAAAACTAAATATTCAGAACTGTAAGCAAAACATAGTTAACAAAAATCTCTGAGTCCCCATATTAACTCCTGAATTCCTATCATGTGAAGCATACAAGTAAAATATCCATTCAGTCCTGGCAAATTAAGAAAAAATAATATGGTAAGTTGGTTTTACATAAACAACATTGAAAAGAAAATCTCTTAAAAAATTTTTTTTAATGATAAGGAAAAGAATTATTACAAACNAAATGTGTTCTTAAAAACTTGTTTTTATGTTATTTTTGTTACATGACTCAACATTTCTGCTAAAGGATGATGTGTCTGCTAGAATTATTACAAAGGGAACAAAGAAGGATCATAAAATTCTGTCACAAAATTTTGGGTCAGAATAGAGTTTTAACTTCAAGCTTAAGGTATTCTACTCAATTTTTCACCTCACTCTAATAAAGCATTAAGCAAAAATATTATCACTAAAATACAACAAGAAATATCTATATAATGTAACTGAAAATAATTTTACTAGTATACTAAGATGCTGAAATACTTTAAAGTAGTTACACATCAGTATAAATATATAATAATCATTCATGGAAAAATGTATGTTGAGAATTATGGTGAAATATTACTCACATAAATCAAATATCATGTTGTGCTTTGTTTCCTTCTATTAAAATAATTAATAAGCTTAATGATGAACTATAATTCAGTGATTTTTCAAAGCATATAAATAATATGATATTTTATTGTTGTATCCATGCTCTAATTCCATCAATATTAAGCTTACCTTTCCTTTTGGTCCAGACTGCTTAAAACATGAAAAAGAAAAAAAATGTAAGAGGCAAGACCTCATTTTTGATATATCACTATAGTTTTAGTAAGTGCAGTCAATAAGGCAAAACTATGATTTACTTGTTTTAAATACATCACATATGTTATATACTAGTGCTTTCAATCCTCTCAGATATGTAAATTGCTTTTCAATTTTTGTCAGTACAGAAATTAATTTATATCTAAACATATTTAAAGAAGAAAAAAGGATGTATAAAGATCAAAAAATACTTAAAAGAGCTTTATTTAATGATACAACATTTTAGGACACGTGTTATTTAGAGTGGTTACAGCAATAGTCTCCAAGGAACAAAACAATTTTCTAAAAGCTATACAATTTTTAGAGGTCCCAATTCTGTTATCAGGAGTGATTACAGTAGTCCCTTGGTTATCTGTATGGGATGGGTTCTAGGTCCCCATGCAGATACCAAAACAGTGGGTTCTCATGTCCCTTACATAAAAGGGTATGGTGTTTCCTCCCATATACAGCAATTCATTTCTAAATTACTTATAGTACCTAATACAATGTAAATGTTACATAAACAGTTGCAAGCACCAGCAAATTCAAGTTTTAGTTTTTGGAACTTTCGGAATTTTTTCCTTGAATATTTTTTAATCTGTGGTTGGCTGTATCCACAGATGTGCAACCTCCAGATACAGAAGTCCGACTGTATTTGCTTCTGAGCAAAAAAAAGAAAATAAAAATTTAAGGTTGAAACTTTTCCACAAAAGCTTTATATTAAATACAAGTATACTATTATGGTTGGAGACACTAGAAAAAATCCTGGGACTTAAAATCGTGGCCTCTAATCAAAAGTCCAAAGTATAAAAAGTCCATCCTTTTCCACAGTTCATGGAAAATTTTAAAAGCTATCAACATCAATTACTCAAGGGTTTTTATAAAACCCTCAATTTAGAACAAGAGTCACATTCTGCAATTATTCCTATTACAAAGAAAACTAAATATTCAGAACTGTAAGCAAAACATAGTTAACAAAAATCTCTGAGTCCCCATATTAACTCCTGAATTCCTATCATGTGAAGCATACAAGTAAAATATCCATTCAGTCCTGGCAAATTAAGAAAAAATAATATGGTAAGTTGGTTTTACATAAACAACATTGAAAAGAAAATCTCTTAAAAAATTTTTTTTAATGATAAGGAAAAGAATTATTACAAACTTACATGAATACCATATTTGAAATTTTACTTTTGTTATTTAAAAAATGTGATAATCTGTATAAGATAAATTTATATTAAACAAATGACAGAAAAATGAAGGAAAATTATCTGTCATAAACCTATTAAAGTGAAACAAAATATAAACATAAAAGCTCAATCTGCTCTTTTGTATTTATTTCTTATGGTGTTGCATTTTTAGGAAAAGTAAAATGAAAACCAAAACTTAGGCATTAATACCTAATCTAGTCATTTCCTACTCTATACTGTTGTGCCCAGAGTTCTCACTGTTGCGAAGAGTTCAGTACCACAGACAGTAAAAGAAAGAGGTAGAAGACACAGTAGAAATGGGCTTGGTTCTTTCCAATAAACCAAAGGAGTTAAGAAGAAAACAAAACCCAAAAATATATACATTCATGTTCACGTCTCTTACACTTGAAAAAAATGCATTTTCTATGGTATTTAACTTAGGAGTTATGGCAGTTTTCCACTACTCCTCACCCTAATATGTGTTTACTATCAAGCCCTGCCGTAGAAGAGCTTATATATTGAAAGAAAGAGAAAGATAGAATAAAAGAAGTAATAAGGCTTTTAAAAAATGAGACAGGAAGCCATTATTGGTAACGTAAGACTTCGTAAACTGTTGATTTAATGTTCCTTTTGGACTACTTCTGCTCTTAAAATTTAAAAAGAAAACAAGCTGATTGATTCTGGTATCTATGACTTGATTTTGGACTTCCATTTGGTCAAAGTGGTACTTTTCATTAATACTGAAATCGTGCTTATTCCAGGAGCCCATTTTCCCATTTATGAATTATATATGCTTTTGTAAACATTCATGTTCCCCTAGAGTCCTTTTAAGTCTTTCTATCTAGCCTTAAAAAAAAAAAAGGCAAAAATGTAAACAAAACATAAATCAATAAATAAGCTCTTTTTCCAAGTCTGGTTAAAGTTAGGAGTAGAGATGGTACAGTTATAAAGATTTTTAATTTTCTGCATTTCATTTTTTTCTATACTATCTCCATCAATATTAGTATATAAACAATCTACCTTTTAAATATGAATTAACATTTGGAATAGCAGTAAGAAACCAGACTGCACCCATAATATCCTCCAAATAGTAGTTAATCTGATCTGATACTTTAACACTCCTTTCTTTTAGATTAAAAAGGTGTGATGTACTTATTGCAATATCTTACAATTATTCAAAACGCAGGTCTGATTTACTTAAAAGACAAGGTACACCACTCACCCCAGGAGGTATCGATTATGTGTGTGAATTACCAAGTAGTGATACTGTCTTTAATTTCAAACGCAGAGGTGAGAAAATAAGAAAAATTAGGTCAAACTGTAAAAGCCAGTGTGCTTTTACACATCTGAGGCCTGACGATTGTGCCAACATTACATTAATTAAAACCAAAAGTTTGCTAGCTATCATCTTGGGTGAAGGTTTTTTTCACGTCCATTGAAGATGTGGTTCCTACCCCACGGAGTGTTCTCTTATAGCTAAAACACTCAAAAGCTTCTTTAATACTTCCTTTGTGAATTTTTCACTGCTATAAATAGTACTACACATACTTTGCATATTGCTACACTGTACTCACCAGGTAAACATTTGCTTACTTGTTACTCTATTCTACCCTAACCAAACTTGAGCTTCATCTTTGACTACTCTGTACCTATATATGTAGGTACATGTATGTAGCATCCTGCAGGCTTAATCGTGTTCCACTCTTTGAAACCCTCTGGACTCTAGCCCATCAGGCTCCTCTGTCCATGGGATTTTCCAGGCAAGAATACTAGAGTGGGTTGCCATTTTCTCCTCCAGGGGATCTTCCCAACCCAGGGAATAAACCTGTGTCCCCTGTGTCTCCTGCACTGCAGGTGGATTCTTAACCCACTGAGCCACAGGTATGTAGCATAAAATCACTCAAAACTTTTGAAGGAAGGACATTGGGAAAACTCTCAATGACTGGTGTTTGCAAGTCAAAATCTTTTTAATGACAGTCACACTGCAGTAGCACTAAGAAATATTTATTCTATGAGAGACAAATATAAGGAGAATCTGTCCTGTAGACATGACACTTCACAGTTTTCCTTAATGCCCCTACTTGTCCTTCACTTGTACTTTCACTCAGGATTGTTTTTTAAATACAAATTAAATCAGGTTTTTTACTGTTCTAAGAAACATTATTTTACTAATAAATACCACTCCTATTAACAGAAACTAATTTTTTATACAGAGGCGTAATGTAGAAGGTAATGTATACATGGCAAGGTATAAGAGATGCCATGACATAGAATTAAAAAAAAAAAACAAAACACAAGCCAATTCCCAAACTGAAATCAATTTTTAACATTAACAATGAAGAAAGGCGAAATGGGGAGAATAAGGCATAGTGTAAATAATTCTAAACTAATAGATAACTTCTAAACCAGTAATAATTTTGGTTGTAGAATATATCACTTGATTATAAATTAGTATTTCAACTTACACCTCATTTTCAGAATAGAAAGTAGATTTTTCACAGTGATGAATTATATCAATGTGATCAGTATATAAGAAACAATGTGTCTATCCTTCAAAACTTCCTCCTTCCCCTTAATTACTTTCCTTTTATTGTTTCTTCTCATGTTGTGCTACGTGTAGGCCACAGAGCTTGTTGTGTAAGGCAAGCCAATTTTTTGGTATGTATAGTAATTTGTCCATTTTTTTAGCTGAATTTCTAAGCCATCTTACATTAAAACTATGAAAAATATTTGGGCAAAGAAAAGATTTTCTTATTGTACTAAAGTATGAGAAAATTTTAAGGTTTTTAAGTTGAAACTGTATGTTATAGCAAATACAGCAAGGGGAAGAGTCAGGACACATTTTCTCAAGAGCAGTCTAAAAACCGAAGAAAAACATCTAGCACATATTTTAAAATGCACATCTAGCACATATTAAAAAACCTTTAAGTTTTACTAGCTATAAAAATTTAATGCAACTATTCAAAATGCAAGAAATAAAGAGATAAATTCTTTTGTAATGTTGGAGCCTAAAAATTTTTTTGTCAGCTGAAATTGACTAAAAACTGAAATTCAACTGAAACTTCATTACCATCCAAAAATGGTTATGAAAAACCTCAAAAGCATTTAAGAGCATCAACTATCACACTATCCCTTGCACTATTTCAAGATTCAAGTTGTACTTTCATGATCAATGAGGTCATATTTATGAAAACACAGAAATTTCTCACTTAAAATTAACAATGTGATTTACTTTGATACTATGAAATCCTATAAATCTTACAAAGAAAGTAAACTTCATTACCATCCAAAAATGGTTATGAAAAACCTCAAAAGCATTTAAGAGCATCAACTATCACACTATCCCTTGCACTATTTCAAGATTCAAGTTGTACTTTCATGATCAATGAGGTCATATTTATGAAAACACAGAAATTTCTCACTTAAAATTAACAATGTGATTTACTTTGATACTATGAAATCCTATAAATCTTACAAAGAAAGTAAAGTAATAAGTATAGTTTTACTCATCAGAACTAAACTACCAGCTGAAGACTTCTCTGTTAAATGTAAAAATCAGCTTAATTTAACAGGAATATAATCCAACAGAATGGCTTTTACTTAAAATATCTCTATTTACAGACTGCAATTTATTTAAAAGTAGATATAAAATAATAAAATTGTAGGGCATGAATTATATCAGAAACATGAGTATCTCTTTAGAGACAATGGAAACAGTGAAGTTCTAGAAAGTAAGCAAAAAAGGTTCTTTTAAAAAAAAAAGCAGTGACCAACTCTTATTAAAGAGGATGATAAGTATATACTGCTGCTGCTGCTAAGTTGCTTCAGTTGTGTCCGACTCTGTGCGACCCCATAGACAGGCAGCCCACCAGGCTCCTCAGTCCCTGGGATTCTCCAGGCAAGAACACTAGAGTGGGTTGCCACTGCCTTTTCCAATGCATGAAAGTGAAAAGTCAAAGTGAAGTCACTCAGTCGTGTCCGACTCTTAGCCACCTCATGGACTATATACTAAACAGTGGTAATTAGAATCCTTACCTTTGGGCTGCTGTTTTTACTACTGCTATCTGTGCATTAGCATGAGGAAAACGTCTTACAGTTCCAGAGCATAATGATGTATTTTGTGTATTTTCACTGCAGAGTTAAGAAACAAAGAATAAAGTAAACAGGGGAAAATTATACATATCTAAGAAAAATACATCCTTTAAAACCTGAGGACACACACAAAAAACTTAATCACTTATAAGAACTTTTTTAAACATAAACCCACTGCCCATGTTGTTTTCCAATAGTTTCTACTTTCTGAATTTGTCTCCAAAATGTTTCCAATCCAGTTTATTAAAGAAGGTAAAGAGTAGAACGTTAGAACAGAAATGAGGAATCCTAAATGCATATTTCACACTGTAATATTTCCTGTAAATTAACCCAGATATATTTCTTATTCTCTATTTAGGAATATCCATTGAGGGAAAAAAAGCTTTTAAACTATATACTGTGAATATACAAAGCTTTCTTATGTGCCAAAATAATAATAAGTGTTAATTATAAAAAAAATTAAAAGTGCTAAATTCTACTTTTGACTCTCCACTGACTTGAAAATTAGCTGGCCTTTATGTTTCTCAATTGACTATAACTGAGAAAGTAAAAATAAAACAGTGACTTCAATCCCGTTTCTGGGATATGCAACAGACCAATCATATCAGTAACAGTGGTTCACTATGACAACTAGGAAAGATGAATAATATCTAGATGAAAAGTGGAATAAGAAATCTGAAGGGAAAAAAAAAAAGACAATAAAAGGAGTCCTTCATTGAAAGTTTTGCCAAGAGAACTCATTGGTCATAGCAAACATACTCTTCAAGCAACACAAGAGAAGACTCTACACATGAACATCACCAGATGGTCAATACCGAAATCAGACTGATTTTATTCTTTGTAGCCGAAGATGGAAAAACTCTATATAATAGTCAGCAAAAACAAGATCTGGAGCTGACTGTGGCTCAGATCATGCACTCCTTTATTGCAAAATTTAGACTTAAAGAAAGTAGATAGAGAAAACCACTAGGTCATTCAGGTATGATCTAAGTCAAATCCCTCATGTTTACACAGTGGAAGTGACAAACAGATTCAACAGATTAGATCTGATAGAGGACCTTAAGAACTATGGACAGAGGTTAATAACACTGTGGCAACCAAAACCGTGCCCACAAAAAAGAAATACAAGAAAACAAGAGAAGAAAAAGGCAAAAAATGAAGGAAAAGATATACCCAACTGAATGCAGAGTTCAAGAGATAAGAAAGCCTTCTTAAGTGAACTATGCAAAGAAACAGAGGAAAACAACAGAATGAGAAGGACTAGAGATGTTTTCAAAAAAATTAGATACCAAAGGAACAGGTCATGCAAAGATGGGCTCAATAAAGGACAGAAACGGTAAGGATCTAATAGAAGCAGAAGAGATTAAGACTAAGAAGACGTGGCAACAATACACAGAAGAACTGTATAAAAAAGGTCTTAATAACAAAGATAAGCACTATGGTGTGATCACTCACCTAGAGCCAGACATCCAGGAGTGTAAAAGGCAAGTGAGCCTTAGGAAGCATTACTAAGAACAAAGCTAGAGGAGATGATAGAATTCCAGTTGAGCTATTTCAAATCCTAAAAGATGATGCTATGAATCTGCTGCACTCAACATGCCAGCAAATTTGGGAAACTCAGCAGTGGCCACAGGACGGGAAAAGGTCAGTTTTATTCCAATCCCAAAGAAGGGCAATACCAAAGAATGTTCAAACTACCATACAACTGCACTCATTTCACACACTAGCAAGGTAAGGCTAAAAATCCTTCAAGCTAGGCTTCAACAGTACGTGAACCAAGAACTTCCAGATGTATAAACTGTGTAGAAAAGGCAGAGGAACCAGAGATCACAAACTGCCAACTGCTGGATCACAGAAAAAGCAAGAGAATTTCAGAAAAACACCTACTTCTGCTTCACTGACTACTCTAAAGCTTTGACTGTGTGGATCACAACAAACTGTGGAAAATTCGTCAAGAGATGGGAATACCAGACCACCGTATCTACCTCCTGAGAAACCTGAATGCAGGTCAAGGAACAACAGATAGAACAAGACATGGAACAATGGACTGCTTCAAAACTGGCAAAGGAATACATCAAGGCTGTGTACTGTCACTCTGCTTATTTAATGTAAATGCAGAGTCCATCAAGCAAAATGCTGAGCTGGATGAAAGCACAAGTTGGAATCAACATTGCTGAGAGAAATATCAATAACCTCAGACACCACCCTAATGGCAGAAAGCAAAGAGGAATGAAAGAGACTCTCGATGAAGGTGAAAGAGGAGGGTGAAAAGCTGGCTTAAAACTCAACATTCCGAAAATTAAGATTATGGCATCTGCTCCCATCACTTCATGGCAAACAGATGGAGGAAGAAAGGGGAACAGCCCAGACTTTATTTTCTTGGGTTCCAAAATCACTGTGGATGGTGACACTAGCCATAAAATTAAAAGATGCTTGCTCCTTGGAAGACAAGCTATGGCAAATTTAGACAACATATTAAAAAGCAGAGATGTCACGTCACTGACAAAGCTGCATATAGTCAAAGCTATGGTTTCTCCTGTGGTCATGTACAGATGTGAGAGTTGGACCATAAAGAAGGCTGAGCACCGAAGAATTGATGCTTTTGAACTGTGGTGTTGGAGAAGACTCTTGAGAATCCCTTGGACTGCAAGGAGATCCAACCAGTCCATCCTAAAGGAAATCAGTCCTGAATATTGATTGGAAGGACTGATGCGGAAGCTGACACTCCAATACTTTGGCCACCTGATGCAAAGGACTCACTGGAAAAGACCCTGATGTTGGGAAAGATTGAAGGCGGGAGGAGAAGGGGATGATAGAGATTGAGATGGTTGGATGGTATCACTGACTCAACAGACATGAGGTTGAGTAAACTCCAGGAGTTAGAGATGGACAGGGAGGCCTGGCATGCTGTAGTCCATGGGGTCACAAAGAGTCAGACACGACGGAGTGAATGAACTGACTGACTGATCTTTATGTATACTTAAGTATCTTTATGACTTAAGAGTGAGGAGTTATTTTTTTAGAAGATCCAAACAGCATTAATCAGAAGGTATAAGCTGATTTATTAATATGAAGATGAAAGCTTTCAGGTCAATGAAAGACTGTACAAGCAAAATTAATAGGTAACTATTTGGGAAAAAATATTTGCCTTCTTCAAAACAAAAATGGAATTTATCTGTTTCCAAATACAAGGGAAAATAAGGAAGTATAAATAAGAGTCCCTCAGACTGCAAGGAGATCAAACCAGTCAATCCTAAAGGAAATCAACTCTGAAAATTCACTGGAAGGACTGATGCTGAAGCTGAAGCTCCAATATTTTGGCCACTTGATGCAAGGAGCCAACTCACTGGAAAAGACCCTGATGCTGGGAAAGACTGAAGGCAGGAGAAGGGGGCAACAGAGGATGAGATGAATGGATGGCATCACTGACTCAATGGGCATGAGTGCGAGCAAACTCCAGGAGATGGTGAAGGACAGGGAAGCGTGGTAATCTGTAGTCCATGGGGTGGCAAAGTGTTGGACACAACTTAGTGACTGACAACAACAACACTGAGATAATCCTGGTAAGTATTTCCCAATGGAGACATGACTTTTATTTTATGACCAAGATTCTGCTGTTTGAAAGCAAATTCATTTTATGAAATCCTTGTGTACCAAAATTTTCCTTTCAATATTTTTATTCCAAACCAAGAAATCACTGCAATCCTTCCTATTTCCAAAATTCAAAGCAAAGAATTCCCACACTAGGGCCATTCTACCTCTTGGCTCTACTGACAAACTGAAAACAAAAGGTACAGGTTGGGCCAATTGACCAAACGTGGCCAATTAGTTTCTGGTGTCAAACCGTTTATCTTTTCTGTAGGATGTACAGTAAAGTGCCTATACCTCAATTTCTTATTGTTGCTCAACATGTTAAGTCCAACTGCATTGCCTTTCAAAGGTTTGAAACTTTCGGTCTTGTTTCGTCTTGCACATGTCTTCCAGGAATCAACAGAACTAGTAGCAACAATTTCAGGTTGACGATTTAACTGTAAAAAGATCCATAGATGTTAGAGTCAATAAATGACAAAATAAGATAATTTATCAACAAATATTTGAAAATCCATTTATTTAAAAAAGTAGTAAAAATATACCAGCCACTGGAAATGGGGGAAAGGGGTGGCAGTGGCACAGACTTAAGAATATTTCAACTACAGTACTTTTTTTTTCCCCTTAAGCACAACACAAATATGTAGGAACACGAGTATTTATCAGATTATTTCCTTTCATTTCAGCATCACCAAAGATATTTGAGAAAATTTATTTATTTAAAAAAGTAGTAAAAATATACCAGCCACTGGAAATGGGGGAAAGGGGTGGCAGTGGCACAGACTTAAGAATATTTCAACTACAGTACTTTTTTTTTCCCCTTAAGCACAACACAAATATGTAGGAACACGAGTATTTATCAGATTATTTCCTTTCATTTCAGCATCACCAAAGATATTTGAGAAAATTGTGAGGAAAACAAAAGGTATGAGGGTGGAGCATCTTAAGATGGCTCTTTCTTGAAAGCAAAATATAAACATTTCCCCTGCGTAACAGGCCCCGATGCACCTGTAGGACAGGACAGCAGTAAGCTGTCACTGTACAAGGACTATGGCCTTAGCATCAAAGTTTCTATATAAACACAGAAACTGAGATAAAGTCTTCATATCTTAATACTTGAAAATATTAATACAAATATACCAATAACCATCACTTTGCAGTTAAGAAAAAAGTCCCAAGTTCTTAGTACTAGCTTGCCCAAAACAACATTTTAAAAATCACTCTTATCTACTTTTATATTGTTTTTGAAACTGCAGTCTAGTATTTTATTTTATTTTGTTGTTAAATTATTATCCCCATTTTATTTTATTTTATTT
>SJYX01024380.1:8739-42341 GCA_006410675.1 Oreotragus oreotragus | reverse complement strand
GGCAAGATCACTAAATATTAAATTTCAATAAATGTATATATCTTTTTATTCAGTAAATATATATATATATAAAGTATGATAGAGTAATTAAAATATTTTAAATTGCATAAAAATATATTATATGAAGTTAAAATACATATATAGGGACTTCCCTGGTGGTCTAGTGGCTAAGACTCCACACTCACAACTCAGGGAGCCCAGGTTTAACCCGTGGTCAGGGAACAAGATCCCACATGCTGCAACTAAAGATCCAGCATGCAGCAATGAAGACCAAAGATCCTATGGGCCTCAACTAAGACTGAGAGAAAAAAGCACAATATGAATTTTCCAACTGTTAAAGAGGAGATGGCATACATATATTTAAAGTTTTTTTAAATTGAAATATAGTTGATTTGCAATGTTGTTGTACATGTATTTTTAAAATAGATGATGAATATCAGATCTGAACTATCTTTAGAGATCATAGGATACACAGTGTTGTGTAAGTTTTTAAAATACCAACATGTACATCCTCAAAAATGTGTAACAAGGCAAATACTTTATTTAAAAAAGGAGGTGGGGCAGGGTATCTGCAAGGAAAAAAAAAAAGTGAAAGTGGCTCAGTTGCGTCTTATTCTTTGCAACTCCATGGACTATATAGTCCATGGAATTCTCCAGGCCAGAATGCTGGAATGGTAGCCTTTCCCTTCTTCCCAACCCAGGGATCAAACCCAGGTCTCCCACATTGCAGGCGGATTCTTTACCAGCCAAGTCAAACCTTCCAAATCAAAAACCTAGACTGAGAAGAACCTCTGCTTATTAACTAATAGCTGTATATCTATAGCACATCTATTCACTGGACTACTACATAGCAATAAGTAGCAATACTATAGAGCCCATCCCTTCTCCAGCAGATCTTCTCAGGAAGATCTTCTCTGGGTTGGCCCAGGAATCAAACCAGGGTCTGCTGCATTGCCAACTGAGCTATGAGGGGAGCCCCTATCTAGCAATGAAACAGATGATAAAAATATCAAAATATTTTGCTATGGAGTGATCTTACAGACTACACTACCAAGTAAAAAACCAAACAATGTTGAGAGTTTCTTCAAGAAGGGTGGCATATTCTAATGTTAAAAAAACAACAACAGCAACAACGGAAGGCTAAGCCATATAATATTTAAAGCAGGTCACCCATGGGTGAGAAGAGAGAAGGGAAAAGTGGGAATCAGGACAAAAGTTAAGACTTTTCTGAATTAAATTTCTATGCAGATTTGACTTTGGAACCATGAAAACATCTTTTGCATAATTATAAAATACATTAAATTCAAAACATTTTTAAAAAAGCATATCCTCAAAGTAACAAAAAAAAATTTAAGTAAATAAATCAGCATAACTCTCACCCAACTGGTAGAATTACAAACCAAGAAAAAATAATTTCAAGTGTCTTTAAAACACAGTAATTTAAATACACATTTTTAGTGAGATAAACCTAGTGAGATATGCCACCAACAAGGAAATAAAAAGACTTTAAATCATTTTATTAGCAACTATATTTGTATTGATACTGTGAAACTATTTGTCTAAAAGGATAAAGCAAGTAAGTTACAAAATAAACATCATTAGGAACCGAGACACTCAACCCAAAAGCTATGAAAGAAAAATAGTGCTGTATTTGACAATGTAAGAAAATACCTTTTCTCCAAGGCAATAACCACCAAAAGTGAAGACAAAGAATTAGTGGAAAAAAACTAGTTTAAATTACTAATAACTATTATTAGTATCACAACAGTCGGGTAGTTTCTCTAAAATACCATTATTTTGTCAAATCTAAGAAACCATTATAAGATACATTATTATTGTCTATACTGATGTACAAAACATTTTTAACTCAACAAGAGGCATCCAGTTAGATTTCAGAGATGTCAAAAATGTGGGAAAATATGTCTGAGACTCAACATAAAAAGAATTTCTACAAATCAATAGTATTCCAAAGACCAAACGGAAAAATGGGCAAAAGATATCAAGTAACAATTATCAAAAAGGAAATAAATGGACTATACGTATTATGAGTGGGGCATTCAAACCACACTCAAAAGAAATACAAAGTAAGACTACACTGGGATACTATTTTTTATTGCAAAGATCAAAAGGATGATAATATTGCTAAAGTGTGAGGGAACAGGCATGCTCAGACATTGCTGGTGATAGTCTAAATCAAGTATAACAAAATTAGAAATTTACCTGCTCTGATATAGCAGCTCTACTTCTAGAAATTTATCCTGCAGATATGCTGATAAATGTGCAAAATAACCCATATAGAGGCTAGTTTATACAACATTATTTTAAGTGGGGGAAGAAGGCTGACAGATCCTTCCATATGTTGGTGTTGGATATCACACACTGGAATACTATGCACCTAAGTATAACAAAATTAGAAATTTACCTGCTCTGATATAGCAGCTCTACTTCTAGAAATTTATCCTGCAGATATGCTGATAAATGTGCAAAATAACCCATATAGAGGCTAGTTTATACAACATTATTTTAAGTGGGGGAAGAAGGCTGACAGATCCTTCCATATGTTGGTGTTGGATATCATACACTGGAATACTATGCACCTACTGAAAAGAATACTGCTGCTGTGCAGCCCACCAGGCTCCTCCATCCATGGGATTTTCCAGGCAAGAGTACTGGAGTGGGGTGCCACTGCCTTCTCAGACTGAAAGGAATGAGGGTGATTTTAATGGACTCTTATGGTTGGTCTCTTAAGATATATTAATTTTACAAAGTAAGATTACAAACAGTGTGTACAATATACTACTGGTGGAGAAAGAGTAAGAAAGTAGGATGACAATACAGATTTTCTTTGTGATAAATAAAATATTTCTGATGAGATAAACAAGAAGCTAGAAATACCATTTGCCTCTGGGATGGGAAAGTGGGTGGCTTGGACTTACAATCAAAAATACAAATCTTCTGATGTATTAGTTTTTAGTATATAACCTAAAAAAAAATTAAAAAGCAACACTTGCCTTTTTTCCTTTTGAGGTTTCAGAATCCTCATCTTCATCTACACTGAGTAGATTTGCCTCACTACATAGAAAATAAGGGGGGGAAAAAAATCTTAAGTGACAATTGCAACTCATATATTAAATTCAGAAGTTTTATTCTCCTTGTTCACCTAATACAGAGATCAGCAAACTTTCTGTAAAGGGCCAGAGACTAAATATTTTAGAATTTTGCAAGCCATATCGCCTCTGAAGCCACCACTCATCCTTGCTTTGCAACTGAAGTATGAAAGCAGCCACAGACTAAACATGTGGCTGTGCTCCAAGAAAACTATAGCAAAATCCAATGATGGCCCACACTGGGCCCACTGCCATCGTTTACTGACCTCTGCCATAAATGAACACATAGCTTTTGTTTTCATCTTAACTACAGATTTCATCTGCTTTCACTCATTCTTCCTTTCTGTCTTGGATTTTAAATTAGGGGGAAAGGACTCAAAACGGAAGTAAAGAAACATACTGTTAAGAAAATCTTAGTTGATGAAAAAAAGTAATTTCAATGGTATTAACCCAATAAAATTGTTATACCTCTACCATTCTGAGAAATATCAAACCTTCACTGAGAATTATTGACCTCAGATTCTAAAAAGCCAGAATGATGTATCTATTAACAGTTCATGTTAATCTGAACAATATGATAAACCAACTGTAATTTATAAATGAAGCATACAGAACAGGGAGCACCTTAAAAGACACATTTTTATACATGACAAATATTCTATCAAATAAAGTAAAAATAAATCCTTCTTAAGACAACTCTGCTAAACTATTTTTAGTTAAAATCTTAGCTATTATAATAAAGATGCAAAATGTTTCAATATTGCTTGTATACAACTTTTTAAATGCTCTCCGACAAACACTTTACAGAAATGTTTAAAAAGTGGTATATTTCTTAACATTTAAAGGTGGTCTACTCAATTTCTGATTTAATGCCAATTTGTCAAAACAACACCTAAGTAACAAACATCTATAATAAAAAATAATCAGAAATAAAAAGAAGACCATAAAATGCCAATTCCTTCAAATAAAATTTAACTTCAAATTCAACATCTCACAGGTGAAGGCACCTAAAGCGGTAATGACGAATGGAGCTGTTGCCCAGACAGAAGAAAAAAACCTACAATACTTAGCCAATATACTCTGAAAGACTTCTTGCAAAAAATTTCTAAAAAATACGTGCAGTTTTGGTAGAACTTAAGTGTATATATTTTTGTGTCTCTTAATTTGCTATTTGTTCTGGCCAGCAGAAGCCAGATCAATAACCAAGAAACTAATAGCAATGCTAAATTTGTAATACAAATCTCATGACATTCAAAAGGCTGTATGAAAGCCATTTAAAAATTTACAGCAGTCACTCCAAGTACATTAACAGAGTATAATGAATGCTTCACGTAACTTCTGTCTGGTTCAACACCTGTGTTTAGCATTTACAGGGTTTCTGCTTTCTCTGGTAGCAATCTATGATGAACATGGCTGGGGAAGGAGTCGGGGGTTGGGGGGAGTTTCAACTGCAAAGGCAGACACTAAACTTTCTTACAAACTTCAGGAATCGTAATCTGGGTTCATTCACTCCTGGTAAATGGTGGCTTTTCTTATCACTACCTGAACAGAGTGCCATATTAAAAAAAATAATAATGTCTTTAATAGGAAATCCACAGTATGGTCAACTTTTAATTATAAGATTACCTGTATAATATGTACATATTTATACATTGCAAAAGATGAAGAAATATAACCACATAATTATTTACCAATAAAACAATTGCTTTTTCTTTCCTTAATGCTACTGTAAGTCAATATTTTCTAAGAATATCATACTTTAAAAAATATTTCCATGGAATATAAATTGTTTTTCTAATGAAAAGTTTCATTCTTATAACATATCTGAGGGGGTAAAAAAAATTCTTACTCTTTATCTGTATCTCCTTCACTTTCTTCTCCATGATCAAAGCTCCAATTATTTTTAAAACCTCCATCTCTTTTAGATTCTGATCTAGCCAAAGCTGAAATAAAAACAAACTCAGATAAGTATTCATTAATAGAGCTATTCAATACAAAATAAAATTGAGCATTTGCCAAAATCTTTGTTTACTCAAGATTTTCTTTTACTTTGTTTGCCTTTTGCCTAGTGCCTCTAAGAGAAAAAGAACACATTAAAATCTGTTCATACACTTGACCATATGTGTGAATGTGCTACAGAAAAAAGCTCAAATTCAGTAAAATATAATAAAAAATGTGGACAGGAACGTATGAATATGTATGAAATACATAAAAATCAACACTGTATCTCCATATTTGATCACTGGTTCTAGAAATTAGTAACTTAATTTGCTTGCCTTATTAATGAGAACTAAATCCAGACCACCAGCCTTTTGGCTATCTCAGCCAACCGTCTCTGCATTTTAACAGAAAAGAAACAAACCAAGGTTTTTTGGGTTAGCATCACGGAGAGCTCAATGTTTAACCTCTCCAAATCAGAACACCAAACATGCTTAACTATGAGATTAAAATCATATAAATGCCTGCCTGAAATATCCTGAAGCCATAAACAACTAGAAAGTGGGAACCTGAGAAATAAATGAAGTTCTGAAGGTGGCATTTGTTTTGGAGCCACATAACAAAACCTTGAGGCCTAGAGCTTGGGAAGATCACTTCTGGGGGGCCCAGCAAGATGCAAGGTCAGCCTGAAGACCAGAAGGGCTACAATCCCACTGGCTGAACTAGTGCAGAAAAAAAAAGCAACTTACTCAAGAAAGAGACGGGTGGGAAGGGGGGATAATTACGGTATCATGCTGTTGGTTCTGGGTTCCGGGACTGAATTAAAGACAAACAGGGCTTCCCTGATGGCTCAGCTGGTAAAGAATCCACCAGCAATGCAGGAGGCACATGTTTGATCCCTGGGTCAGGAAGATCTCCTAGAGGAAGAAAATGGCAACCCACTCCAGTATTCTTCCCTGGGAAAGGCCATGGACAGAGAAGCCTGGTGGGCTACAGTCCAAAGGGTCATAAAGAATTGGACACAACTGAGCGACTATGCATTCATGCACAGACAAATAAAGAGCACCTCCACTTCATGTTTAGGGAATACCTCAACATGAGCTCACAGTTACTCAGGTTTGGGACCAGAATTTTCATAACCTACATGGCCCAGAAGAGTCCATAATTAAAATAGTCTCATAGCCTATATGGCCCAGAAAAGCCCCTAATTAAAATGGAAAAGATGTACAATATCACAAAGATGTTAGGGAAGTGCAAATCAAAGGTATAATGAGATACTATTTCACATTCGTTAGGATAGCTATTTTTTAATATATAGATAGCTATTTTTTTATTAGCTATTTTTTCTATAAATAGAAAACAGTAAGTGTTGGTGAGGATGTGGAGAAACTGGAACTCTTATGCATTACCTGTGGGAATATAAAATGGTGCAGCCATTGTGGAAAATGCTTGGCAGTTCTTCAGAAAGTTAAACATAGAACTGCTCTATGATCAGCGATCCTACTTCTAGAAATATACCCAGAAACAACTGAGAGCATGGACTCTGAAACTTGTACACCAAAGTTCACAGTAGCTTTATTCACAGAAGTTAGAAGGTGGAAACAACCCAAATGTCCATCAGCAGATGAACGGATAAACAAAATGTGCTGTGTTCACAAATACACATACAAAGGATTATTTTTTGCCTTATTTTTTGAATTATAAAGAAACAAACTCTGACATACTACAACATGGATGAACTTTGAAAACCAGGAGTAAAATGCTTTACCTATTTTAACTCATAGGGCTTCCCTGGTAGCTCAACTGGTAAAGAATACGCCTGCAGTGCAGGAAACCTATGGTTCGATCCCTGGGTTGGGAAGATCCCCTGCAGAAGGGAATGGCTACCCACTGCAGTATTCATGCCTGGAGAATTCCATGGACAGAGGAGCCTAGAAGGCTGTAAGTCCATGGGGTCGCAAAGAGTCAGACACGACCGCAACTTTCACTTTCATTTTACTCGTGCCAGACACAGAAGGACAAATATTGCATTATTCCATTTATATGATATATCTAAAAATAGGCAAATTCAGAGGGCAAGTAGAATAGAGGTTTCCAGGGGCTGAAGGGAGAGGAGAATGTAGAGTTATTTTTTAATGGGTACTGAGCTTTTGTCTGGGATGATGAGAAAGTTCTAGAAATGGATAGTGGTGATAGTTGCACAACATTATGAATGTACTTAATGCCAATTTACATTTGTATATTTATAAACAGTTAAAACAATAAATTTTATGTTGTGTATATTTTCCCACAGTAAAAAACTGTAAAGGCTAAAACATAAGTACTAAAACCTCTAAATGACTAGCAGAATCAAATATAAATCTTCTCTAAAAAACTAAAACGTCAATGTCTCAAAAAAATTCAAAAAAAATATGAGTTTACAACCAAAAATATTATGAAGTAGGTGGAAAGAAGTCATCATGAGCAAATCTGAAACCTCTTTCAGTTCAGTTCAGTTCAGTCGCTCAGTCGTGTCCGACTCTTTGCGACCCCATGAATCGCAGCACGCCAGGCCTCCCTGTCCATCACCATCTCCCGGAGTTCACTCAGACTCACATCCATCGAGTCCATGATGCCATCCAGCCATCTCATCCTCGGTCGTCCCCTTCTCCTCCCGCCCTCAAACCCTCCCAGCATCAGAGTCTTTTCCAACGAGTCAACTCTTCGCATGAGATGGCCAAAGTACTGGAGTTTCAGCTTCAGCATTGTTCCTTCCAAAGAAATCCCAGGGTTGATCTCCTTCAGAATGGACTGGTTGGAAACCTCTTCACATGTATAATATAAAGAAATAGCAGATAATAGGAGCAAAGTTTTTCTTTCAGAAAAAGAAGTTATAAATAAGCGAGAGAGGAGAGCTAGAATGAACTGTTCATTCTAGTGGTGCTAGGTTAGAGTAAGAGGTATCAGTATGAACTTATATTTATTTGATACCCATATAGATGAATAGAGAAACAAATAGAGACACCCTGTTCCATAGGCTAGAAGAGCTAAAGGTCTGTCCCCAGAGAAAGTCTACAAGTGATATCCTAGTAGCAACAAGCACGCTTACAACCAGATTTTATTTTCTGAATACCATTCTCCAATACAAGTAGCCAGAGCTCCCAGGAGATATGACTTATTCTAGGATGAGGCAGGAAAAATACAAGGTAAGTCTGGAGTATTCTGTAGGGCCAGAAAGCAAGAATGCATTTTTTTAAAAAAAGGATGGTGTAAAGTAACTAGCCTCCAATTAAAATAAATAAATTTAAATTAAAAAAAAAAAAAGATGGGAAATTTCAAAAGGATTCGGGAGCAACCTAAAAGAACCTCCCAATCACCAAAAGCAGAACAATTTTCACAAAAATAAATGATAACAGTACTGAATTATAATCCCCCTAATAAAATATTCATTATATAAATAACTGAATAAATAAATAAATGGGGAGAAGGGACACATCTTCCTTACAGAATTCCAAATATTACATATACAAATCCCTGCCTTTAAGAGACAGAATGTGTAATTCACTTCCGAAGAGTCAACTACAGAAAAAGGTGACTAACAGTAAGAAATCTGATAATCACTACCTGCATCAAGTGAACATCAAAGTTAACATCAAAAGTGATGTTTTATTCATAGCATTCCCTTCATGGATCAGCCTTGTTGTGGTGAAGGCACTTGCATAACTCAATGAAGCTATGAGCCATGCTGTACCGGGCCACCCAAGATGAACAGGTCACGATGGAAAGTTCTGAAAAAACGACTTCCACTGGAGGAGGGAATGACAAATCACTTCAATATTCTTGCCTTGAAAACCCCACAAACAGTATGAAAAGGCAAAAAAAGACATGACACCTGGAGATGAGCCCCCAGGTCAGAAAGTGCTTAATATGCTACTGGGAAAGAGTGCAGAAACAGCTCCAGAAAGAACAAAGAGGATGGGCCAAATGGAAATGACACACAGTTGTGGATATGCCTCGGGATGAAAATAAAGTCTGACGATGTAAAGAATACTGCATTGGAACCTGGAATGTTAGGACCATGAATCAAGGTAAATTGGATGTGGTCAAGCAGAGGTGGCAAGGTCAAGCAGAGGTGGCAAGAGTGAACACCAACATCAGTGGCGTCAGTGAACTAAAACGGATGGGAACAGGTATTTAATTCAGATGACCACTGTATCTACTACTGTGCACAAGAATGCCTTCGAAGAATTGGAATAGCCCTCTTAATCAAGAAAAGAGTCCAAAGTGAACTCCTTATTGCAAAATTTAGGCTTAAATTGAAGAAAATAAAGAAAACCACTAGGCCTTTCAGGTATAACTTAAATCAAATCCCTTATGATTATACAGTGGAGGTGATGAATAGATTCAAGGGATTAGAACTGGTGGAAAGAGTGTCTGAAGAACTATGGATGGAGGTTCTTAACACTGTACAGGAGGCGGTGACCAAAACCATCCCCAAGAAAAGAAAAGCAAGAAGGCAAAGTGGTTGTATGAGGAAACTTTACAAATAGCTGAGAAAAGAGAACAAGCAAAAGGCAAGGGAGAAAAGGAAAAATATATCCAAAACACGCAGAGAGAATAGCAAGGAGAGAGACGAAAGTCTTCTTAAGCGAATAATGTAAAGAAATAGAGGAAAACAAAAGAAAGGGAGACTAGAGATCTCTTCAAGAAAATTGGAGATATCAAGGAAACATTTCATGCAAAGATGGGCTCAATAAAGGACAGAAACGGTAAGGACCTAACAGGAGAAGAGACTAAGAAGAGTGGCAGGAATACACTGAAGAACTGTACAAAAAAGGTCTTCATGACCCACATTACTGTGATGGTGTGCTTACTCACCTAGAGCCAGACATCCTGGAATGCAAAGTCAAGTGGGCCTTAGGAAGCATCACTATGAACAAAGCTAGTGGAGGTGACGGAATTCCAGTTGAGCTCTTTCAAATCCTTAAAAATGATGCTGCTAAAAGTCCTGCATGCAACATGCCAGCAAATATGGAAAACTCAGCAATGTCCACAGGACTGGAAAAGGTCAGTTTTCATTCTAATCCCAAAGAAAGGCAATGCCAAAGAATGCTCAAACTACCATACAGCTGCACTCATTTCACATGCTAGCAAGGTAATGTTCAATATTCTTCAAGCTAGGCTTCAACAATATGTGAACTGAGAACTTTCAGATATACAAGCTGCGCTTACAAAAAGCAGAGGAACCAGAAATAAAACTGCCAACATTTGCTGGATTATAGAGAAACCAAGAGAATCCCACAAAAACACCTACTTCTGGTTCATTAAATATACAGCTGTGAAAATTTCTTAAAAGAGATGGGAGTATCAGACCACCTTACCTGCCTCCTGAGAAACTTGTATGCAGGTCAAGAAGCAAGTCAGAACCAGACATGGAACAGCAGACTGGTTCAAAATTGAGAAAGGAGTATGGCAAGGCTGTATATTCTCACCCTGCTTATTTAACTTATATACAGAATACATCGTGCAAAATGCCAGGTGGGATGAATCACAAGCTGGAATCAAGGTTGCTGAGTGAAGTATCAATAACCTCAGATATGCAGATAATACCATTCTAATGGTAAAAAGCAAAGAGAAACTAAAGAGCCTCTATATGAGGGTGAGAGTGAAAAAGCTGGCTTAAAACTCAACATTCAAAAAATGAACATCAGTGGCATTCAGTCCTACCACTTCATGCCAACCAGAAGGGGAAAACGTGGAAACAGTGGCAGATTTTATCATCTTGAGCTCCAAAATCACTGCAGATGGTGACTGTACCCGTGAAATTAAAAGACACTTGCTCCCTGGAAGGAAACCTATGACAAACCTAGACAATGGATTAAAAAGAAGAGACATCACTTTGCCAACAAAGGTGTGTATAGTCAAAGCCATGGTTTCTCCAGTAATCATGAATGGATGGAAGAGCTGGACCATAAAGAAGGCTGAGGGCCTAAGAATTTGGGCTTCTGAATTGTGTATTGGAAGACTTTTGAGAGCCCCTTGGATTGCCAGGAGATCAAACTGGTCAACCCTAAAGCACACCAACCTGAATATTCACTGGAAGGACTGATGTTGAAACGGAAGCTCCAATATTTTGGCCACCTCAGGTGAAGGCGGGGGAAGGCAATGGCACCCCACCCCAGTACTCTTGCCTGGAAAATCCAATGGACGGAGTAGCCTGGTGGGCTGCAGTCCATGGGGTCGCTAACAGTCGGACAGACTGAGCAACTTCACTTTCACTTCTCTCTTTCATGCACTGGAGAAGGAAATGGCAACCCACTCCAGTATTCTTGCCTGGAGAATCCCAGGGATGGGGGAGCCTGGTGGGCTGCCGTCTATGGGGTCACACAGAGTCGGACACGACTGAAGTGACTTAGCAGCAGCAGCAGCAGCAGGTGAAGGCTGACTCATTGGAAAAGACCTTGCTGTTAGGAAAGACTGAAGGCAAAAGGAAAAGCGGGCAGTAGAGGAAGAGATGGTTGGATAGCATCACTGACTCAATGTTTGAGCAATGTCTGAGCAAACTTCAGGAGATGGTGAAGGGCAGGGCAGCCTGGAGTGCTGCATTTCACGAGGCTGCAAAGAGTTGCACATGACTTAGCGACTGAACAGCAACAACATTCACAGCCCATTTAATACGATGGGATGAAAATGTAACTTAGGCTCTCTGTTCTCTTCCCCAAAACCCATGTCAGTTTTGTCATGAGAACACATCAGATAAACCCAAACTGAGGAACATTTTAGAAAATCCTGACCAGGACAGTTTAAAACTGTTAAGCCTGTGAAAAAAGAAGATTAAAGAAACCGACATGATCAGAGGGGACAAAGATGACACGACAACCAAAGGCACTGTGGAGTCCTGGACTGGATGCTACGGAAGAAAGTCAAGTCTGTAGTTTATGCCCTTGTTAATTTCCTAGTTTTTCACAAACATATTATTATCTAAGTCGGCAACATTAGGGGAAGATGGGTAAACAGTACAAAGCAACTATAACATCTTTGAAACTTCTCTATAAATCTAAAATTATCCCTCCAAAATATTCAGAAACCAAATGTAAAATAACCTTGTAGTTTTTTTAAAAAAAGAGGTTATGAAGAACATAATAAACTCTGATGATTACTAGTCTGTAAAAACTCCTAAATGCAGCAACTAGTATCCATCACTGAAAGCCAGCAATTACCATAAACGCCACTAAGCAGTGAAAAACCAAGAGATTTCTACATTGTGTACACCCTAAAGGAAACAGGGTTCTGTACACACAATTCTAACAAGTCTAATCATATCATTTCCTAATTGACAGCAGATTAGAACCTATAAATTAGTGAGAGAAAAATAATCTAATGAAAGTGATGATTGTCAATTAGAACAAAATAAATTATAAAAAACAAGCAAATTCTAAAAACATAAAATTTAGAGCAACTTGCAGTAAGGAAAAAAACTTTGAATCCTCAGAAATCCTTGAGAGTATCACCACTCTTTGCTGTCCTGTTATGGTTGACACTCATAATAATCAGAGTGGAAAATTACATACACTGTATTCTATTTACAAAATTAAAGGAAATACAAAGGCTAAAGAGAGATCTCCGTTAAGCAACATAAATTAAATACTGCATTTTTCTCCATGCACCTTCATTAAAAGGACAGTAATGAAAAGAAAGGGGAAAATTAGAAACCTGTAAGAACAGAAAGAACCCAGAAAGAAGATAACAGCAGATGCCTGATGTACCTGAACTGGTGAAAGACGAAATCTGATAGATGCATAGGAACTGATTCAGTTTGTCTACAGAAAGAAACAAACACCTGTGAGGGCACAAATATTACCAAACTGACAAAAGAAAAAAACTTTGAATATTGCTATCAATAAAAGATAACTGAATTATTACAAATCTTTCTGAAAAGAAAAATTCAGACACAGAAGGCTTCTCCCATAATTTCTTTCAAGCTTTTAAAAAATACCAACAAATAGATCTAGACTTTTCCAGAAGAATAAATTTTTTTAAAAGGAACATTTTGCAGCTCATTTTATGAAGTCAGAAGACTCTATCCCAAACCTGATAATAACATTTAAGGAAGGAAAATGCCATGAGAACATGCTCTCATGAAGACAGATATCTAACTCTAAATAAGATAACAGTAAATCAAATACAGTGATAATAATATATTACAACCAAGTAGCGTTTATCCTAAAAGTGAGTTCACATTTGAAAATCATGAACGTAATTCACAAAATAAAAACTCAGCAAACTAAGTATAGAAGGAATAAAAAGAGAAGAGTAACTACTGCACAAAACCCTTTGGAAAACACTGTAACTTTTCCCCTGCCATAAGCACCATCAACAGTTCTCTATGTAGTGAAGGTCCTAGCTGGCACAGCATGGCAAGGGCAGACGGTGTCTGCAAGAGCTGAGGAAAGCAAACAAGAAGCAAGCCTCTTCGTGTACACAGTCCCAGGAGCTAAAAAACTGGAGGCACAGGTATCTGAAGGTAAGAAGAAAATCTGACTTTTTCTAAAAAAAAGAACAAGTATTTAGTAGAATGTGAATTAACAAATATATAAGAAGGATACAACTGGAAAATCATAATTTGGGAACCATTATAATAAAAACTGATTAAAGCATGCATCATCAAGGAATGCTGAAACTAATAAATGGAAAGAAACTAATACTAAGGGTGAAATCTGGTAAGAAATATGTTGTTATATTGTCTCAAAGTAGTTCCCCACAGGATATTAAATACAAAAGAGAACATAGTACCTTTCAGTGGAGAAACCTGGCAAAAACCATCTTAACTAAGTCATCAAAGATAATTTCACCAGTAAACAGGACAGAAGCTCACTGAGTATATCAGTGAAAGTTAAGTAATTACTGTGGAATTACTTACAAAAATGCATAACCTAAATCTAATCATGAGGAAACATTAGACAAACTCAAAGTACAAAATAACTATAAAGTTTATGGCTTCCCAGGTGGTATAGTGGTAAAAAATCCACATGCCGATGCAGGATACAAGTTCCATCCTTGGGTCAGGAAGATCCCCCTGGAGCAGAAATGGCAAACTGTTCAGAAGAATTTGCCTGAAATGCAGGAGACCCGGGTTTGATCCCTGGGTTGGGAAAATTCCCTGGAGAAAGGCATGGCTACTCACTCCAGCAGTGCTGTCTGCAGAATCCCACGGACAGAGGAGCCTGACGGGGTTGCAAAGAGTGGGACATGACTGAGAGACTGAATGCACACACACACGTTAAACATGTCAATGCAGAGAGAGACAAAGACTAGAATACTCTTCCAGATTAAAAAAGACAGAAGGAACATGACTAATAAATGCAGTAAGTGATCCTAAATTGGACCCAGAATCAGAATTTTTCTTTTTCCTAAAAGAACATTTTAGGTCAACTAGTAAAAATTGAAATAAAGTCTGTAGATTAGACAATAGTATTATATTAGTGTTAATTTTCTGATTTTGATAACTACACTGTAGTGATTTAAGAGGATCTATAGTTCAAAAAACATGAAGAAGAGGCAGGACAATGACGTAAGTTGGGGTAATGAGCAGTGTGCCTGAAATTTACTTTCAAAAAGTTTAGGGGAAAAAAAGTAAGCATATATAAACATATACAGTTAGAGAATACAATAAAGCAATGATAGTAAATATGAATACTTGGAGCAATAAGTTGAGGGCAAATGAAAATTATTTCTACTAATCTTACAACTACCACAAGTATCTTGGTAGGAAAGTCTCAACTGTAAATTGAAGAACTGTTGGAGGTTCAGTATTTACATGTCTGAGGATTAAAACTCCAGAGGCACCCAGTCATAAGAGGGGGTCCCACTCTCATGAGTTTCACCTTCAGGAGCTTGACCAGGTTCTCCCGGTAAACACTGGAGAAAAATCCACTCCCACCTCACCCTCCCCTTCCATCTGGGAAAGGGAAAAAGGAACCATTTTGAAATGCGAGAGAGGACTCTGTTCTTAACAAGCCCTCAGGAGTAAGAAAGAGCCTAACCTACAAAAGCTTTATTAAACTGACACAACCCCTGCTGGGAGAAGGGAGATACCCAACACCAGCCCATTCTAGCCATCCCGTCCCACCTAAGAGTAGAGAAAAACACAGCAACACATGTAAAGTTCACAGTTTAGAGGCCCAGGCTCATGGAAGTGAAGATCAGACCCAATCCCTGGACTGTAGAATGCGTCCTCTGACCCGAAAACCTGTAGTTCCTTTTACCCAGTACATCATGTCCAGGTATCAGGAAAAAAATTAAGACATACTAAAAGGCAAAAACCACAATGTGATGTGATAAAACAAGCATCAAGGCAGACATGGCACGGGTGTTGGAATTGTCAAGCTGGGAATTTAAACAACTGCGCCTACTCTGCTAAAGGCCCTAATGGTTACATCAGACGGTACAGCAGGCAGTTAATTAACAAATTAACACCCTTGCAACGTAAGCAGAGGCGAAAATCCTAAGAACCAAAAATTAATGCTAGAAGTAAAAATATGTAACAGAAAGGAAAGACGCCTCTGATGAGCTTACTAGTAGATGGGACACAGCTAAGGAAAGAATCTCCGAAGTTGAGTATATCAATGAAAGGGAAAGTGAAAGTCGCTCAGTTGTGCCCAACTCTTTGTGACCCCATGGACTGTGTCCATGGAACCCTCCAGACCCGGGGGATCTTCCCAACCCAGGGATCAAACCCAAGTCTCCCACATTGCAGGCAGATTCTTTACCAGCTGAGCCACAAGGGAAGCCCAAGAATACCGGAGTGGGTTGCCATTTCCTTCTCCAGTGGAACTTCCCGACCCAGGAATCAAATCGGGGTCTCCTGCATTTGCAGGCGTACTCTTTACCACCTGAGCAATCAGGGAAGCCAAAGAGGACTGACTGAAGGGGGAAAAAAAAAGAAACAACGCCCAGGGGTTGTGGGAGAAGTACAAAAGGTGTAACCTATGTTTAATAGAAGTACTAGAAGGAGAATAAAGGAAGGAGCAGAAAAAATATTTGAAACAATAAAAGAGTGAGAATTTCCACAAATTAACATCAGACAACAAACCACAGATCCAGGAAGTTCTGAGGCAGCATAAATCTAAAAAACTACACCAAGGTGTCAGCTACATATTGGCACTTGCCAAGAACATCTGCCAGCAACTGAACAACAAGGGCCTTTGCCACCTGCCTCTGCAGAGACTGAACCCTGCGCTGCTGTAGCTGCTGACCTTCAGCACCACCGAGGAGAATCCAGGGTGGAGAGTGACGCACTCTGTGCTCCAGGGAACCCGGTGTAACAGCTCTTCAAACAATTAGGTAGTTTCAGCAACTGATTTCATGATCCAAGTCCTTGCATCTCCTCATATCTAGAAAAGCACTAAATCCCCTTCATGGTGACATCAGCTCCTTGTGACTAGCAGAAAACCTTTCGTAAAATAAGCACTTGATTGCGCTGAACTCCCTTTCCAGCAAAATTTTATCCGCTGAACTTCCCCCACTCCGCTTTGGATCAGTCTCTCAGAGCTATCTGAGCTGCTGTCTCCCAGGCTGCAGTCGTCATTAACCTCAAACAAAACTTAACTCACAGCTCTCACACTGTGCATCTTTTCAGTCGACATAGGCATATCATTTTCAAACCACAGGCAGAGATAGGATGGGGGAGGGGTGGGCGGGTGATGCTGACCAGAGAACTTTCTGCTGTTTTGCAAAAAAATTTTAAGTTCTTCAGAGGGAAGAAAAATGATGTAGGTTAGAAATCTGAATGTATATAAAGAAAGACTATCGAGAAGGAATAAGTGAAGATAAAATCAAAACTTCAATTTTTCTTATTTCCAGTAGCAAGTTATAGTTTGCTGAAAATAATATAAACAAGATATTTGATTATATATCTTCTGTGTCGTATTTACAGAGATACAGATAGGGAAGAAAGAAATAAAACTTTGTTTGCAGATGACATGATCATCTAGGTAGAAAATCCAAATCACTCAAAAAAAGAACCACCACCACCCTCTTGGAACTAAAAAGCAAATACAGTAAAGCTGCAGGATACAAGGTTAATACAAAAAAATTACACTTTCCTATATACCAATAATGAGCAAGGTGAATGTGAAATTAAAAACACAATTAACACTGACATTAGCACCCCAAAAATGAAATACTTAGCTATAAAGCTAACAAAATACATATAAAATCTACACAGGGGAAACTACAAAACTCTGATGGATGAAATGAAAGAAAACCTAAATAAAATGGAGAGAGATTTTGTGTTCATAGATGGGAAGATTCAATACCGTCAAGATGTCAGTTCTTTCTAACTTTATAAATTCAAGGCAACTGCAGTCAAAGTTTTCACAAATTATTTTACGAATGTTGAGAAACTGATTCTAAAGTTTATATGGAAAGGAAAAAGATTCAGAACAGCCATCACAATGTTTGGTTAGTCTGATTCTTTTTGCGACCCCAACTGTAGCTCATGGGATTTCCCAGCCAAGAGTACTGGAGTGGGTTGCCATTTCCTTCTTCAGTGGATCTTCCCAACCCAGGGATCTAACCTGTATCTCCTGCATTACAGCTGAATTCTTGACCACTGAGTCACCAGGGAAGCCCAATCACAATGTTTAAGAACAAATCTGGAGAACAGACACCACCTGACTTCAAAGACTTATAAAGGCACAGTAATGAAGTCAGAGTAGTATTGGCAAAAGAACAAGTAAATCAGTGGAAAAGCATACAGAGCCCAGAAGAGAGCCACATAAATACAGTCAACTACTGTTTGTCAAGGGTGGAAAGGCAACACAGTAGAGCAAAAGACAATCTTTTTGAAAAATGGTGCTGGAACAACTGCACGTTCACATGCAGAGTAATGAACCTAGACACAGACCCTACGCCTCTCACAAAAAGTAAAGCAAAAAAAAAAAATTCAAAATGGATCACAGACCTAAGTGTAAAATATACAATTAAAAACTCCTAGAGGATAACATAGGAGAAAATCTAGCTGGTATGGAGATCTCTTTAGCTAAAACACCAAAGGTATAATCCACAAAAGAAAGAATTGATAAGCTGGACTTCATTACAATTAAAAACTTTTGCTCTGTCAAGAAAACCAGAAAACAAGCCACAGAGCGGGAGAAAATATCTGCAAAAATACAAATCTGATAAAGGACTTTACCCAAAATATACACAGAACTCAACGATTTTAAAAAAAAAAAACCTGATTAAAAAATAAGCCAAAGACCTTAACAGACACCTTACCAAAGAAGATACAGACACGGCAAATGAGCATATGAAAAAATTCTTCACATCGTATGTCATAAGGGAAATGCAAACTAAAATACGAGATACCACTACCCATCCACTAAAATCGACCAAATGCTGTGAGGTGGCGGCACAGGAACGCTCATTCACTGCTGGTGAGACTACAAAATAGTACAGGTTAAGTCTCCTACAAACCAAAATGTACTGTTCTCATATGGTTCAGCAACTATACTCCTCGGTATTAACCCACAGGAGTAAAAACTAACAGCCACATTGAATCCGCACCCAGATATTTACAGCAGCTTCATCATAACTGGCAAAACTTGGAGGCAACCAAGATATCCTTCAGTAGGTAGCAGGATGAATAAACTTTGGTGAATTCAACGAAATATTATTTGGGGGAAAAAAAAGGAGTTGCCAAGTCATGACACGACATGGAGGATGAAACAACCTTAAATGCCTATTACTCAGTGAAAACAAAACAAAACCAAACCCAGAAAAGTAGACCTACTGTATGACTTCACCTAGATGACACGGTGAATAGGCAAAACTATGGAGGCCGCAAAAAGGTCGGCAGTTGCCAGGGTGAGGTGGGTGTAGGGGACGGAGGGATGAACAGGTAGAACGATGAAGATTTTTATGGCAATGGAAATACTCTGCATGATGCAATAAAGCACGTCATTATACACTTGTCCAAACTCATAGACTATACCACACAATGTACAGTCTATGGGTGAACCATAATGTAAACTATGGACTTTTGAGAGATGATGAGGTGTCAGTGGAGGGTGATCAACTGCAGCAGACATACCACTCTGGCAAGAGATGTTGATATTGGTGAAGGCTATGCATGTGTTGGGGTGGGAAGTATACGGCAAAGCTCTGTACCTTCCTCTCTCAACTTTGCTGAGAACCTAAAACTTCTCTTTAAAAAAAGAGTAAATAAATAAATAAATAAAAGTAAACCTTTTGCATAGTTAGAAAAAAAGAGTCCTCCCTGCCCAGTTTTATTTTTTATTGGAATATAATTGCTTTACAATGTTATCTCAGTTTCTGCTGTACAAGGAAGTGAATCAACTATATGTAAAATATATCCCCCCCCTTCATAAACCTCCCTTCCCCATCCCCATCCCACCTCTCTCGGTCATCACAGAGCATAGAGCTGAGTTTCCTGTGCTTTACAGCAGGTTCCCACTAGCTGGGATTTCACACATGGTAATGTATACATGCCAATGCTGCTCTCCCAACTAATCCCCCCACCCACCCCGTGTCCACGTCTGTTCACCATGTCTACATCTCTACTCCTGCTCTAGAAATAAGCTCATCTGTACCATTTTCCCAGAGAAGGCAATGGCAATCCATTCCAGTACTCTTGCCTGGAAACTCCTATGGGCGGAGGAGCCTGGTGGGCTGCAGTCCAGGCGGTCACAAAGAGTCAGACATGACTGAGCGACTTCACTTTCACGCATTGGAGAAGGAAATGGCAACCCACTCCAGTGTTCTTGCCTGGAGAATCCCGGGGAGGGGGAGCCTGGTGTGATGCCGTCTATGGGGTTGCACAGAGTCGGACACGACTGAAGCGACTTAGCAGCAGCACCACCACCATTTTTCTAGATTCTACATATATATAGATATATGTGGAATGCGTATGTATTCCACATATATGCGTTTAGATATGATATCTGTTTTGCTCTTTCTGACTTCCTTCCCTCTGTGTGACAGACTCCAGGTTCATTCCTGTCCAGCTTCACTGAGTTATAACTGAACAACAGTGTGTAAGTTCAAGGTGTACAGCACAATGACTTGACTTAAATATACTGTGAAATAATTACCATAATATGCTCAATTAACAACTATCATCTCATACAGATGAAATAAAGAAAGAAAAGGAAGAGGGAAAGAAGAAAATGAAGAAAGTTTTTTTTCCTTGTGATGAGAACTCTTAGGATTAACTTCAACTTCTAAACAAGTCAAACTACCACACAATTGCACTTATTTCACATGCTAGCAAGGTTATGCTCAAAATCCTTCAAGCCAGGCTTCAACAGTACATAACATCCAGATGTACAAGCTGGATTTAGAAAAGGCAGAGGAACCAGAGATCAAATTGCTAACATCCGGTGGATCATCGAAAAAGCAAGAGAGTCCCAGAAAAACATCTACTTCTGATTCACTGACTATGCTGAAGCCTGACTGTGTGGATCACAAAAAACTGGAAAATTCTTCAAGAGATCTGAATACCAGACCACCTCACCTGCCTCTGGACAAACCTGTATGAAGGTCAAAAAGCAACAGTATGAACCAGACATGGAGCAATGGACTGGTTCCAAATTGGGAAAGGGGTACATCAAGGCTGTTTATTGTCACCCTGCTTATTTAACTTATATGCAGAGTACATCATGAGAAACGACGGACTGGATGAAGCACAAGATGGAATCAAGACTGCCGGGAGAAATAGTAATAACCTCAGATATGCAGATGATACCACCCTGATGGTAGACTGTGAAGAGGAATTAAACAGCCTCTTGATGAAGGTAAAAGGAGAGTGAAAAAGCTTGCTTAAAACTCAATATTCAGAAAACAAAGATCACGGCATCTGATCCTATCACTTCATGGCAAATAGATGGGAAAACAATGGAAACAGTGACAGACTTTTTATTTTGGGGGGCTCCAAAATCACTGCAGATAGTGACTGCAGCCATAAAATTCAAAGACACCTGCTCCTTGGAAGAAAAGCTATGACAAATCTGCTGCTGCTGCTGCTGCTAAGTCACTTCAGTCGTGTCCGACGCTGTGCGACCCCATAGATGGCAGCCCACCAGGCTCCACCGTCCCTGGGATTCTCCAGGCAAGAACACTGGAGTGGGTTGCCTTTCCTTCTCCAATGCGTGAAAGTGAAGTCGCTCAGTCGTGTCTGACCCTCAGCGACCCCATGGACTGCAGCNGAGATGATGAGGTGTCAGTGGAGGGTGATCAACTGCAGCAGACATACCACTCTGGCAAGAGATGTTGATATTGGTGAAGGCTATGCATGTGTTGGGGTGGGAAGTATACGGCAAAGCTCTGTACCTTCCTCTCTCAACTTTGCTGAGAACCTAAAACTTCTCTTTAAAAAAAGAGTAAATAAATAAATAAATAAAAGTAAACCTTTTGCATAGTTAGAAAAAAAGAGTCCTCCCTGCCCAGTTTTATTTTTTATTGGAATATAATTGCTTTACAATGTTATCTCAGTTTCTGCTGTACAAGGAAGTGAATCAACTATATGTAAAATATATCCCCCCCCTTCATAAACCTCCCTTCCCCATCCCCATACCACCTCTCTCGGTCATCACAGAGCATAGAGCTGAGTTTCCTGTGCTTTACAGCAGGTTCCCACTAGCTGGGATTTCACACATGGTAATGTATACATGCCAATGCTGCTCTCCCAACTAATCCCCCCACCCACCCCGTGTCCACGTCTGTTCACCATGTCTACATCTCTACTCCTGCTCTAGAAATAAGCTCATCTGTACCATTTTCCCAGAGAAGGCAATGGCAATCCATTCCAGTACTCTTGCCTGGAAACTCCTATGGGCGGAGGAGCCTGGTGGGCTGCAGTCCAGGCGGTCACAAAGAGTCAGACATGACTGAGCGACTTCACTTTCACGCATTGGAGAAGGAAATGGCAACCCACTCCAGTGTTCTTGCCTGGAGAATCCCGGGGAGGGGGAGCCTGGTGTGATGCCGTCTATGGGGTTGCACAGAGTCGGACACGACTGAAGCGACTTAGCAGCAGCACCACCACCATTTTTCTAGATTCTACATATATATAGATATATGTGGAATGCGTATGTATTCCACATATATGCGTTTAGATATGATATCTGTTTTGCTCTTTCTGACTTCCTTCCCTCTGTGTGACAGACTCCAGGTTCATTCCTGTCCAGCTTCACTGAGTTATAACTGAACAACAGTGTGTAAGTTCAAGGTGTACAGCACAATGACTTGACTTAAATATACTGTGAAATAATTACCATAATATGCTCAATTAACAACTATCATCTCATACAGATGAAATAAAGAAAGAAAAGGAAGAGGGAAAGAAGAAAATGAAGAAAGTTTTTTTTCCTTGTGATGAGAACTCTTAGGATTAACTTCAACTTCTAAACAAGTCAAACTACCACACAATTGCACTTATTTCACATGCTAGCAAGGTTATGCTCAAAATCCTTCAAGCCAGGCTTCAACAGTACATAACATCCAGATGTACAAGCTGGATTTAGAAAAGGCAGAGGAACCAGAGATCAAATTGCTAACATCCGGTGGATCATCGAAAAAGCAAGAGAGTCCCAGAAAAACATCTACTTCTGATTCACTGACTATGCTGAAGCCTGACTGTGTGGATCACAAAAAACTGGAAAATTCTTCAAGAGATCTGAATACCAGACCACCTCACCTGCCTCTGGACAAACCTGTATGAAGGTCAAAAAGCAACAGTATGAACCAGACATGGAGCAATGGACTGGTTCCAAATTGGGAAAGGGGTACATCAAGGCTGTTTATTGTCACCCTGCTTATTTAACTTATATGCAGAGTACATCATGAGAAACGACGGACTGGATGAAGCACAAGATGGAATCAAGACTGCCGGGAGAAATATTAATAACCTCAGATATGCAGATGATACCACCCTGATGGTAGACTGTGAAGAGGAATTAAACAGCCTCTTGATGAAGGTAAAAGGAGAGTGAAAAAGCTTGCTTAAAACTCAATATTCAGAAAACAAAGATCACGGCATCTGATCCTATCACTTCATGGCAAATAGATGGGAAAACAATGGAAACAGTGACAGACTTTTTATTTTGGGGGGCTCCAAAATCACTGCAGATAGTGACTGCAGCCATAAAATTCAAAGACACCTGCTCCTTGGAAGAAAAGCTATGACAAATCTGCTGCTGCTGCTGCTGCTAAGTCACTTCAGTCGTGTCCGACGCTGTGCGACCCCATAGATGGCAGCCCACCAGGCTCCGCCGTCCCTGGGATTCTCCAGGCAAGAACACTGGAGTGGGTTGCCTTTCCTTCTCCAATGCGTGAAAGTGAAAAGTGAAAGTGAAGTCGCTCAGTCGTGTCTGACCCTCAGCGACCCCATGGACTGCAGCTTTCCAGGCTCCTCCGTCCAGGGGTCCTTCAGCGTATTAAAAGCAGAGACATTACTTTGCAAAGGTCTGTTTAGTCAAAGCTACGGTTTTTCCAGTAGTCATGTATGGATGTGAGTATTGGACAATAAAAAAGGCTGAGTGCCAAAGAACTGACACCTTTAAACTGTGGTGCTAGAGAAGACTCTTGAAAGCCCTCTGGACAGCAAGGAGATCAAACCAGTCAATCCTAAAGGAAATCACTCCTGAATATTCATTTTAAGGACTGATGCTGAAGCTCCAATATTTTGGCCACCTGATGTGAAGAGCTGACTCATTGGAAAAGACCCTGATGCTGGGAAAGACTGAAGGCGGGAGGAGGAGACGACAACAGGGGATGAGATGACTGGATGGCATCACTGACTCAATGCACGTGAGTTTGAGCAAACTCCAGGATATACTGAAGGACAGGGAAGCCTGGTATGCCGCCGTCCATGGGGTCGCAGAGTCGGACACAGACTGAGTGACTGAACAACAATTATGTCATAGAGGACTACTATCTATAACCATCCATAATTTTTTACATTACAACCCCAGCTTATCTATCCTAAAACTGGAAGTTTGGACCTTGGACCACCCTCATCGAAGTCCCCCACCTCCCTTGCCCTACCTCTGGAATCCACACATCTGGTCTTTTTTTATGAGTTTGGGACTTTTTGTTGTTTCGTTTTAAGCCTTTTTTTAAAGATCACACATATAAGCGGGATCACACAGTATTCTTAATCACTAAGCAAAATGATCTCAGGGTCCACCCATGTTCTCACATATGGTAGGGTTTCTTTTCACGTCTAAATAATATTCCACTGTATATATATCCACATCTCCATCCACTGACGGACACTTAAGATTGTTTCCATGTCTTGGCTATTATAAATAACATTGCAATGAATTGGGGGCACAGATATCTCTTCAACATAGTGTTTTCATTTCCTTTAAATATATTCATGTAAGTAGAATTCCTGGATCAGAAGATAGCTGTGCTTTTAATCTCCTAAAAAACCTTCATACTGTTTTCTACAGGGGCTGTACCAATTTTACAATCCCAACTTCAATGCATGGTTACCATGGTTTCATGATAATCATTCTACAAGGCATAAGGTGATATCTTACAGTAGCTTGATTCACATTTTCCTAGTAATTAGCGATGCTAAGCACCTTTTCATGTATCTGTTGTCCATTTGTAGGCCTTCTTTGGAAAAAATGTCTATTCAAGTCCTTTGTCTATTTTTGGTTCAATTATTTGGAGGTTTTGCTACTGAGTTTTATGAGTTCCTTTTATATTCTGGATATTAACCCCACTATCAGATTCAGAAGTATTTAATAAAAAATTTTTAAAAAGCTTTTTTAAATGTAAAGAAAACATAAGAAATAGATACACTAAAATAGATTTTCAAATTCTGTTACCCCAGCCTGGATAGCTTATCACTCTGCTACAATAAAAACCAAAGAAATGAACAATAATTAATAAAAAAAAAAAAGGTAAAGTTACAATACAAGGGACCAATAAGACCAAAGAATTTCATGTATCACAAAAACTGCAAGACATTAAAAAAAAAACAAAAACTATTTTTAAAATGTGCTCATAAAATTATTCTATGCATTAAAAAATAAGCAGTAATTTTATAAGATGTATGCTCAATACATGTAATTCAACCAAGGTTTACTACCCAGACTATATAAAGAACCCCAACATTCCAACAGAAAGCAAAATGTGCGGAAGACATGAGCAATTAATAATAGAGGAAGTACACACAAATTAACCTAAAAAAACAAAAAGAAACTCATAGATTACCTTTTTAGTTTACTCAAGCACCACAAGCGAACAGAACAGGGATTAACTCTAGGTTGGCACTCAATATTTTAACACTGCATGAACAATGAGTAACTTTTTAAAATACAGCAATAAAGATACTCAACCTCACTAAAACAGGGGTATTACAAATTCAAATCACCATCCGATAAACCCCTTCAGACTGGCAAAAAGTAAAACATCAGACATTATTAAGTGGGTGATGATGTGTATAAACAGGAGGTCTTAAAAAGTGCTAGTGAAAGAACTTTGGAGATCAATTTGGCAGTATCTAGGGTGAAGGTGAAATAATACATGACCCAATAATTCCAATGCTAAGAAATACTCTAGATCAGATGTAAACAAAGTATGGCCCAGCCAACTCTGGCCTGCTGCTTGATTTTACAAGGCCCATGAGCTAAGAATATGGCTTTTACATTTTTAAAACACTCTTCCCTGGTGGCTCATATAGTAAAGACTCCACCTGCAATACAGGAGATCCAGTTTCATTTCCTGGGTTAGGGAAGATCCCCTGGAGAAGGGAATGGCTACCCACTCCAGTATTCTTGCCTGGAGAATTCCATGGACANTTAAAACACTCTTCCCTGGTGGCTCATATAGTAAAGACTCCACCTGCAATACAGGAGATCCAGTTTCATTTCCTGGGTTAGGGAAGATCCCCTGGAGAAGGGAATGGCTACCCACTCCAGTATTCTTGCCTGGAGAATTCCATGGACAGAGGAGTCTGACAGGCTACAGTCCATGGGGTTGCAAAAAGTCGGACATTACTGACGGACTAACACTTTCACTTCACTTTTCACTTCAGCGGGGAAAAACAACAAATCAAACAAGAAAGATGTTTCATGTTACAAGAAAATCATATAAAATTCAAATTTCAGTGTCCATAAAAGTTTTACTGGCCCACAGCCACCCTCATATGCTTATGCCTTATCTGTAACTGCCTTCTTGCTAAACTGGCAGCACTGCTTGAAATGCAAAGTGTAAGATATTCACTATCTGGCCCTTTACAGAAAAATTTTGCTGACCTCTGCTCCAGAGAAGCACACACATGTGCACAAGGAAATGTACTTTAAAAAAGTTCATAGTAGCAATATGAGACATCCTAAGACATTCATACTAGCAATGTATGTAAAAGTAAAAAAAATAGATACAACCTAATTTCCACAAAAAAAGGAAATGCATTAAATATAATGCAGTATACATTCATACTATGAAAAAAAAATAGAGCTATTCTTATCAACATTTAATTTCTCAATGCTGTAAGAGTGAAAAACAAGTTACAGAAGAATATAGTATGACATGATTTATAATATATTCTAATAATCTGTACAGGTGCACAGGTTGAGAGATATATACATAAAGTACAAAGCAATGTATAGGAATAACTACCAGAGGTTGGTGATTACACTTGGAGTGGAGGCAAGAAGATGCAAAAATCAAAGGGTTCACCCCAGCTTCACTGTGGCTAACACTGTACTAACACTGGATTAGTAACGTTTTCTTTAGGTTAGGAATTAGAACATAAGTTTTTGCTCTATTATTCCTTATATTCCACACAGACATGAAATATTTCCTAATAATTTTTTAAACTGTCACTGATAAGGTTTTACAAAAATAAAAAATGGAATTTTTTAAAAAGTTTCACTGACACAGAAGTTAACTTCTGCAAATTAGAAATATAAAAGCAGTAAAAGAAAACCTAAAGAGAGAATTAAATGCAAACACCAGGAAATCTCCAGCTTCCCCAGTGACTCACACGGTAAAGAATCCACCTGCAAAGCAGGAGATACAGGTTTGATCCCTGAGTCGGGAAGATCTCCTGGAGGAGAAAATGGAAACCCACTCCAGTATCCTTGCCTGTAGAAACCCATGGACAGAGGAGCCTGGCAGGCTACAGTCCACTGCGTTGCAAAGAGTCGGACACGACTGAGCGACTTCACTTCACTTCATTTCACTTTGTAATGCTTTAGTCCCAAACTTTCTCAAGAACCTGTCAAGATTCTCCAAAGGCAGTGTCTTGGAGCCCTAAGCCATCATGTTACAAGTCTGGGTATCTTGCTGCAGAGACCAGACGAAGAGGCCTTTATACTGCATGGAGAAATAAGGGCCCAACTTTCCAACCTGCCCGTTAGACATCTGAATACAGCTACCTTGGAACGTTCAGACCAGACAAGCTACCACTGAATAACTCCCACAGATGCTACATAAAGCAGAAAAATCACCCAGCTAAGGTGATTTTCTCAAACTTCTAAATTAAAAAAAAAAAAACTTTATTTTTTTGATACAGAAGACAGAGTACAGTCCAATATTGTCTGAAGATGAAGTCTGAATATATTATATTCTTGGGAATAATATCAAATTAGACTTCTCTGTGAGCCACAATCCACAGTATTCTTTGCCTCAGGATGCAGGTACTGTTCATTGTTCTCTCAGTTTATCTACTCCTTCATTCCACTGAAGAAGTGTCTATGGGTTCCTACGCATCTTTCGGCAGGATGCCGACATCCAGTTAGTTCTGTCCAAGGCCAACATCAGGCAGCAGTTTGGTGCTGCTGGTATTGTTTGAAGCATATTGATCGTCTATGGAATCAAAATACCAGTACCTTAAGCCAAAGTAATGTAGTTGGTAATACCTTTACACCGAATAACAACTCTAAAAATACAGTTATCTTGAGCACACAAGGTCCAAAAAAATGAATAACTTAAGAAATGATTACAAGAGACAGGTGACTCCAAAAGTGTCTTCTGCTCCAAGGAAAGGAAAGAAGACTGCCAAGATGGCAGGGGAATTCAATAGTCATGAGATGGACCAACGAAACACTGTTTTAATTCTGAAAGTGCAAATGCAAGATTCAACAAGGAGAAAAATGACAGGTTCATAGTAAACTTAAAAGATAAACCTGAAAGGCAAGTATAAAGCCTATAAAGAGTAAAGACAAAGGAGACTCAGGAGTTGGTTCTCAAAACTTGTGAGGGAAACACTGATTACAATTTGCAGAGTTAATTACTAGAATGACAAAATTAAATCACTCTTTTTTATTTCCTGTGATAACAGAGAATGAAGACCAGTGTGAACTGAAGAAAGTTTAAATGCCAAAACATGGAATCCCACCTCACGCAAACAGTGGCACAGGGGTTTCAGAGGCAAAGATAATACTGGTTTCCATGAAGATGGAATCACCAGAAGTCACAGTGGTAAAAGGGAGAAACTTCACCGTATCGCAGATTTACTGGAAGATTCAAAAAGAGGAGTTGGGAAGGCAGAAAGATTGCAGATCTTTTTTTCAATACAGGAAAGACAAGAAGGTTATTACATAGTCTGCAAACAAGTCTCTGGAAATTTCTAGCTCTTCCTGTCCTTAAAACTGGCTTCAGTCTTTCCGAAAAATAAAAAAGTATATTTGCTATACACTATAAACAAGCACTGTTTGCTTTCTTCTCCTTGCTATATTTCAACGATTATGAGGTTAATGTGGGAGGAAAAAAACTTTCTTGTTAAAAACTAAGCATGAAATGTACTTAAAATAACAAAAAGCTCTCCCAAATCAAGATCAGAATATGGCTTGCTCTCTTACTTCTCAAGCCCGTGGTTTCAGATGGCCTCAAGGCAGTTGTTAGCTTGGGAAGAGGCACAGGGTCCACATGTCCCAACTTGCCCAGGGCTGCTCCAATTTTAGTACTCAAAGTTAGTGTCCACGGGAGACAAGAGGTCCTAATTTTTGGTGATGAACACAGAAGGCTCTGGGAAGTACAAAACACTAAGGGAGCCCGAAAAGGGGGCTAAAAGTAACATTGCTGTTAGTGTGAAATGGATACTGCATGGCTACTTTCTGGTTTTTAGGTGATGCAGGCAACCATAATTGGCAGTTCACAATAATGGATCATCCATTATTGCATCACTCCAAGTAACATGACTTAAGTACACAACTGAAGTGGGTTGTAATTGTGATCAATAGCCTGCCTTTGGCTTTCTGGATTAACTGCTGTGTTTTGTACTGAGATAACGTTTAATTTTTAATACTGTACACAGTGGTGACCATATTTTTTAAGAGATTAGGTAATGAAAATGAGAAGGATTACAATAACAACTCCAGCATATCACTGAATGAAAGAAAAAAAGGAAGGAAAAGTTTCTAACACTCCTCTTTTCTTCCTTATGCTTGCTTGGTTTCAGAAATTCTTGAATCAGTCCCTAATCAAAGAAAAATTAACCAATGACTATGTTGCAGTTTTCATTCCAATCCCCAAGAAAGGCAATGCCAAAGAATGTTCAAACTACTGCACAACTGCACGCACCTCACATGCTACCAAAGTAATGTTCAAACTGCTCAAGCCAGGCTTCAACAGTACGTGAAGCATGAACTTCCAGATGTTCAAGCTGGATTTAGAAAAGGCAGAGGAACCAGATATCAAATTGCTAACATCCGTTAGATCACAGAAAAAGAAAGAGTTCCAGAAAAACATCTACTTCTGATTCACTGACTAAAAACATAAAGTCTGACAGTTTCCCCATTTATTTACCATGAAGTGATGGGACCAGATGCCATGATCTTAGTTTTCTGAATGTTGAGCTTTAAGCCAACTTTTTCACTCTCCTCTTTCACTTTCATCAAAAGGCTTTTTAGCTCCTCTTCACTTTCTGCCATAAGGGTGGTGTCATCTGCATATCTGAGGTTATTGATATTTCTCCCGGCAATCTTGATTCCAGCTTGTGTTTCTTCCAGACCAGCATTTCTCATGATGTACTCTGCATATAAGTTAACTAAGCAGGGTGACAATATACAGCCTTGACGTACTCCTTCTCCTATTTGGAACCAGTCTGTTGTTCCATGTCCAGTTCTAACTGTTGCTTCCTGATCTGCATATAGGTTTCTCAAGAGGCAGGGCAGGTGGTCTGGAATTCCCGCTTCTTTCAGAATTTTCCACAGTTTATTGTGATCCACACAGTCAAAGGCTTTGGCATAGTCAATAAAGCTGAAGTAGATGTTTTTCTGGAACTCTCTTGCTTTTTCCACGACCCAGCAGATGTTGGCAATTTGATCTCTGGTTCCTCTGCCTTTTCTAAAACCACCTTGAACATCTGGAAGTTCACGGTTCACGTATTGCTGAAGCCTGGCTTGGAGAATTTTGAGCATTACTTTACTAGCATGTGAGATGAGTACAACTGTGCGGTAGTTTGAGCATTCTTTGGCATGGCCTTTCTTTGGGACTGGAATGAAAACGGACCTTTTCCAGTCCTGTGGCCACTGCTGAGTTTTCCAAATTTGCTGGCATATTGAGCGTGGCACTTTCACAGCATCATTTTCCAGGATTTGAAATAGCTCAACTGGAATTCCATCACCTCCACTAGCTTTATTTATAGTTAGATCAAATTCTCATTATTACAAATAATCCCCATTTGTTGCATTTGACAGCTGTAATTTTACACTTACAAGTATGATTATTTGATTACTGACTCTCTTCACCGGACTGGAAACTCCACCAAGAAATCTCCCCTGCCTACACTGTGCCTCTCAGCACAGTACCTACAACATTATAGTTGCTCAGTAAGTATCTACTGAATGAATCAACAAAAGAAACTTCCCAAACTATCACAAGATGGAAAGGGGCAGAAGACAACCTTAAGTGAACACAAGAGAATGGAACAAATCAAAGAGAAGGAAGAAAAAAATTCAATACAAACGGTGGCCTAGTTCAATTCACACCATTTCATTGTGATACTACACTGACAAAATAAAGCACAATAGTAACCAGTAGCTCTTTTTCCCTAGTGAAGGTAGGAAAAGAATTGGAATTAGTATTTTACTTCACAGTTTATGAGACTATAAGCAGTATTTAGAACACGGAAGACAAACCAGCACCTCAAACTTAAGATATCTTGACGAAAGCAGAGCTATGAGCTTCTCATTCCTCTACTCCATCTCAATAAATAGAGTCCCCTCACCCCCACCAAAACCTCAAACCAAAACCCTAGGAATCATCTCTGATTCCTACTTTTCTCTGATCCTCAGTATGCAATGCATTAAGAAGTTCTCAAACAGATCTTCCATCTATCCACTCCTCTTTCCCAATGGCCACTGCTACCATCCTAATCCAAGCCTGTCTATTTTTCAGACTGCTACAATATTCTCCTAACTAATGGCTCTGCTTTTACTCTTGCTAAGTCACTTCAGTCGTGGCCGACTCTGTGCGACTCCATAGACAGCAGCCCACCAGGCACTGCTCTCCCTGGGATTCTCCAGGCAAGAACACTGGAGTGGGTTGCCATTTCCTTCTCCAATGCATGAANACTAATGGCTCTGCTTTTACTCTTGCTAAGTCACTTCAGTCGTGGCCGACTCTGTGCGACCCCATAGACAGCAGCCCACCAGGCACTGCTCTCCCTGGGATTCTCCAGGCAAGAACACTGGAGTGGGTTGCCATTTCCTTCTCCAATGCATGAAAGTGAAAAGTGAAAGTGAGGTCACTCAGTGGTATCCGACTCTTAGCGACCCCATGGACTGCAGCCCACCAGGCCCCTCCATCCATGGGATTCTCCAGGCAAGAGGACTGGAGTGGGGTGCCAGTGCCTTCTCCCTTTTACTCTTACTCTGTTCTAATTTACTCCAGGAGCAAAGTTATTTTTTTTAAAAAGATAAATTGTATCATTAACTCCATTGCCCCAAACTCTTCAATGATTTTATACTTTTCAGAATCAAATAAAAATTCATGAACTGTCATGATCTGCTCTCGTATCTATGCTTCTTACTGTGTTCTGTACTTATTACATTTCAGCCATAATGATCTTTTTTTTAGCAAATGAAATCCTATATCATCTTAGAACCTTTACAGGCATCGTCCTCTCTGCCATACTCTAGTCTCACAGTTATTACCTTAACACATGTGTGACCTCCTCAGGAAGGCCTTTCCTGACCTTAACACTATGTAAAATGGCTTTTTCTATGTGTTTCTTCCATAGCCTTTACTACACTATCATCTTCTTGTTTATTTCATTAACAAATAGAGATGTTCCAGGTGCAAGAAATACGGTGAAAAGAAAAAGTTATTGCTTTAATGGAGCTTGTATTTTTATAGGACTAAAAAACATGAAGACAAATTTATCATATGAAAAGTGCTACCATGAAAAATAAAACAGAGGAATACCATGTTTGTACATGTGAGTGTGGCAGCATGACATTTTAAATAGGCTGTCAGGTCTGAGCAGATCTAAAGAAGGAAACTATGCAAAAAAAAAAAAAAAAAAAAGCGGTAAGATTGTTCTAAATGGATTTTTAGTTATAAAAAGTCCCTCCTACTAAAATATAAGTCCTATGAAGAAAAGGACCCTATCTTATGCACTATTTTTACTTTGGTCAAGTGCCTAGCACAGAGTAGGCTGATATAAATATTTGATGAGTGAATATTTGGCAAGTTATATTGGAGTATCTCATTATTAAAAGCATAAAGAACCAAAAGAATTAAATATAAAAAAATATAAGTAGTCCTAAATACCATTCCACTTATTTAGTAGTACTAAATATCAGCCTCTTATGCTCACATTCTAAACAAGGCACCATTCACTTGTTTATGCAAATGCTGAAAAAGAAGTGAGGAAACTCAATTTTTTCCACTAGAGTAATTCATAGACCCTTAAGTTAGAATAAGCTAAAAGCAAAAGGAGAAGGCAATGGCACCCCACTTCGGTACTCTTGCCTGGAAAATCCCATGGACGGAGGAGCCTGGTGGGCTGCAGTCCATTGGGTCGCTAAGAGTTGGACAGACCTGAGCGACTTCACTTTCATGCATTGGAGAAGGAAATGGCAATCCACTCCAGTGTTCTTGCCTGAAGAATCCCAGGGATGGCGGAGCCTGGTGGGCTGCCATCTATAGGGTCACACAGAGTCGAACAGGACTGAAATGACTTAGCAGCAGCAGCAGCAACAGCTTTAAATTTACCTCAGCCCTGTATCTGTTGGCCTTGTTTATGCTCCTTCCATCCTCCCAATGTTCATCACATAGCACCACCTGTAACACAAGCTGCACCACTCTCAGCCTCTGACAGGTAACTAATCAGCCCAAATGAGAATGGAGGTAGAACAGAAGAAATATGAAGTGAAGAAAACTCACAAGCTTTCCACATCTTCTTACTACAAATCTTTTAAATAAAGGCTGGTTTGCATAACAAGGTGAAAAAATTTTTTTTGTTCTGCTATACTTTAAGGAAGAAGAATTAAGAATATTAATATTTCTTTTCCCACTCACTTCTACTGGTCTCTGGTTGTTCACTGGACTGAGTACCTACTGTGTTCCAGGCACTGTTCCCAATGCAGTTAA
>SJYX01024378.1:0-10066 GCA_006410675.1 Oreotragus oreotragus | reverse complement strand
TTTTTTTTTTTTTTTTTTGCCTATTCATCCTTTTCCTTTTTTTTTTTATCTCTTTCTTTTTTTTAAAAAGAGACACAGATATAAAGAACAGACTTTTGGACACTGTGGGAGAAGGCAAGGGTGGGATGATTTGAGAGAATAGCATTGAAACATGTATATTAACATATGTGAAAGAGATCTCCATTCCAGGTTTGATGCATGAGACAGGGCACTCAGGGCCAGTGCACTGGGATGACCCAAAGGATGGGATGGAAAGGGAGGTGGGAGGGGGGTTCAGGATGGGGGACACATGTTCACCCATGGCTGATTCATGTCAATGTATGGCAAAACCCACTGCAACATTGTAAAGTAATTAGCATCCAATTAAAATAAGTAAATTAATTTAAAAAACATTAATTCTTTTTTAATTATTTTTTTTTAATTTTAACCGGAGGATAATTGCTCTATAATGTGTTCATTTCTGCCTTACAACAATGAAGATCAGCCATATATATGTGTGTGTATGTGTGTGTGTGTGTGTGTGTATCCCTCATTCTTGGGTCTCTCTCCTTCCTACCTCCATCCCACCACTCCTCATCCTTTTCCAGATAATTACAAAATGGTTATCAAGATGTTGAGAATTTAAATTGTGTCCTATAGCCTCCTGTCTATTTATTACTAAAGAAATAGTCAAAGCATCCTAGGTAGAAATGCATAAGCAGATGGCATATGCCTTTCATTACTCAAAAGTAGGTTCTATCTCACATTAATCTATTCGGTATGGCACTTTAGAACCTTTGGAAAGTTATTTGATAATATATATCAATATAGTTAAAATAACCATAGTCTGTGACCTATTATCCATAGGGAGATTCTAGCCTCAACTAAGAATATGAAACGTACCCAAATGAACAAAAAGGCATTCATCATAAGTATTATTTATAAAAATATAAAATTGTATTAAAATTTGAAAAAAATGATAAAAAGCAAAATTAAATAGCTAAGGGAGGCACTATTGTAGAGCCAATTAAACTAAATTTTCAAAAATTTCTTATGATATAAAGAAAAAATACAGGGCATAGACTATTTTTTAATTGGAGGATAATTGCCTTACAATGTTTCATTGGGTTCTGCCATACAACAATGCAAATCAACCGTAATTATATATCTATGTATATTTTATATATATTATAGATATCTATATATTCTCTCCCTCACTCTGGAGCTTCCCTCCCTCCTCTCATCCCACCCCCAGGATATGGAATTATAAATAACTGTACCATCTCTATCTCTCTCTATATATATATACAAACACACACAGACATATATACTATATGTAAATATAATCGGGGCACAGAATGCCTACCACTCTTTCAGGAAACAAAAGATGTTGAGGCCATTTAGTTATCTGCCACTGTAGCCGCCCATAATAGTACACACTTAGGGGATTCAGGATGGAAAGGAACACGATATTTGCCCTAGATAGCTAAGGTGTACATCAAAGGAATATTTCATTAAACCCAGATTCTTGCATGTTCATATATATTTTTTTTTCTTTAAGATAAATCTCTTTGCTCAGCTACTTGTTTTATCTCTGCAAAACTCCTATATATCCTGGCTCTTCCCTTATCTCTTCAGAACAGTCTCTCAGGGCTATCTAAGGGCTTAATTCCTTACTATGTCTGATGAATAAAATATAATTCTCAACTTTAAGTTGTACATTAATTTTTTTTAGTAATAATGACATTTTATTAAAAACAAGGTAAGAGAGTAATAAAGAATATTCTATATAACCAATTGACTGGTTCTTTTTATTCTTAGATTTCAAAATGTCTAAATTAAATAGTTGAAAAATGTAAAAAGAAAAAATGGGGAAAATAATAACGAAAGTATGATCATTTTAGTCTCTAATGATTTTCATTAGTTTCTCATTAGCTATGGGATATAGAAATTCAGCTACTTATCACTGGATACAAGGTCCTTATTGTTGCTGTAGTGTGACTATCAGGACTTTTTCAATTTAATTCATGCTATGCTGATCTTAACGTTAAGCTACATGCTGATCTTTCTTCCTTAAAACTCACTTTTCCTTTCCAGCTCCACAATCTCTTATTTTTATGTTCTACTCTATACAGTTTTCCAGTATTAGAATGTGCTATATTTGAGTTATGCTTTTATTTTATTGAATCCAATGTCATAGCACATCTCTAGCTTTGTGCTATACATGAATATGATTAGAATAGGTCAGGGAACTGAACCATACGATCTTAGGAACTGCTCCTGGCAGTATGGTTCCATTCCAGGAGTATTCATCTCTTCCAAGTTTAAGTCACTTTTTCAAGAGAAATATGGCTCAGCCAAAGATTTTATAAGTAAACCACTTTCATAGCCATGCATATGAGGAGAGTTTTGGCTAAAATATTAAATATAATAATGGATATTTTGGCATATATTTTATATTTAAGATCTTAGCCTTCTGTACAGAGCAAAAACTTATTAGAAATAAATTCTGTGCACAATCTGTGCACAAAAATTAAAATTTATTTGTCAGCCAATTTTTACCAAAATTTGTTTGATGTTTTAGTTAATGCCATATTAAGGGAAAGTATATTTACTTTCTCATAATAATGGTTCAATACTTTTAGTTCTATCTTAAGATTTACAAATTCTAGTAAGTATATAGAGACAGTAGCAAACTAGCAATAATATGAAAAAATATTCATTGCAATATTGCAAGTCTGGAGGAGGCTGGCATTTCCAATCTGAAACAAGATTAATTTCTAGTTAACTAGTAACTCTGTATGACAGAGCCGAGAAAGACTTAAACAAAGTAACTATTCCTATCCTTAGTGAAAACAAGTGTGGAATACAATGACTACTAGTAATGAAAATAATAACACTTAACAATCAATATTAGTCAATGGAAAACAATGAATGACTGAATTTCCTTTTTTTTTGCTTTTCCATTAATTACTGACTGGCAAATCAAATCTATTTTCTAACCGTAAAATATACTTGAGTATTTTAAATTTATTTAACAAAAAAACTGCTTTACTAAGATTAATTATCTAATACCATGTGTGAAGTTGCTTAGTCATGTCCGACTCTTTGCGACCCCATGGACTGTAGCCTACCAGGCTCCTCCCTCCATGGGATTTCAGGCAAGAGTACTGGAGTGGGTTGCCATTTCCTTCTCCAGAGGATCTTTCCAACCCAGGGATCAAACCCGGGTCTCCCGCATTCCAGGCAGATGCTTTAACCTAAATTAATGCATTTACATTAACATTGGGGCTTCCTGAATATTAAACCCTTTGGTTGATACTTAAAATCCACTATATATTTCATCTTTGGAACAACCCTACTGGGTTGATATTATTATCTTCCTTTTAAATTGAGAAAACAAACTTAGAAAATAAACTTGGTGGCCCATATTGACCCAACAGGAAAGTGGAAAAGACAATCTTTGAGCCATGGTATATGTGTCTCCAAACACTATGATCTCAGGAAAAAAGAGACTCAATATGGATTTTGAATTACTTTTAAATGCAACATATTTACATAGTAATTTCCTTCACTGTATACATAAATGACATATCTACGCTTACTCTGTCATGTTTACGTAATGCACCCTTTTCCTCTAAAATAATGGCGGTGTGTGGTTTGCATTAATGTTTCTGGGATCATAGGTTTGCTTGTTTTACTGTTTTTTGTTGTTTTTTTTTTTGTCAGTGTGTGTCACTGGTTAGCATAAGGAATAGGAGAAGGCAATGGCACCCCACTCCAGTACTCTTGCCTGGAAAATCCCATGGAGGGAGGAGCCTGGTAGGATGCAGTCCATGGGGTTGCTAAGAGTCAGACACGACTGAGCGACTTCACTTTCTCTTTTCACCTTCATGCATTGGAGAAGGCAATGGCAACCCACTCCAGTGTCCTCGCCTGGAGAATCCCAGGGATGGGGGAGCCTGGTGGCCTGCCGTCTATGGGGTCGCATACAGTCGGACATGATGGAAGTGACTTAGCAGCAGCAGCAGCAGCATAAGGAATGCACTGCAGATTTTATGAAATTGTTTATTTTAAAGTAATAAATGAATGAAACTTTACTATAAGAAAAAAAAATTCTCCTTAATCCCTGAAGCAAATCCTTCTCATTATAGAAGTCACTTATTTTTAGAAGAAATAAATCATAATGATTAGGCTATTTTTCTTGCATTAGAAGAAGAGTGAGCCAATCTTTGTCAATGTTCCAAGCTGTTAACTTTGATTTCACATACTAAAAGATGAAAATTCTATTATTAGAAAAGCATTTAATTGTAAAACATTGGTTAGTTGAATTATATTTCATTAAATTCTATCCAATTTTCTTTTGGTAAAGTCAGTAGTCTGTTGTCTGAAGAGTTATCAAAGAGACTGGCATACCCTGACATTTTGAAAATTGAAATTTAATAAGATAAATAAAAGTGTTGCTCTAATTTCTCACTTACAGGTTTCTCAGATGTAGATTTTTTAAATTATTTTTATTATTCCTCCACTTTATTTACTAAATCAAACAATAATGAATAGGCTACTATCAAAGCAAAATACCTTACTGCTAACAAGTACCTAGCATAAGGCTGGTTTATATAACATTTGCATTTTTTTAGGGAGGAGTGTACTTATTCCTCAAAAAGATACACCATTGTAGCAGTTTGTGATCCTAAGTGTGAAGAGTTTCAGAGACTTGCAGTACTCTTTACTTACATATTTTCTATGAAAATTTTACTTTGAACTTACAGAAGCATTTCTTATACCTCACCAATCACCTCCTAAAATTATTTATTCAATGATCAGTATTCCAAGTTGAACATAAGGCCAGAGAGAGAGGGAGGACAATCGTTCCTGAAGTTCCTTCTGCTTTGACCAGGGATCAGGACTTTTGCCCTATGCATGTGCCAAAATTCATTTATTTTGAGCCAATTAGCTTTTTGTTCCATTATGCTCTTCCTTTTAAATGATAATTATTGATATTAACAGGTAATCTGATGTAATATTTTGATTTATAAGAAATATAAATGACAAAATATATATTTCTCATATATTTGGTCTTTCTCCATTGATCCTGGATCACAGCTCCCCTAACCCTTGGGATTTCTGGATTGAAAAGAGCAATGGGATCACCTTCTATTTCCCTGGTGGCTCAGAAGGTAAAGCGTCTGTCTACAATGTGGGAGACCTGGGTTCAATCCCTGGGTTGGGAAGATCCCTTGGAGAAGGAAATGGCAATCCACTCCAGGACTATTGCCTGGAAAATCCCATGGACAGAAGAGCCTGGTGGGCTACAGCCCATGGGGTCGCAAAGAGTCGAACACGACTGAGAGACTTCACTTTTCTATCACAATATTTGGTCTCCTGTGTTCATTTCCTGAAACTGCTTCAGAGCCGTAAAAGTGAAATGGGTGTTTTGTTATTCATAACAAGTCCCTTTCTATCAAAACTGGGATTTTGTTAATAAATTGACTTTTCTTAAGCTCCTATACATATTTGCCCTGTATTGGAAGGTAGATTCTTTACTATTGTACTACCTGGGAAGCACCTAAGGATGGGGCTGGTTGTCAGAAGAAGCAACTATGCACTGAGGATTGGAACTTTTTGACCCACCCCTGATTTCCAGAGAGGGGAAAGGGGCTGGAGGTTGAATCTATCTCCAATGGCAATTATTAATCAAACATGCCATGTAATAAAGCATTCATAAAAACCCGAAGGATGTATTGGGGAGCCTCGATCATCTGGAGGTATTGGAAGGGTGGCACATTCAGAAAGGACATGAAAACTCCATGCCCTTCCCTGACATACCTGTTCCTGAGTTATATCTGTAACTGCAACTCTGTCCATAACAAGATTGTATCCAGATACATCCTGCCTTGCAGATACAGAGTCAAAACCACAAGTCATGTAACCTGGGCATGTTTAAAGTTAAGCCAGTCACAGAAAAAGCAAACCAGAGTATGACAGAAGCCTTAATTCCACAGTCCTTTCAGAAATAATGGGTCCATAAAGATTCACACTTGAATCCACCATTCCATAACTTATTATAAATGGTCAAATTTAAAGCCCTCCAACTGAAATCAGCCCTGCCAGCATTTCTGCATATCAGTCTGTCCTCCCTAACTCATAAAAGCTTGACCAACACCAGGTGGAGGAGGCAGATTTGAACACTGCCATCTGTCTCTGTGTCAGTGGACCTGGCAATAAAGCTCTTATTATCATTATTATTATTATTTTTTTTGCTCTCAAAGGCCAGTACAATAGTATTGATTTCTTTTCACATCAGGTTACAAGCCCTTGCTAGGTAACACCATTTTATAATAAACTGGTAATCTAGAAAGTAAAATATTTCCCTGGGTGAGTCACACTAGCATACTAATTAAGCCCATAGAGGGGTTCATGAGAAACTCTGCACCTCAGAATCACAGGAACAACCTGAACTTGGCACTGGAGTCTGAAGTATAGAGTTGTGGGGTTGGGGGTGGATAGCAGCCTTAGGGACTGGGCGCTTAACCTGTGCAAACTGATGCTATTTCCAGGTAGATAGTGTCAGAATTGAGTTAAATTGTAGGACACATTTCTGGCATTTGGGGAATTGCTTTATGGTGTGGGAAAGGCATAAATACACCACTGAAACTGAGTTCATAATCCCAAAGACCTATGGCAAATGATTATTTTAAAACAGATATATTTTTTTCTACCTGTGCATCCATGCTTTTTCTGATTTTGGATGTAGAAAACAAACATATGGTTACTAAGATGGAAAGGGGCATAAGGGAAGGGATAAAGTGGCAGACTGATATATACACATTCAGTTCAGTTCAGTTCAGTCGCTCAGTTGTGTCCAACTCTTTGCGACCCCATGAATCGCAGCACGCCAGGCCTCCCTGTCCATCCATCACCATCTCCCGGAGTTCACTCAGACTCACGTCCATCGAGTCCATGATGCCATCCAGCCATCTCATCCTTGGTCGTCCCCTTCTCCTCCTGCCCCCAGTCCCTCCCAGCATCAGAGTCTTTTCCAATGAGTCAACTCTTCGCATGAGGTGGCCAAAGTACTGGAGTTTCAGCTTCAGCATCATTCCTTCCAAAGAAATCCCAGGGTTGATCTTCAGAATGGACTGGTTGGATCTCCTTGCAGTCCAAGGGACTCTCAAGAGTCTTCAACACCACAGTTCAAAAGCATCTATTCTTCGGCGCTCAGCTTTCTTCACAGTCCAACTTTCACATCCATACATGACCACAGGAAAAACCATAGCCTTGACTAGGCGGACCTTAGTCGGCAAAGTAATGTCTCTGCTTTTGAATATACTATCCAGGTTGGTCATAACTTTTCTTCCAAGGAGTAAGCGTCTTTTAATTTCATGGCTGCAGTCACCATCTGCAGTGATTTTGGAGCTCCAAAAATAAAGTCTGACACTGTTTCCACTGTTTCCCCATCTATTTCCCATGAAGTGATGGGACCGGATGCCATGATCTTCGTTTTCTGAATGTTGAGCTTTAAGCCANTCTGCTTTTGAATATACTGTCCAGGTTGGTCATAACTTTTCTTCCAAGAAGTAAGCGTCTTTTAATTTCATGGCTGCAGTCACCATCTGCAGTGATTTTGGAGCCCCAAAAAATAAAGTCTGACACTGTTTCCACTGTTTCCCCATCTATTTAAGGAGCTTATGGAGTTGCCTGGGTTTTGACGCTTCGTGATAATGTGCTACAAAAATAAGCAAACGTAGGTTCAGGTGATGAAGGTGTGAGATACCCTGGCACAGAGATACTTGGAGGGTCCCCCTTGCCCTGTTTCAGCCACTGCCACCCTGGGCACGTCTGGGCAGACCATCCAGTTTGTTCACTTACAGGAAACGAATGCGCTGGCAGAGGGGAGTTCCCCTTTCACTGAGGCTAAGCCAGCCAAATCTCAGGGCAGTGCCGTTGCAGATAAGATACACTGGGAAACTTCTCCCACAAGGCTTGAAAACATGGCTCAAGTCAGTTTTTTTTTTTTAAGTCTTCTTTTCCACACCTTTTAGAAACGTCTCTTGCCCACAATGGAAGACACCTCAAAATATCAACAATCACAAGAAAACTAACTGAAGCTCGACTAGAAAAAAAACCAAAACAAACAGGAGAATGTGTTCTGTCAAGTGGTTACTACACACGTCATCAGGTGTCATTTGTTGTTGCTATTTAGTCACGGAGTTGTGTCTGACTCTGCGACCGCAAGGACTGCCAGGCTCCTCTGTCCTTGGAATTCTCCAGGCAAGAATTCTAGAGTGGGTTGCCATTTTCCTCCTCCAGGGGAATCTCCCATCCAGGGATTGAACCCACATCTCCTGCATTGGCAGGTGGATTCTTGACCACTGTGCCGCATGGGATCCCCCCAAAATATGTGTATGTGAGTGAAGTCGTTCAGTCGTGTCCAACTCTTTGTGACCCCCATGGACTGTAGCCCACCAGGCTCCTCCGTCCATGGAATTTTCCAAGCAAGAAGACTGGAGTGGGTTGCCATTTCCTTCTCCAGGAGATCTTCCCACCCCAGGGATCGAACCTGGGTTTCCCACACTGTAGGTTAAGACGCGTTACCGTCTGAGCCATCAGGGAAGTCCACTCTATATACAGTATCACCTTGTTTCTTCTTTAAAACAGTATTTGTTTACTGGCTGTGCCGGGTCTTCATTGCTTCGCGAGAGCTACTCTCTCGCGGCAATGCACAGGCTTGTGCTTGCGATGGTTTCTGTTGTCGCACAGCGAGGGCTCCAGGCATGCCGGCTTCAGTAGTTGCAGCACAAAGGCTCAGGAGTTGTGGCACACGAGCTTGGTTGCCTCGCCGCGTGTGGGATCTTCCCAGACCGGAGACTGAAGGGGTGTCCCCTGCGTTGCAAGGCAGGCTTTTCACCAGTGGACCAGCAGCTAAGCCCGCAGTCCCCACTTACATCAGCTTCCTTATTTTGCTGTCTTGGTTCTTCCGGCTGTACGTTTCCTTTGTGTGTGATATTTGGAGAGCTGCGTAGAAGCCAGGTTTTCTTTGGAAGCAGTTCCAGCCCTGCAGATGACCTTCAGCGGCTTCCAGTTTCCTTCCCTAGCTCTGTCTGGTCCTAGCAAGTGTGAGGCTGATGGTTGAGGCCCGACCTGCAGGTTACGCATACAGAGCACCACAGCGCAACCGTCACAGCGGCTGAGCCGAGTCCGAAAGGGCTTTGTTGATTCAAGACGGGGGAAACATCTGGGGCTGCTACTGGCAGGAGCAGACGGACTTTGTGGTGAGTTTGGGAGATGCCAGCATGCCCCCTCCAGGTAGCAGGGGCCCATGCTCAACAGTCCTTTATCTGGAGAACTCACAGGGGAGCAGCTTGAAAGTTTAAGGTATAGGAGATGGAAAACAGAGTACTGATATCTTTTTTTTTTTTTTGAGAATAATTTTAAATTTATTTATTTTAATTGGAGGTTAATTGTGGTGGGTTTTGCCATACATCGATATACATCAGCCATGGATATACATGTGTCCCCCACCCTGAACCCTGTCTTTTTAAGTGGACCATTTTTTTTAAGTCTTTACTGAATTTCTTACAATATCGCTTCTATTGTTTACGTTCTGGTTTTTTGGCCCCAAGGCACGTGGGATCTTAGCTTCCTGACCAGGGATGGAGACCCGCACCTGCCTGCTTTGGAAGGCAAAGTCTTAACCAGTGGACTGCCGGGGAAGTCCTAAAGTACCAATGTCTTGAGTGGAACTTTGGTGTCTTTATATATATGTATATAATAGCATATATGTTATATATAAAAAATACGTATTTTATATGTGCTCCACGCTCAGTCGCTCAGTCTTGTCTAACCTTTTGTGACCCTTTGGACCGTAGCCTGCCAGGCTCCGTTATCCATGGGATTTTTCAGGCAAGAATACTAGAGTGAGTTGCCATTTTCCTCCTCCTGGGAATCTTCCCTACCCAGGAATCCAACTGGCAGGTCCTGCATTTCCTGCACTGCAGTCTCTGAGCCATCAGGGAAAGTCCTTATGTATGGATGGATAGAAATATACATAAAGCATATCCATGTGTACACAGATGTGTACATA
>SJYX01024375.1:198121-208476 GCA_006410675.1 Oreotragus oreotragus | reverse complement strand
CCTGAATATTCATTGGAAGGACTGATGCTGAAACTGAAACTCCAATACTTTGGCCACCTGATACAAAGAACTGACTCATTGGAAAAGACCCTGATGCTGGGAGGGTTTGAAGGCAGGAGGAAAGGGGATGACAGAGGATGAGATAGTTGTGTGGCATCACCAGCTCGACAGACATGAGCTTGAGTAAACTCTGGGAGTTGGTGATAGACAGGGAGGCCTGCTGTGCTGCAATTCATGGAGTTGCAAAGAATTAGACGCGACTGAGTGCTTGAACTGAACTGAGCTGAGCGTATGTTGCCAGTAAGGAATGATGAGCCACAAGCTTTCCTTGTCATTATCTTGTTCTGACATCTTCCAGTTCTCACTGCAGAGTTTGGCAAAACTGAGTTAAGAATCAGAATCAACAAGTCAGATTCAGAACAAGAGACAAGTGAAGGATAAAGGAGCAAGACTGTGGTCAGTAGGGAAGGTTACAAATGCAACCATACTCATTAAACAGAAGCGAAAATCAGGACCAAGTTCAGCTTAGAAACATCAACAGAAGCAAACTAGTAAAATACCCAACAGTAAAGATCGTAACAATTAATCCGATATAGAATAATTATGATATAATAAAGATTCAAATCACCTCACTTCAGGGTATGTGAAAAATTCTTTACCTGTTGCAAAGCATCACTTTTTTTCTAGTCTTTCTCTCCCTCAGACTTGTCTCATAACTCTTCAAAATAAAATGGTCCATGGAGCTAAGAATGAACAGGGTTGAATAAAATAGTTCAGTGTTTTTTGGTGACAAGGATTATACCTTTTGAAGTTTTCATAACTAGCACTTTACCGTTATCATTATTTTCCACTCAGTAGACAGCACCCGTTCCAGAAGTTTCGTGATATAATTGAAATTGATGTGTTTTTTTTCTTTTGCTAAGCAGCATATTTAATATTTCTTCAATGAGGTTCCAGCTGTCCTCCCAGCACTCGCTCCCAAAATCTGTGGTGAAGAAAACATGACTTCACTCCATCTCATCCTACAGCAGCCTTGGCTTTCCTCTTCACAAAACTGTTAAGACTTTAAAGGTCACGGGCAGTATTTACAAAGGCTAAGATGTAGTATGGGAGAGGCAATGATGCTTGTGTTCTCATAGTTATGATAAAACATGGAGTATTCTAACTGAGGATCAGGCCTTCCCTCTGTGGCGCAGTAGTAAAGAACCACCTATCAATGCAGGAGACTCTGGTTCGATCCCTGGGTTGTGAAGATCCCTTGGAGAAGGAAATGGCAACCCACTCCGGTATTCTTGCCTGGAGAACTCCCTAGACAGAGGAGCCTGATGGGCTTCAGTCCACAGGATCACAAAGAGTCGGACACGAGTGAGCAATTGAACACACACAGCTGAGGATCAATATGGGATCCTCTGAATTTTGCTTTTGAAAGTTTGCTTGGAACCTAAGGATTGTTTTTTCTTTTTTTTAACCTTTTCCTCACTACCAACACTTGTCTGTTACAGATTCAAACAATGCATTCAAGATAACCTTTTTATTAGAGGTTAATTGTAACATATGCTTTCTTAAGGCACAGTCCTCACACCTTACTTGCTTTCCAAATGGCTCCAGCTCCCACAATGAGAAGGGAGCTATTGTCGTGCCAGGGCAGCACGGCCATCTCTTTCCGAGTGGGACACGCCTGCACAGCAGGCTTCCTCTGTGTCGTGCATTCCTGCTGCAGAGAGCTGCCCCTCCGAGGGCTTCCTCGTGTAGGTGCTTCCACGTTTCCCGCCTTGGAGACGGCCCGGAGTGGACGTTGGGCGGAACCCCGCCCTCACACTTCTCATCTGTGTTTGTTTCTCTGTGGTTCTCCTCAGCCTCCTGGACCGTGTTCCTTTCAGTCTCTCTCAGAATCATTTATGTTTCATTATTTGCAGATGGAAAAAAAAAAAAGGCAAATTGACAAACACGGAAGGATCTCATTATTTCATAAGGCTTTGGTCGCCTATTTGATTCTGAAAAGTGTGCTCTGAGCTCCAACTAAATGAGTCTCTGATCACAGGGTGTAAGAATCTTTCTTGCTGCTTTCTCCCTCCGTTTCCTATTTCCTTGCGTTCCCCATTTCCCTCTCTCCTTGTCTCCTTTCCATCCCCCCATTCTAGTGGCTTTAAGGCCAATTTGCTCCCAGATCGCCCTTTTCTGTTCTTTTCCTCGTGATGGAATCTCTTCCTCCTTCTGACTCTCAGGTTTGTTCCCAATCGCTGTTAATGCGTTTATCACTTCTGACATAAGGTGGTAGATTTTTTTAGCTTATATTTTCCTCCCCTTTGCAACTCCCTTCCTTCACTAATGGCGGAGAGTGACAACTAGTGATTAGAGGAGTCTTGAAAATGCCACCAGGAACTCAGCAACCGAGGTGTCTCATCAAGATGAAGACGTGCGTTCAAGCCTGGATCCCCAGATGTCCCCTCCTCCACCCCTTTTATCCCCACTTTACTGGCAAAACCTGAGTAACCTCTTTCTACTGCCTGACCTAAAGGTTCTAGCTGAAAACCTTCTGAAGCCCAGGGGTGAGCACACCCTGCTCAGGGCTTTTACACCCCCATCCCCCAAGCAGCCTGTTGGGAAGCAAATACTCCGTTATTTCTCTACCAGGCACAAAACCTTTTTGTGTAAATGGGGCTATAAAATTTGTGCATGCTCAGTCGCTCAGTTGTGTCTGAGTCCTTGCGACTCCATGGACTGCAGCCAGCCAGGGATTCTCCAGGCAAAAATGCTGAAGTGGATTTTCATGCCCTCCTCCAGGGGATCTTCCCAACCCAGGGATCCAACTCTCCTCTCCTGTGTCTCCTGCATTGGCAGGCAGATTCTTTACCACTCACACCATCTGGGAAGCCCTCTAAAATTTGTAGATGCTGCATAATAAACTTTAAAGAAAAAAACAAACATTGTGGTATATTTCCACTTTGCAGGCCTGTTTCCTCTTTCCTTGCCTCCCTCCTGGGTCCTTCTTTCAGTCATCATGCTGCCCTTCCTGTCTTCCTTTCTTCTTTTTTTGGGCCTTGCTGAGGTGTGAGCTGAGTTCAGAGCACAAGCTTAGGGAATGACTGATCACATCAGACCTTTAGGGTCTGCTTGTCCAGCAGAGCTCAGCTTAAAGCCAGGCCACAAAACTGCTGTGGTCTCTATGGGACACAATTGTATTGATCACAATAGCCACTGGCATTTGTTAAATACGATTTATGAATTATGGTGGTTGGTCCATGTCTTTACAAGTTCATGCATTCATTTTGCAGATATTTGCATTCACCTTGTACCCAGCTTTTCTAGCTTTGAGGACAGTACAGATAACAAAACAGACAAATGTACCTTCATACAGATTTCACAGATCTCAAAATGTTAGAATACATTTTCATAATCTCTTGCACAATAGCAGTTTTTACAAGTAACTTCCCAGGTGGCGCAGTGGTTAAGAATCCTGCCAACCCAAGAAACACAGGAAGGAGATGCAGGTTCGATCCCTGGGTTGGGAAGATCCCCTGGAGAAGGAAATGGCAACCCACTTCATTATCCTTGCCTAGAAAATCCCGTGGACAGAGGAGCCTGGCAGGCTACAGTCTGTGAAGTCACAAAGAGTCGAACAGGACTTTGTAACTGAACAACAATATTATCTCCTGTAGCCTTCCTAGGCAGCTTAGCGATAAAGAATCCATCTGCCAGTGCAGGAGACGCACGTTCGATCCCTGGGTCAGGAAGATCCCCTGGAGAAGAAAATAGCAACCCCCTCCAGTATTCTTGCCTGGGAAATCCTATGGAGAGAGGAGCCTCGTGGGCTTCAATCCATGGAGTTGCAAAAGAGTGGGACATGACTGAGTGACTGAGCATGCACATGCACTAACGTCTCCTAGAAATAAAATCCCCAAGTTTTAATGGTTGTAAGCACTTTGTTCAGTTTTATATATATATATATATTTTTTTTTTCTTTTTTAAGAAATAGATGCTGCAAAACTAAAGTGAAATACTTTGTTCTCTTTTTGTGTTAGTGGAACAGCTTCTTGCAGGATGTGCTTTACTTTCTCTTTCTCTCCTTCCCCCTTTCCCTTGCTCCTACAAAAAAAGCAAAAAAAGAAAGAAAAGAGAAGCATGTTTGGGTTTTCCCCACCTGGTTATGGTTAGTTCTTTATTTTAAAATCGCTTTCAAAACAGATCAGACATTACACTGTTAAAAACAATTTTCACTGTCGGCATTGAATATCATACTGCGCTTGTAGTAATAACTGATAGATATCTAGAATAATCTTCAATAGGACTGAGACTCTAAAGAACTGTCAATCACGGAGTTTAACTTTAAACACAGATGATTTGAATTCGTATTAGCAGCATGAGGAAGCCAAGAAGATGGAGTAGTGCTGGTTGGAGAAAAGATGATAGGATTACCTCTGCAGTTTGCCTTTCTTGCTGGTTGTTTGAGCCACTAAATCAAGGCAAAGTTTATGAAAAGCCTGTGGCTGGGGTCTCCAACTCTTTATTCCTGCTGAGATTTTCCTATTATAAATCTGCTGTCAGAAATAAGTGCTTTACTTGTGACTTAATTCTATGCAGGCACAAACACCTAGGTTCAACACTTAGGCCAGGCAGCCTTCACTGTCTCGAGAGCAGCAGAGATCTCATTAATTTGAGCTGCTGCAAAGAAAAGGGGTTCACATGCTCTGTGGTCACCATTCACTTCTCTGGCAATCGCGCTGTGGATGCTGAAAGAAAACATGAGCTCCAAGGCGCCCATCGGCCCAGAACCTTGAGGGCTAGCACGGAGTGGCAGCTGAGGGAGTGTCAGGGCGTGTGGATCCCAAAGTACTATCCTTCTAGACAGAAGCAGTTTCTCTCTTTTAAGATTTTTCGTGCCACCTCTTTTTAAAAAATCTGTCATTTAAAAACATTTCTGTTACTATCATCCTTAGCTAATAGGCTGTCCAGTCTGAGAGCCATGTGAGGCTATTCAAATGTTAAGTAATTAAAATACAATTTTAAATCTGGCNGGGCAGTATTTACAAAGGCTAAGATGTAGTATGGGAGAGGCAATGATGCTTGTGTTCTCATAGTTATGATAAAACATGGAGTATTCTAACTGAGGATCAGGCCTTCCCTCTGTGGCGCAGTAGTAAAGAACCACCTATCAATGCAGGAGACTCTGGTTCGATCCCTGGGTTGTGAAGATCCCTTGGAGAAGGAAATGGCAACCCACTCCGGTATTCTTGCCTGGAGAACTCCCTAGACAGAGGAGCCTGATGGGCTTCAGTCCACAGGATCACAAAGAGTCGGACACGAGTGAGCAATTGAACACACACAGCTGAGGATCAATATGGGATCCTCTGAATTTTGCTTTTGAAAGTTTGCTTGGAACCTAAGGATTGTTTTTTCTTTTTTTTAACCTTTTCCTCACTACCAACACTTGTCTGTTACAGATTCAAACAATGCATTCAAGATAACCTTTTTATTAGAGGTTAATTGTAACATATGCTTTCTTAAGGCACAGTCCTCACACCTTACTTGCTTTCCAAATGGCTCCAGCTCCCACAATGAGAAGGGAGCTATTGTCGTGCCAGGGCAGCACGGCCATCTCTTTCCGAGTGGAGCACGCCTGCACAGCAGGCTTCCTCTGTGTCGTGCATTCCTGCTGCAGAGAGCTGCCCCTCCGAGGGCTTCCTCGTGTAGGTGCTTCCACGTTTCCCGCCTTGGAGACGGCCCGGAGTGGACGTTGGGCGGAACCCCGCCCTCACACTTCTCATCTGTGTTTGTTTCTCTGTGGTTCTCCTCAGCCTCCTGGACCGTGTTCCTTTCAGTCTCTCTCAGAATCATTTATGTTTCATTATTTGCAGATGGAAAAAAAAAAAAGGCAAATTGACAAACACGGAAGGATCTCATTATTTCATAAGGCTTTGGTCGCCTATTTGATTCTGAAAAGTGTGCTCTGAGCTCCAACTAAATGAGTCTCTGATCACAGGGTGTAAGAATCTTTCTTGCTGCTTTCTCCCTCCGTTTCCTATTTCCTTGCGTTCCCCATTTCCCTCTCTCCTTGTCTCCTTTCCATCCCCCCATTCTAGTGGCTTTAAGGCCAATTTGCTCCCAGATCGCCCTTTTCTGTTCTTTTCCTCGTGATGGAATCTCTTCCTCCTTCTGACTCTCAGGTTTGTTCCCAATCGCTGTTAATGCGTTTATCACTTCTGACATAAGGTGGTAGATTTTTTTAGCTTATATTTTCCTCCCCTTTGCAACTCCCTTCCTTCACTAATGGCGGAGAGTGACAACTAGTGATTAGAGGAGTCTTGAAAATGCCACCAGGAACTCAGCAACCGAGGTGTCTCATCAAGATGAAGACGTGCGTTCAAGCCTGGATCCCCAGATGTCCCCTCCTCCACCCCTTTTATCCCCACTTTACTGGCAAAACCTGAGTAACCTCTTTCTACTGCCTGACCTAAAGGTTCTAGCTGAAAACCTTCTGAAGCCCAGGGGTGAGCACACCCTGCTCAGGGCTTTTACACCCCCATCCCCCAAGCAGCCTGTTGGGAAGCAAATACTCCGTTATTTCTCTACCAGGCACAAAACCTTTTTGTGTAAATGGGGCTATAAAATGTGTGCATGCTCAGTCGCTCAGTTGTGTCTGAGTCCTTGCGACTCCATGGACTGCAGCCCGCCAGGGATCCTCCAGGCAAAAATGCTGGAGTGGATTTTCATGCCCTCCTCCAGGGGATCTTCCCAACCCAGGGATCCAACTCTCCTCTCCTGTGTCTCCTGCATTGGCAGGCAGATTCTTTACCACTCACACCATCTGGGAAGCCCTCTAAAATTTGTAGATGCTACATAATAAACTTTAAAGAAAAAAACAAACATTGTGGTATATTTCCACTTTGCAGGCCTGTTTCCTCTTTCCTTGCCTCCCTCCTGGGTCCTTCTTTCAGTCATCATGCTGCCCTTCCTGTCTTCCTTTCTTCTTTTTTGGGCCTTGCTGAGGTGTGAGCTGAGTTCAGAGCACAAGCTTAGGGAATGATTGATCACATCAGAACTTCAGAGTCTGCTTGTCCAGCAGAGCTCAGCTTAAAGCCAGGCCACAAAACTGCTGTGGTCTCTATGGGACAGAATTGTATTGATCACAGTAGCCACTGGCATTTGTTAAATATTATTTATGAATTATGGTGGTTGGTCCATGTCTTTACAAGTTCATGCATTCATTTTGCAGATATTTGCATTCACCTTGTACCCAGCTTTTCTAGCTTTGAGGACAGTACAGATGACAAAACAGACAAATGTACACAGATTTCACAGATCTCAAAATGTTAGAATACATTTTCATAATCTCTTGCACAATAGCAGTTTTTACAAGTGACTTCCCAGGTGGCGCAGTGGTTAAGAGTCCTGCCAACCCAAGAAACACAGGAAGGAGATGCAGGTTCGATCCCTGGGTTGGGAAGATCCCCCGGAGAAGGAAATGGCAACCCACTTCATTATCCTTGCCTAGAAAATCCCATGGACAGAGGAGCCTGGCAGGCTACAGTCTGTGAAGTCACAAAGAGTCGAACAGGACTTTGTAACTGAANAGATCCCCTGGAGAAGGAAATGGCAACCCACTTCATTATCCTTGCCTAGAAAATCCCGTGGACAGAGGAGCCTGGCAGGCTACAGTCTGTGAAGTCACAAAGAGTCGAACAGGACTTTGTAACTGAACAACAATATTATCTCCTGTAGCCTTCCTAGGCAGCTTAGCGATAAAGAATCCATCTGCCAATGCAGGAGACGCACGTTCGATCCCTGGGTCAGGAAGATCCCCTGGAGAAGAAAATAGCAACCCCCTCCAGTATTCTTGCCTGGGAAATCCTATGGAGAGAGGAGCCTCGTGGGCTTCAATCCATGGAGTTGCAAAAGAGTGGGACATGACTGAGTGACTGAGCATGCACATGCACTAACGTCTCCTAGAAATAAAATCCCCAAGTTTTAATGGTTGTAAGCACTTTGTTCAGTTTTATATATATATATATATTTTTTTTTTCTTTTTTAAGAAATAGATGCTGCAAAACTAAAGTGAAATACTTTGTTCTCTTTTTGTGTTAGTGGAACAGCTTCTTGCAGGATGTGCTTTACTTTCTCTTTCTCTCCTTCCCCCTTTCCCTTGCTCCTACAAAAAAAGCAAAAAAAGAAAGAAAAGAGAAGCATGTTTGGGTTTTCCCCACCTGGTTATGGTTAGTTCTTTATTTTAAAATCGCTTTCAAAACAGATCAGACATTACACTGTTAAAAACAATTTTCACTGTCGGCATTGAATATCATACTGCGCTTGTAGTAATAACTGATAGATATCTAGAATAATCTTCAATAGGACTGAGACTCTAAAGAACTGTCAATCACGGAGTTTAACTTTAAACACAGATGATTTGAATTCGTATTAGCAGCATGAGGAAGCCAAGAAGATGGAGTAGTGCTGGTTGGAGAAAAGATGATAGGATTACCTCTGCAGTTTGCCTTTCTTGCTGGTTGTTTGAGCCACTAAATCAAGGCAAAGTTTATGAAAAGCCTGTGGCTGGGGTCTCCAACTCTTTATTCCTGCTGAGATTTTCCTATTATAAATCTGCTGTCAGAAATAAGTGCTTTACTTGTGACTTAATTCTATGCAGGCACAAACACCTAGGTTCAACACTTAGGCCAGGCAGCCTTCACTGTCTCGAGAGCAGCAGAGATCTCATTAATTTGAGCTGCTGCAAAGAAAAGGGGTTCACATGCTCTGTGGTCAACATTCACTTCTCTGGCAATCGCGCTGTGGATGCTGAAAGAAAACATGAGCTCCAAGGCGCCCATCGGCCCAGAACCTTGAGGGCTAGCACGGAGCGGCTGTTGAGGGAGTGTCAGGGCGTGTGGATCCCAAAGTACTATCCTTCTAGACAGAAGCAGTTTCTCTCTTTTAAGATTTTTTGTGCCACCTCTTTTTAAAAAATCTGTCATTTAAAAACATTTCTGTTACTATCATCCTTAGCTAATAGGCTGTCCAGTCTGAGAGCCATGTGAGGCTATTCAAATGTTAAGTAATTAAAATACAATTTTAAATCTGGTTCCTCCATTCGCACTAACCTCACTTGAGTGCCTGATTGCCACGTGGGGCTCAGGGCTACTGCCTTGAACAGCACAGGAAAGACATTCCCACGGTCACAGAAATCTCTGTTGGCCAGTGCTGGTGTAGAGATTGCCTGTAGACTGTCTCTTGGTCTTCGGTCACTCAGCACATTTATGCTGATCAGACTTAAAAGGTATAGGCAGTATGAGCTGGATACTAAAATTTCAACATGTTTTCATCTTAGATATTCTGATTTTGTATCGTCCTGTTAAAGATTCACAGAAATTACTCTCTTGGCTTACTTAAGTGTCTCTGAATATCTATATATTAGCACCTTGTAACACGTGCTTCCCAGAGGATCCAGTTTACAAGCTGCTGGTTATCAGTCTCTAATGGAGGCGGGAAAGAAATTGAGAGTATGAATTTAGACATTTGTGTATGGATTCAGCTTTAGTGTGGCATCCAGTCATTCATACTGATTATATTTTATGAAAAGATTGGTCTGACACAGAATGGAAAATTTTAAAACTGGCCCTTTACTGCACAGAGTTAAGGACCAAAGACGGATGAAAAATTTCACCTTTGGAAACACAGTCCACCGAAGAATTCCAGACAGGACCAGCTAAAATGAAGGGAACAAAAGTTCAATTCAGAGAAAAAAAAGTCTGTATATTAAATGTATAATTATTTGGCATGACTGTGAACATGATCTGCGGCAGTTTCCTCATTCACTCTGCAGTGTGTAGTAAGGATNCGGATGAAAAATTTCACCTTTGGAAACACAGTCCACCGAAGAATTCCAGACAGGACCAGCTAAAATGAAGGGAACAAAAGTTCAATTCAGAGAAAAAAAAGTCTGTATATTAAATGTATAATTATTTGGCATGACTGTGAACATGATCTGCGGCAGTTTCCTCATTCACTCTGCAGTGTGTAGTAAGGATGTTAGTGCTCAGCGCTCTTCTCAATAAATTTTGGCTCCACTTTTCATATAACCTTGTCAATCTCAGGGAGCTTTGGCCAGAGTGAGGGGAATGAGTACCTGTTAGTGAGACTACTGTGGTGCTTGTTAGTTCAGTTCAGTTCAGTCGCTCATTTGTGTCCGACTCTGCGACCCCATGAATCGCAGCACGCCAGGCCTCCCTATCCATCACCAACTCCCGGAGTTCACTCAGGTTCACGTTCATCGAGTCAGTGATGTCATCCAGCCATCTCATCCTCTGTCGTCCTCTTCTCCTCCTGCCCCCAATCCCTCCCAGCATCAAAGTCTTTTCCAATGA
>SJYX01024375.1:145554-195934 GCA_006410675.1 Oreotragus oreotragus | reverse complement strand
GTGATGCTTTCTAAGGCCCACTTGACTTCACATTCCAGGATGTCTGGCTCTAGATGAGTGATCACACCATCGTGATTATCCAGGTCGTGAAGATCTTTTTGTACAGTTCTTCTGTGTATTCTTGCCACCTCTTCTTAATATCTTCTGCTTCTGTAAGGTCCATACCATTTCTGTCCTTTATCGAGCCCATCTTTGCATGAAATGTTCCCTTGCTATCTCTAATTTTCTTGAAGAGATCTCTAGTCTTTCCCATCCTGTTCTTTTCCTCTATTTCTTTGCATTGATCGCTGAAGAAGGCTTTCTTATCTCTTCTTGCTATTCTTTGGAACTCTGCATTACACTTGGCCAACTTGGGAAGATTTGTGCTTTAGCTGATAACAGTCCCTACTCTTAGAAAAGTATTACAGTATTTGATTGAAAACTGAGATATGTGACTGTATCTCAGCACAGTGGAGACATTTCTATATGATGAGAGCTGCTACCTTATAAGAGGAGAATTCTTGGCCTTGTCCCACTTCCATCCCTGGGCACCTGGTCACGTTTCAGTGTACTCAGATCAAGTACCAGAGCCCACGTGGCACATGCGTGTTGAGTTGCTCAGTAGGTAATATTTAGTATTAAGTGCTTATTTGCTAGCTTCTCTAAACTCTGAGCTTTCCAAGGAGAAAACGTGTATTCGGCCACCTTTATTTTCCTTGACTTGCATAGTAGATGCTCAGTAAGAGTAGGCATTTAGTTGGCTATTGGAACTACAAGATTCTACTAAAACACACATATCTAGTGACCAAGTCAGTCCTCTGGTTCATTCAGAAAGTGAAAGGGTTAGTCGCTCAGTTGTGTCTGACTCTTTGTGACCTCATGGATTGTAGCCCACGAGCTCCTCTGTCCATGGANTACAAGATTCTACTAAAACACACATATCTAGTGACCAAGTCAGTCCTCTGGTTCATTCAGAAAGTGAAAGGGTTAGTCGCTCAGTTGTGTCTGACTCTTTGTGACCTCATGGATTGTAGCCCACGAGCTCCTCTGTCCATGGAATTCTCCAGGCAAAAATACTAGAGTGGGCTGCAAACCCTCCTCCAGGGGATCTTCCCAACCCAGGGATCAAAGCCAGGTGTCCTGCATTGCAGGCAGATTCTTTACCATGGGAGCCTCAGATGATACCAAATTACTAACCTTTTCATTTGCTTTATCTAGTTGTTCTGTAGTCCTAAATGTGTTGAGTTTAAGCTTCATCTAGGTCACTGACTTGTTACATAGTCAGAAAACCTTTATTGTGGGTTATTACTATTCCTTCCTGGAGGAGGGCATCACAGTCCATTCCAGTATTCCTACCTGGAGAATCCCATGGACAGAGGGGCCTGGTGGGCTGTGGTCTATAGGGTCACAAAGAGTTGGACATGACTGAAGTGATTGTGGGAAAAAAAAAGAAAGAAAATGTTACTCAGTCATGTCTGACTCTTTGTGACCCCATGGACTGTAGTCCGCCAGGCCCCTCTGTCCATAGGATTCTCTAGGCAAGAATACTGGAGTGGGTTGCCATTCCCTTCTCTAGGGGATCTTCCCCACCCAGAGATCAAACCTGAGTCTCCTGCATATGCTGCATTGCAGGTCGATTCTTTACTGTCTGAGACACCGGAAAGCCTTTCCTTAACTTTAAAATGATAATATAGGTTTGCATTAAAGGCAATATAATGAACAAATTATTGTAAATACTATGAGAAAAGGTTAAAACATTTATTACATGAAATGTTTACCACCAGAAGTTAGCCAGTATTCATTAGTCCTTTTTGTAAAACTTTCACATGTCAGAAAAAGTTGAGAGTTGCTGCTTAGATTTCCAGAATTAGTGGCAACTTCCTAAAGCCTTGCTCCTGGAATGTGAATCTCAGGGCAGTCTGTTTGCCCTACCCCCACTCTTTTATTTCTTTGTTGTACAGAAGTACCCCTAAAATCAGTATTCCTTCCCAAATGAATAAATTGTTAAGCTGTTTATTGCCTGCTGCTTATTTACTTATTGATTCAGGATTTTAGAGTTTTTTCATCAGAAGCTCCCACCCTTGGGAGCTCAGGTCTCATCTGAGAGTTCTTGAGTAGGGACCCCATCAACCCAAGGAAGGAGGGAGCTGAAACCCTGCAAACCTGTAGGTCTTCTCTCTCCCACTAGCTTGCACGAGCTGCAGGTGTCCGAATGGGGAAATGACTCTTGCAACCTGAAGCTTTCATCTGGGTGCCACAGTCAAGAGCTGGAGGCTCATTTTGAGAAACAAAAGGTTTTTGCTGATCATGGGATTTATAGGAAAGGACACTCTTAGGAGTAGACTCTGAAAGAAGTGAAGTTCTCCTCAAGAGCCTACTGCTCATCCTTCTGGCCTTGGTCTTTAAGCCACGTTCACACCCACATCAAATATCACTACTCATGAGAGCTTCTACCTCTCATAGAGAGGAGAAAGAAGTATCGGCTGAGTGTTAACCCACTTCATCACAACTGCGGATGGATATCTTCAAAGAGAGAGTGAGTCTGGATACCATAAACCAGAGTTTTTCAGCCTGGACACCACTGGCATTTTGGATGGATTTAGTCTTGGCTGTGGGAGGCTGTCCTATGCACTGTGGAACGTTTAGGCCAGGGCCTCTGTTTAGTGGGTTCCAGTAGCAACTGCCCTCAGATGTGACAACAGCCAAGAACATCTCCAGACATTGTCAGATGTCCCCAGGGGCAGGGGGTGGGGAACCAAGTCACCCTGGATTCAGAACCACTGCTATATGGAAAGTCTCATAGGATTCCATATGTGCCATTTCTGAGTAACTTTCTTCTAGGAGTCTCTGGAAAAATGATTAAGGAATGTATACATTATATCATAACCAGAAAGTTTGCATAAGCCCTCACTTGTACAAGACACAGTTGAGTTCTAACCAAAGCAAGCAAACTCTTTTCTCTAGACATAAGTTTTCTAAGCTGATCAAATAACAAGTCTTTCCTTGTAGAGAATCTGAAGATAAATCATATTCAAAATACATGGGTAGAAATTAATATTGACTCTGTCCTAAAATGTACCATCAAGAACTTGGCTGTTAATATAGAAATCTATATTGGGTATCTACAGTGTGCCAGGCATTTGACCAAGCACTGGCAGAGACAAATAAAACATGATTACCCTCCTTTAGGAGTTTAGAGCATAGTTGAGGCAGATATACAGTCATCAGTTACAAATAATACATGGCTAAGTTGCTCTACACAGAAAAGCAGCAGCTACATCAGAGAATTATTCTAGAGGAGGTGAAGCTGCAGCTGTGTTTTGAAGGATGAATAGGAGTTAACTGGAAGAAGGAGTGAGCAAGGACACCCTCAGAGAAGGACCAATGCCTGTGAAGATTCAGAGGGATGAAGCCACACAATGGGGAGAACTGCGAGAGGCTCTGGATGCCTGAGCAAGGAAATCCTATGGGACAGGGATACAAGATGAAGTGAGAGAGTCCAGACCACATCCTGCAGGACTTGGGGTGCTGAACTTGAAACCATGGTTGAAGATGCACCAGCAGAATTTCAGCAGGGATGGGATAGTTAGGAGGCAGCAGGAGTAATTTAGGAGCAAATTAAGTGGGACTGAAATCAAAGCATGGCAGTGAGGTAAGGAGGAGGAGGAGCTAGGGGATCTTTCAGAGATTAAGAAGGTCAAATCTATCTACTGATTGGAGATAGGAGCTTGACATAGAAGCCACATTTCTGATGGAGCCCATGCTTCTAGCTGAGGTGACTCAGTGCCTTGTTCTCAATCCCAAGAAGATGGTAAGTTTGAAGGAGAGAACCATGAGACTGCATGATGAGGTGGAGTACTCCTCGGGTTCTGAAATGAAATTCAACCTGGTTTACATCCCAGTTATTTACCAGCTGCGTGAACTTGCTCCCACTCATTTAACGTCTCTAGCTTTAGCTCCCTCCCATTGTTAAAGGAGGGCTAATAACAATACTTACTTGGTAGGTTATTACAAGGTTGAAATGAGATGACTGTTAGGGAGAACCATGCCTGGCCCTGAAAAGTGTCCATTAACATGAGCGACAATGTGAAGAGTGTCCCTTGGGAGTTCTGCAGCCTAGCATCCCAGGGTCCAGGCAGCCTGACAGAGCTTGCGCTTTTCACCATTCCTATATGCTGTCCCTTGGGGCTGGTGCATGTAGGTGCAGTGGTTGGAATACAGCCTGCTCGAGAGGAGTGGTGAGATATAAGGACGGTAAACTACTCAAGGGTTAAATCACAAGAGACTGTATACACCAGACTAGGAGATTTGGCATTTCTCTGTGTGAGGAATGAGGGAGTACTGGGGTTTTTAGGCAAGGAGATGTTGTGTGTCAGGATTCACATTCCATAATCAGTTTAACAGCCAGCGGCGTGGAAGGGCTGAAGTAAGGCGATAGGGAGAGGATGGTGGAAATGTTCCCATCAGCCTTCTTTATTCCTATCTCCCTCCTAAGTGTGTAGAAAACTCAGTTTGCCAGCTTGATTGACTTGCTTCAGTGTAAAGGGGAACAAAATAGTGATAGCAACTTGAGGAGCTACAAGCATGTCAGCTTGGAGCAAAACTATCCTTTTTCTTAGTTTTTCCTATGGCTACAGATAACATGGGGCCAGAAGGTTTCACTTCGCCTTAAAAGGCCAACAAGTCGACACCACAAAGCTAGGAAGGAAGTGCCTTTGCAAATCGATAGGGGCAGCCAAGCCTATGGGACCACAGTCGGCTCCGCTCCAGATCCTAAGCCCTATTCAGCACCGTCTAGACCTGTCTGAATGATTTGGTCTAATTAGCCCATCCCCTAAAGAATCTTTGAGTTTTAATGGTGTGCTTGCAGACTGCCGTCTGCCAAGCGTGGACTCTAGGAGTGAGAGTTTGATGGCCCACATTGGCTTGGCCAGAAGCCACAGGGTGCTTTGATGACTTTGTGGAATTTAATGATTTCATTCTGAAAGAAAAATTGGGATTAGAGGAGGGGAGTAAATCCGTGTAGTGGCCATCTTGACAGGTGAAGCTCGCTGAGAGCATGTCAGATATTCTACTGCCAAAACACCTTGCTCCTTCAAGTCTGATTGGAGCTGGGCTTTTCTCTGTCTCTGGGACAGTCAGTCTTGCTGCCGCAACATGAGGTGCGGGGGGAGCACTGGAGAGAGAGCTGTCAGGTCTGAGTTCTAATCGGAGCTCTGCCGCTCGCTGGCTGTGTGAACCTGGGGAGGCTTCAGCTACATGGATGGCCGTCCCGCACCCATCAGATGAAGAGCCTAACCTAGATCACTGGGAGGGAGGAGAAAGAAGGGGAAAAGGAAGAGGAGGAAAGAAGAAATTTGCACTTACCTGTTTTTTTATCTCATTTTCTGAGCATCCTGCCATGTGGTTTACCCATATCATCCTCAAATCTCACAATACTCCCACAGCCGTCTTTATGGGTCTTTTCAGCTGTATGCATTTATGAGTCTGAGTTTATGTGAAAGCTCTAGAAGTAAAATGGAATGGCAGAAGATGGAGGCAAAAATAGGAGGTGATGTTTTAAAACCTTGAGGCCACCTCAGCAGTGTCCACGGACAGGAGCAGGGATTGTCATGTGTTGTGGGAAAATGGATTTCACTGGAATGCCGTGCTGAAATCATGGCAGTTATGATTCTGGTTCTTTCTCCTTGGTTGGTCCACCTGACGACTAGATTAAAGCCAGGGCTGAAGCTGACGCATGTGCATTGCGTGGCTCCCATCTAATACTTATTTTAAATTGAATTCTTTCCCTGTTCTGTCTGCTCCATCAAAACTCACAGCCTTAGCTTAGCTTCCAAGCTGTCTGTCACAAAGTGTCCAGCCTCGCCATCATTCTTATCACTCACTCCCTTGTCACGTGGCTCTTCTTCCCTTACCCTTGAATGGGCGCTTCTCCTCTCCTGACTTTACACCTTCCTTCTTCCAGTACCTGGACTGACTTAACACCCAATGGAGGAGTCCCTTTTATGGGCCAAACACTGGACAGAGAGCTGGGAATACAAAGAGAATGTAATTTAAGGCCCCCATGTTTTTTGTTCTCTTTTGTCAGTTGCCCATCATATCTGACTCTTTGCAACCCCATGGACTTGTGCCCTTAAAGAGGGAAGTGTAAGTTGCAGTGGGAGCCCAGAACACCTAGGCGAAATAATACAGATGCTAACACTCTCTTCCCTCTCACCTGTCCTTCATGCTCTCACATGTCGTCATATTCTCAGCTGTCCTTCAAAGCCGAGTCTGCAGTAAGCCCTGACTCAGTCTGAATGCTTAATGATCCATAGCTTATAGGCACACTCTACTGTCAACGAGACTTAGAACTTTGATAGCTTGAACCCTTATTTTGTGATCTATTGTTTGAACTTGTTGTTTAGTCAGTCAGTCATGCTGACTCTCTTGCGACCTCGTGGACTGTAGCCCGCCAGGTTCCTCTGTCCATGGGTTTTTGCAGGCAAGAATACTAGAGTGGGTTGCCATTTCTTTCTCCAGGGGATCTTCCCAATCCAGGGATTGAAGCCATGTCTCCTGAATTGGCAGGTGGATTCTTTTTCTGCTGAGTCACCAGGGAAGCCCTGTTGTTTGAACTTCTCACCCACAAATTGTGCCACAACCCAACAATGGTTTTCTCTGTGGATCTTCTCCACAGAGAAGAAACAAAGGTTTGTTTCTGTGATGAGAATGTCTCCCTTTGCTTTTCTGGAAGAGCTCCCTTCCAGATGGAATGTCTCCCTTTTCTGTTACAGAACCTTCTTCCTACTTTGCACATTTTTGTGGCCGAGTGGGCCATTGGGCATCAAAAAGCTGTAATTATTACTACAAATTATCCTGCCTTAATAACTAACACTTAATGGCATTTTATCAGTGACAAAGCATCTCTGTCTCCATTATATTGTTGTTTGAGACAACAACTTTGTTATGTAAGTAGCACAGAAATTAGGATCCCTGCTTTATGGACGAGAAAATAAATCTTCAAGGACCTAACCTATCTTTCTCATTTTTCAGTGTTCAGTTATGTCCGACTCTTTGCAACCCCATGGGCAGTAGCCTGCCAGGCTCTTCTGTCTATGGGATTTTCCAGGCAAGATTCTGCAGTGGGTTGCCATTTCCTCCTCCAAGGAAGCTTCCCAACCCAGGGATTGAACTTGTGTCTCTTTCATCTTCTGCATTGGGAGGTGGGTTTACCACAAGTGCCATATTATGTAACAAATGGTTGTGAATAAGACCGTGTTTTCCCTATGCTATCTCTGGGGAGAAAAAGTAGGTAATTTATATGCTGCAAATTTTCTGATGGGAAAACTGTTCTCTTGAGTCATGTCACTGGCTAAGTACCCAAGGATGCTTAAAAAGTCTCTTTTGACGTGAATGAAAGCAACAAGGATTCACAATGCTTCTTCTCATCAGAGCTGTGTCACTCAAATAGCAAATGTGTGTGACCCTGCTTAGCTAGGTATTTATCCTGGTGTTTAAGGTTTTTCCATTCCTTCCTCGACTGAATTGCCTGCCACTGTCATCTTCCCGTTGTTCTGTACTCGTCCATGCCCTCTCCTCTTCTTGGAATGATACTCTGCATTCCCATCTCTGTGTCCCTCTAAAGATCCCACCACTCCTCAAGACCCAACTGAAAATAAACTCCTTGAAAAAAACCTGCCTCCCTTCCCTCTGTCCCTATTCATACTCTCCCTTAAGAAGTTAACGTTACCCCTTGGGGATTCCCTGGAACAGATATCGAAGCATTCTGCCTTCCAATATAGATATTTACATACAGTTGCTATTTCTCTACCCAGATGCCAAGCCCTTGAGTTGAAGCATCTCTGTTGATTCATTTCTGTGGCCTCATACGATGGAGCCAGTGCACATGGGAGTTTCTCAAGAACATGTGTCCGAGGAGTAGAAGCTTGGTATTTAAAGGAGACAGTTGGGTTGGGTAAAGATACCCAGCTGACACTGAAATAGCTGAGACCAGGCAAAAGAAAAAAAACCAGGACTGCATACTCTAACCACTGGACTCTAGTTCCCTTTGGGATGGGACAATAATGGTTATTGCTTTTGTTGTCACAGTTCGATTCTCACACTCACATGGAGCCTTTGAAGTGAAATCTCTCCTAGTACCACTGAGGCGGTTCTGTTTGAAGGGATATTTGGTAGAAAGTTATGAAGTCTCTGGTGAAACGCTGCTCAGTTCAGTCTCTAGAGATTCAGATTCTTTTGACCAACGTGATGTTTCAACAGCTTGAAAAATGAAGGAATGAACCATGTCTGTCTAGACTGACCAGAAGGTAAAACAAGGGGGCACTTTGAAATCTGTGGATCTGACCACAACTGAGAGTTGTACTTAGTCCAAGTGACTGGAAAAATCAGTTTCTTGGATTAGACAAATGCTTCCCTTAAGACTCTCAAACTGCTTGCTTTCTTCTTTCATAATTAATAGAAAATTATTACATTGACAGACAAGGGACTTCATGTTTGAGCCAATGGGAAAAGTTGACGTTGAAACCAGGGGAAATGATTGAGCCCCAAATAGAGTTGTTAATGCCAGGATAAAAGCAAACAAATGTGCTAATGATCTTCCCTGAGAATTGGACCGTGATGAATTTTGATGTATTTCCAGATGGAAAATAGATCCGTTCTCTCTGGGCTGGGGTTGGACACCAGAAAGAGAAAATGCTGAAATGGAAGTTCAGCAGAAAGCGCGCATTTTCATTTTCTGGAGAATCAAAGTGCTAAAGAGTTCGAAAAATCCCATTTGAAGGAACCAGACCTGTGGGGCTGTGAGCATCCATGACAAGGTGGAGGAGGCGAGCCCCTGATTCTGCAGCAGAGACTGCCATCATTCTGGGGGTTAAGGAATTGCATGTGTGCTGGTTGGAAGGTGCAAGGCCGCCTTGCTGTCCTTTGGTACATTCAGTCATCTCATCATCCAACGAGTATTCATTGCCCACCTGCCACATACCCTGCTATTTTCTAGGTGATTTGGGCAGAGTAGAAACAGTCACTGATGCTGTAGAATTTCCATTGTAAGTGGTAGGAGGCAGACCATGCATACATGCATACATGCCGGAAATTGGATAGTTATCAGTGCTATGAAGTATATGCTGGAGAAGGGAAGGGCTCCCCACTCCGGTATTCTTGTCTAGAGAATCCCATGGACAGAGGAGCCTGGAGGGCTACGGTCCATGCAGTCACAAACGAGTCAGACTTGACTGAGCGGTTAACACTGACAGTAATGAAGTATAGGTATGGCTAAGACACTTCTGCGGTGTATCTGAAACTGTTGCAACATTGTTAATAGGCTATACTCCAATATAAAATAAAATGTTTTTTGAAAAATCAAAGTAAGGGGAAAGCAAGCAGCGTGTGCCAGTACGGAATGGGCTGAGGCATGACGCCACGTTGTATAGGTTGCTTCGGGAAGACCTCGCAGACGAGCTGACATTTGAACAGGGACTCAAAAAAGTCGTGAGAAAGACGCATGACTATTTGGATAATGGGTATTCCAGGCAGAGGGGACAGCAGATGGAAAAGCTATGAGACGTGAGAGTTCTTGGCAAGATCAAGAAAAGCTAAGTAACTAGCTCAGTTGAAGCAGGGTTGGCAAAGGGCAGAGGAACCCACATGGTACGGGATTGAGCAGGGCGCATCCTGTATTCCTGGCCTCGTGCTGGAGGAGACGAGTTGGTTCAAGTAGACCTCCTGGAAGTAGGTGGGAACGCTTCTGAAACTACAGGCAGATTGTGAAGCAACCACTCACTGTGCTGAAACTATCTGAAGCTGGGCTCGGCACAGGAAGCTGGGGCCTGTGTGAGTGAATATGGGGGGCAACTTCGTTTTCAACTGTGCTCCAACACAGCTTTGTCCCTTCCACAACCTTGTGTCTCCACTGGCTATGCTTGTTCTTGCCTCCAAACCCGTTGAGACATTTCCATTTTTCCTGCTTAGCTCAGGGAGCTGGAGACAGTGTGGACACAGAGTGGAATTTGGTGCCTCAAAAACCTGGGTTCAGAAACCTGCCTTATAATTTAGTAGCTGTCTGACTTGGAGCAAATTATTTAACCCCTTTAGAGTGTCTTAGTTTCCTCAGCAATAGTAATAAAAATGTTCTTGAAGTATCTTAAGCCTTGAAAGAATCATCATTAACCAAAGAGAGCAACTCTGTAATGAGTAGATGAGACAACTGAGGCACAGTAAGTAAGTGTTCAGTAAGTGGCCCATGGTTACCACTGNTCTTAGTTTCCTCAGCAATAGTAATAAAAATGTTCTTGAAGTATCTTAAGCCTTGAAAGAATCATCATTAACCAAAGAGAGCAACTCTGTAATGAGTAGATGAGACAACTGAGGCACAGTAAGTAAGTGTTCAGTAAGTGGCCCATGGTTACCACTGGATGATAGAATCAGAATCTGAACTTGAGCCGCATGGCAACAGGACTTGTGCACTTAACCCCACACTACCTTGTAGCTAATGTCCTTGCTAAAAGAGATCATGTGCAGAAAATGCAAACTACAAAGAGTACAGCGTACCTAGTCAGTAGTTATTAGCTCCTGATCATTCATACTTTTCTGGTTGCCAGTGACAGAGAAACCACCCCCAAATTACTGAAGCCAAAAGAACATTTGTTTGCTGTTAACAAATATAAGTCTAGACTCTAGATTCCCCTGGGGCATGCTGACTTCAGTTACTACTCAATTTAGTTTCAAACTGTTAGTTACCACTCTTGGCCATGTTCTTTCTTTCTTGATTCTTTTTCAAGTTCTGTACAGGGAGCCAGAACAGCTTTGGTTCCGTGTTGGGTATGACACCCAATCCAATGAAGGAGAGGCATCCGCTTCCCTGGTTCCCTGTGTCCTGTTGTGGCGAGAGCAGTCGCGTAGTCCAGTATAAGAGAGGAGCCCACTGCCCTGCAGCAGGGGTGCCCACACATCCTGGATTGTCCACTCCCCTCGTCCGTATCTGCCATATCTCCCTTCACCGTATCACACTTAAACGTTCACTGCACCTCCGTTTGCTCTGAGAAGTATCCCAGTTTGGACAGTAGCTTTTATGGTCACGCTACTGATAGTCCAGAGGGAAGTACAGAGCTTTCGTGTCCTTGGTCACTGCTGCAGATACAAAATTTCCCCTTGAATCCTAAGAAGGGTTTGCTTAGCTGAGAGTGGGGAGGGATGGGTCCACCAAGGAAGAATTGAAAGGCTGTGGGTCAAAGGCTTGATGTGGTGGATTCTGGGTGGTCAAAGTCAAAAATATCCATCACAGGGCTCTTCTCTTCCTTTACAAAGTTTGGTGTGATTTAGTAGCAAGTTGAGAGAGTTTAGAGGTTGCAAAACATGAGTTTGAATTTTGGCTCAGCTCTTCCTCTAGTGCTGATCTTATTGATCACCTTCCTTTCAAAACCTCGTGTGTAGCAGGGGTCCCCAACCTCTGGCATCTAATGCCTAATGATCTATTATTATTGCTACTATGTAGTAGTAGTATAATAGAAATAAACTGCATAATAAATGTAATGTTCTTGAATCATCCTAAAACCATCCCCCACCTCAGTTTGTGGAAAAATTGCTTTCCATGAAACCAGTCCCAGATGCCAAAAAGGTTAGAAACCGCTGAGCTAGAGAGAACTAATTATGTCTGCCTTGGTGAGTTGTTGGGCGGATTAAACAGGCTAATGAAATAAAACCTTTACCACAAAGCTTAACATATATGATTCAGTAAATGGATAGCTGTTGTTTTTCCGTGATGCCTAGTACACATCTGAGCACACATTAGGTAGTAAGCATTTACCTAGTGACCAGGACACAAAATAAAGGACCGGGACCCTCAGAGTGAGCATAGGGAGTCTCTGGGTAAGTTTAGAGAAGAGATGCTGGCAATGATGACAAGACCAAGCAATCAAGGAAAGGAACCTTAAAATTGGAAGTTGAATGAAGAGTTTTGTGATCCAGCTAAAACACTGGAGAAGCCACTGAGAAAATATGCTTTTCAGAACCCTGGGGGAAATGACATTCTTAACTTTTAAAACAATCAAGAACATTTTCTTAACCCCCATATTGGGGCAAATAAATGAGAATTGTTAATATATCTCAGTCCCAAGAAGTTCAGAATTTGGGATGGAGAAGAAAGCTCAGAAATGCACAGGGATGTACTCTACCTAAAATAGTACATAAAATTTGTTGTTGTTCAGTTGCTGAGTCTCTTTATGACCCCCTGGACTGTAGCATACCAGGCTCCGCTGTCCTTCAGTATCTTCCGGATTTTGTTCAAATTCATGTCTATTGAGTTGGTGATGCCATCCAACCATCTCATCCTCTGTCGTCCCCATCTCCTTCTGCCCTCAATCTTTCCCAGCATCGGGGTCTTTTCTAATTGGCTCCTCTCATCAGGTAGCCAAAGTATTAGAGCTTCAGCTTTAGCATCAGTCCTTCCAGTTGATTTCCTGAATAAAATAGAGAATGATAAATGTCCTACTTAAAACATGATAGTTCTTTGACTGGTTAAAGAAAATTGTTAAGACAGTCTCAGCTCAAGTGCTGTGAAGGGTTAAATGAGGAAGACATCCTTTCTAACAAGGGTGAACAGGGAGGATTTGGGGAGCTGGGGTCATTTGAATCAGATCTTGAAGTATAGCTGGATTTTACATGTAGGGAAGATACAAAGGTATTCAAAGCCTTGAACATTCCACCTAGAATGCTTTCCCCAGCTACCCACAGAGCTTGCTCCTTGAGTCTTCTTGTCAAATGCCACCTCTCAGTAAGGACCTCCCTAGCCACCTGTGTGTAAGATTGTGATACTCACCACTTGGCCTGTATTGCTGTTCTCTTTAGTGCTCGCAACTCTCTAGCCTACTTTATGCTTTCCTTGTTTATCTTGCTTTCTGTCCCTGCCTTGGAATGCAAGTTCAGTGAAGGCAGGCTCTCTCATCTGTTCTGCTCACTGCTGTATCTCTGGCGCCTGAGATAGTGCCTGACACATGTTAGGTGCTCATATTTGTAAGAAGGAAGGAAGGGAGGGAGAGAGTCTGGCTGAGGGAGCCACGGGAACTGAAGGACAGATGGACTGTGGTGGTGTGTGCAGTGTTGCAGGGTCAGTGACAGAAGTGTATGCATGGATGGGGGTGTGAGGGGTGAGCGTGGTGGAGGCACGTTAGCAGGAGACAGGTGGTTTTAGAGCCAGAAGTCTCCAAGTCTTCTTATCTAGAAGACTTGGAGACGAGGCCGAGGAATCCAGCTTGTATTCTGCATGGCATGGGAACTCTCAAGAGCTGGTAGCAAGGGCATGCATTGAGAGCAGCTAGAATTAAGAATGCAAGCGAGGAGACCCTGATGGTAAGCCACATGGTGGCCTTTACCAGAGAGAAGGAGGTGGAGAAGTAGAGAGGACAGAGGGAGCGGTGCGAGTGAAGGGGATACAAAGAGGCAGAATTCACCATTTGATCCTACTAGCAAAAGGACTGCAGAAACAAGCTCACAGACACAGAGAGCAGACTTGTGGTTGCCAAGGGGCTGTGGAGGGGTCAGGGAGGGCTGGACTGTGAATGTGGGGTTAGTGGGTACAAGCGATTACATATAGAATGGATGGACAGCAATGTGCTCCTGCACAGGGAACTATATTCGATGTCCTGGGATAAACCAGAATGGAAGAGAATATGAAAAAGAATGTACGTATATGTGCAACTGAGTCACTTCATTTTGCTATACAGCAGAAATTAACTCAGCGTTGGAAATCAACTATACTTCAATTAAAAACAAAAAACACCTCCCCCCTCCAAAAAAGGACAAAAACAAGATGAATGCTAGAGAACATGATGACTTCTGCATGCAGGGATGGACGTGACAACTGCTTTGACAGTAAATGTCACCATTTTTTCCTTACAGTTTCTTTACAAGCAAAATAATGTTTCTAAATGGCATCTACGTATTTTACTCTGTCTGCACTAGTTAACGCAGGAACCATTTTAATACCTGGAGGCCTTGGGGTCTACTTTTTCTGGGATGTATCTGTGGTTGCTGCTTAAAGTTAGATATGATGACATTTCTGTCCTTGCAGCCTCAGTTTTCTTTTCCACAAGCCATGCTCCTGTTAAGAGGAAGCACAGGTTTGCACGTTAGAAGAAGTGATGGAGGAAACAAAGGGAAGGGCATGGGATTGTCCAGAATCAAAAGTGGGCTGCAAAAGGGCTGTAAGTCTGAAAAAGAAAGCTAGAGGTCCCTTCTCCCCTTCCAAGAAGCCGAGAATTGCATTTTCAAGTGTTTTGAATTATTGCCCAGAATGTGTGTGTGGGTGTGTGGGTGGGTGTGGGTGTGTGGGTGGGTGTGGGTGTGGGTGTGTGGATGTGTGTGTGTGTGTGTGTGTGTGTGTGTGTGTGTGCGTGCTCATGCATGCACCCCTATACAAATAAAACTGCCAAGATTAGACATAGGGCCTGTGCCCTGGACGAGTCAAGGAGGCTCTGTTCGTACAGAGCACAATGGCAGTGCTCTTTCTGGAGTTGTGCAGTGAATGCTTCTGCTACCAAGACTCCAGAACAGAGGACTGTTTTGATGGGTGGCTTGGCTCTTTCAAAATCTCTCTCCCTTCTAGGTCCTTCAAGAACTGCAGGTTGCCATTAGAGACTAATTCACTGGGGTGACCATTCTCTAGTCTGTTAGTATGAATTAGTTCATCCAGTTGATCATGGCTGAAGACTCCATGAGTTGCTGCGGAAGCTTAGGAGATGGGGGCCTGAAAAGTATAAAAGAATCAAGAGAGGAAAGATGGGGGTGGTTTCTGGCAACAAATTGCATGTACAGAGGAATCAAGGACTCTTCTGTTCTGAATAGTGCTGGAGAATTCAGTCGAAGTTAGCTAGTCATGGGCCTTCAACACGGAGCTCGTCTAAGAAATAGGAAGCCATTGACGGTTTTTAAAGAGGAAAATGTATGGAAATAGAGATCAATCAAGTTTTCTCAGCCCCAAACATCAAATGCTGAGGTTATCCCTGGGCTCCCGCCCCCGACAGCTCTAGAAGGGAAGTCTGCTCCTGGTCTCTGACCTTGTATGCAAGCTGACTAATCCATGTCCACTCAATTCAGCCCATATTTGCTGCACACATTTCGTGTATCAGCACAGTTATAGGTTTCAGAAACAGCTGCTAAAAAGTACTCTTCTCTGGCTTCCTCTCTCGCTTTAAATATTTTCCTTCATTTCCTCCCATTTGCAAGGCCTTGTGTGACATTCCATCAGGAAGTAAACTTTCCAAGTACTGTCATGTTAGAGCCTTAGGAGAGAACTGATGTGGCCTAGAGTGTTAACAGGAGTGCTCTGTATGATGAGAAATGTATGTTTTCTTTGCTCTGGCCAGATTTTTCTAGACCAGAAAGCGAAGGTTTTTAAAATATTAGCATGTAGTATATTTAACAAAGTGCTTACTGAAAATCCCACAAAATATGTCTTTGCTGCATATTTTGAAAGCACCGAGGCGCTCACCTTGGTTTGTGTAAGCATTCAGCGGTGCATGTTATACTTTATTTTGGCTGCCGTGATACGTATCAGAAGGTGGCTCTCTTTGGACTCCCGGTGAAGTTGGCAAACCGTCCACAAAGCCGGTCCAAGGATAGGGTGACTTGAGTGAGTTCTGTACGAGAGCCCTCACTGTCTGCTGTGCAAACACATGTGTGCATTCACAGTTCAGCTCATCACGCCTGCTGGCGGTCAACCATCCCCAGCCAAGTTCTCATCATCTGCTGCTTAGATTAGGGCTATAGCTTACCTTCTGACTGTCTCCCTCATTCCAGGCTCTCCACTCCCTTCCAGCTCCATACTGTCTCTGTATTCTTAAATAAAATTAGACCTTGTCTCTTGCATTTTTAAATACCTCCAGATTCTCTGCAGGGTCGGGTGGCAGCAAAAATTTTCATCAAGGGTCAGGCCACCCCTTAGGTGTATCAGAATATGCATAAAGAGCTGGCCAAGAAGGAGAAGAGTGAGGTTTCAAAAGCCATATTTGGCATTTCCAGTGTCTTGGATTCCTTTTGAAAATTTGAATAATACTTTTGGGTTAAATGAGATGTATATTTATCCACATTGAGAAGGAAATGGCAGCCCACTCCATTATTCTCACCTGGGAAATCCCATGGACAGAGGAGCCTGGTGGGCTACAGTCCATGGGGTTAGAGGAGTTGGACATGACTCAGCGCTGAAATGACAACAGATGTTTATTCAAAAGGGGGATACTGATCTCCAGAAAGGAGTCCAGACTTGTTCTGTCATTAAGGAGCTATATGATGTTGTTCGTACTAGCTTTCCAGAACCATCACCCATCTTGCTTTTGCTAGTGTTTGTACTTGACATTGATGGTACTATCAAGAGTGGTCTTTGAGGGACTTTTCTTCTGGTTGTGGAGATAAATGCAGAACTGTGGTTTCTTGGCTGTGTTATCATGGAGACCCCAGGGAGAACAACAGACGGTGTCCATAGGTCTGCTTGGGACGAGGTGTTAAAGCTCTGGAGTTGCATCATGAAGAATTAGTAGTAATCACCTCCTGGACACTGGAGGGAAGACTGAGACTGGTAGAAAGGAAAAATGTGTAGTTCTTTTGAGGCATGTACCTGCTGGGGTTTTGGGTGATTATGCATTGCTCAGAGTGCAGGTTGAGGTGGAAGAAATAAGTTGTGGGGTTTTATGCTGCAATATATAGGGAGCTATAGAATATTTTTGGTGGAGAAAGGATACATAGATGTATTTTTTAAAAAAAGTAAAAATGAAACTACTAGAAACACAGAGCAAGACTTGTAGTTTTAGAGAGACCAGTCAAAATACTACTGTAATACTCCAGGTTTAGAGAGACCAGTCAAAATACTACTATAATACTCCAGGTGAGAGATGGTAATGGCCTGGATTGGGGCAGTGCAGAAAAGACAGAGGCAGATTTAAGACAGATTTTGGAGGAAGGATTGAACTAATGTAGAGACCCCTTGTTATAACCTCTGTTGGAAGAGTTAAAGTGAGTACTGTGATATCTAATTGTGAACCCATATGTGAAAGGTGTGCACTTGGTCAGGGGAATGCAGAATGTAGTCAAAGGAGCTCTTAGCAGAAGATGGGGGTTCTGCTTGGAATATGTGGAGTGTGAACACGTTGGGGGACATTCGCGTTGAAATGTACAACACAGAATCTGGAGTCTAAAGGGGATACCTTGGCAGGAGATACCCATTCATGAGTGATGATGGAAGCGAAATGTGAAAATGTTAGCTGCTCAGTCCTGTCTGACTCTTTCTGACTCCGTGAACTGTATCCCACCAGCCTCCTCTGTCCATGGGATTCTCCAGGCAAGAATACTGGAGTAGGTAGCCATTCCCTTCTGCAGGAATCTTCCCGACCCAGGGATTAAACCTGGGTCTCCCACATTGCAGGCGGATTCTTTACCGTCTGAGCCACCAGTAAAGACAAATGTAGATATTATCCAGAGTGGCATCTGACATGAGGAAAGATGAGGCCGAAGGCAGAACTGCAAAGAATATCTTCATTAAGGTAAATTATTTTTAATAAATAAAATTTAATTTGAGAGATTAACTCTGGTTTTCTACAGAACATGTAAAATATGTTATGAAAAGAATCCGTATCTGAAATGGCTGTGCATAGAATTGTATAAAAGTGGCTGCTGCTGCTGCTGAGTCACTTCAGTCGTGTCCGACTCTGTGTGACCCCATAGACGGCAGCCCACCAGGCTCCCCCGTCCCTGGGATTCTCCAGGCAAGAACACTGGAGTGGGTTGCCATTTCCTTCTCCAATGCATGAAAGAGAAAAGTGAAAGTGAAGTCGCTCAGTCTGTCCGACTGTTAGCGACCCCATGGACTGCAGCCTACCAGGCTACTCCGTCCATTGGATTTTCCAGGCAAGAGTACTGGGGTGGGGTGCCATTGCCTTCCCCGATAAAAGTGGCTAGGGCATTTGATATTAAGTTAAGGGCAATACATCTGAAACACAAAAAACAGGGACTTCCCTGGAGGTCCAGTGGTTAACCTCCATGCTTCCACTGCAGGGGCTATGGGTTCAATCCCCGGTCAGGGAACTAAGATCCTGCCTGCCCTGTGGTGCAGCCAAGAAAAAGAAGTGAAACACACAGAAAATAAAGAAATGAAGAACCCATTTTTTATCTCTCAAAGTCTTTTCACCAACAGTAACATGGTAGTAAGTTTGATTTACAATCAAACTCTATGTTCTTGCCATCATCCCTTTTATCTTTTGAAAGCTAGCGTTCTGTTCATTTCTACACCACTAATTATTTGATCAATTCCAACATTCACAGTTTTTCACATTAGAATTGATGCTGTGTTCCAGTTTAATTAGCAGCGATCAGTTTTCTTAGCAGTATATGACTTTGGCCTGTTTGATTCGAAGAACTACGGTAATTGCTTTGTACGTCCCCCTTTCGGCAGCAGCAGAGTGCTCTTTGGAGTCAAGAAGGATGGAGTGAAATGGCCCACTATGCTCCTTCCTGTCTGTGTCCCCCTGACCAGACTTAGCCATCTTCCATGAAGCCGCAGACCCTTTGTGAAAAGCCAGGAACAAGGGCATCAAGGACTCGGGGCAGGCACTCAGAACCTCTTATCCTGGGGTTTTGCAGGTCCTGAGAGAGCTGGGGAAAGCAAGAACCCACGGACCTCATAAAACACAAGCCCTTCTCTTCACAGAGGGCTGCCCCGTGTCGCTCAGGGTTCTGGTTGCAAGCAGCAGGCACTGAATCCAGGGGGATTTATTGGGAGAAAATCTGGTGCTGACATCACTTCTAGTAAGATTTATTGGAAGGAAAGCTGGTGCTCACAGAATCAACAGGAGGCGAAGGAACGGGCTTGGGAAAGGGGCAAGACCAAGGGAACCCAGACTGTAGATCTCTGGAGCAGTCGGCCCGGATGTCAGACTTGGCTGGCTGCATGTCGCCCCTCATTATCCTCGCCGTCCTCTTGGCTTTGCCTCTTGGCCCCAAAGACAAAGGCCCAGTTAGGAGCATTCGGTCTGACTGCCCAGATCCTGCCTGTGTGCTGGCCACCAGGAAATGGAGAGCAGGAAATGTCTCTCTGGGGCTGCAGGATGAGAAAGTAGGGTCCCAGCAAGTCACCAATGCAGCAGTGCTGCCAGGAAAGCCCCACCCCCACCCCCAGACAGAAAAGGGTCTTGGTGTTGTATTACCAACAGTAGCAAACGGCTCCCTACACTTCTGTCCCAAAGCCTCAGGCTTGTGAGGTCATCAGAAAGTTCAAGTGTTGGTCACGCAGTTGTGTCCAACTCTTTGCGACTCCTCTGTCCATGGGATTCTCCAGGCAGGAGTACTGGAGTGGGTAGCCATTCCATTCTGTAGGAATCTTCCCGACCCAGGGATTGAACCCAGGTCTCCTGCATTGCAGGCAGGTTCTTTACCATCTGAACCACCAGGGAAGGCCATCGAGCAGCTCAACAGTCGGACAGCTGTGGCATATTCAGATTGGTGACACTGGCTTCCTTCTTATCCACCAAGTGGAGGAAACTTACCTTTCCGGAGCTCATATACAGGATCAGGCCCTGGACTAAGTGTGTTATGTGCAGTTTCGGTGAACGTGCAAATTACTCGTGTTTAGGCCTCAAGAATATCTTAAGGGAGGAGGACAGTAGTTACCAAACTTTTTTCCAACTACAGAGAAAGAAAGCAACAACTAACTGCAGAGGGCAGAATTTAGGTGCTGAATAAAATAATGTCTAAAAGATGCCATTGTTTGAAATTAGTCTCTTAGACTGACAGGTAATTAACTTCTGCCAGTAGTTTAATATCTCGCCTGTACCTGGTACAGGAGACCGCACATGTGTGGTAATTCCCCCCCAGCCCCCGCCTCCAATCACAGAGGAAATGTAGCCGGGTATGAACTCGTGGCATGACTCATATATCAGTAGTCCATAGCAGTTCTACATAAACCCTTTTCTTTAAAGTTATTTAACTGTTTTGAAAATGGTTTCAACAGAAGTAATTCCAATTGCACCAGAAAGGAAACCAGAATCTTAAAGAAAAATATACTCTCTTTGCTGAGCAAGGCAAACGTATCAGTATGCAGAGAGACAAGCCCATCTCTTGTGTTCTATTTCCTTGACAAATCCACCAAAACACTTACTTTCTGTCTTTAAAAAGCTGATAGGCAAAGAATTCTGTGGCCATTAAAAATTAATGCCTACAACTGGTTTGTAACCACTTTAAAACAGTACTTTTTAAAAAAAATTTTTGTTTCTCTTTTATTCACCGTATCTCATTATGGGACTTTGCACATATTATAAACACAATAAATATTTGTTGGGGTTTTAAAAAACTCATTGAAAACATATTCTCTGGGGAAGTGTTTTCTATTTAAAGACTTAGATAACCTGCTATTTTCCCACCTACTTCAAAAATAAACTAACACACTTCTATCACAAACCTATCCCTTTTTATAGCCAGGCCCTTACAGAATAATATATTTCCAAAAAGCTCTAAATGGCCACTTTCTGTCATGGTGTTTTTTAATTCTTTCAGAAGTTAATGTTTAAAAATCCTTGTGTCTGCGAAAGATAGGAGCGTGATGTTCTTTAAAGCTGTCTAGCACAAAGTCATTTGGTGAAACTGACTTCATTTTAAGAACTAAAAAAAGTGAACATAAAGACTAGTGGTTCTCCAAAATTAAAACAAAAGACTTGCTTTTGCTTTGCTTTTTAAAACCTCTTTAAATAATGTGAAAAAAAAATCCACCCATAAAAGAGCATTGCTTTCAAAAAGAAATAATAATAATAATTTTCTTCGTAATGAAAAAAAAAAACCCCTCGGTGATTCTAATAAAAGCACAATTGTTTTTCTATATTCAGTGGAACTAAGACTAAAGTAATTTAGAACTTGAGCTGTTCTCCCCTTTGGGTCTGTGGAGGGAGGCGGAAGAACCTGTTGGTTATCGGTTTTACTTCCATGAAATCTTCAGTCCTCAGCCCTGGACAGCTTTAAGTTTTTGCTCAGTGTGGCCTTTCTTGAGCACGTTGTTTAAAAATTCGCCTCTCCCTCCCCTGATCAGCACGCCCAGTGTCCCTTCCCAGCGATCTCTCTCTCTATCCTAGTTACTTAACTCAGTGTATGTTTTGTTTATTTATTTGCTTTCAGCTTCTTTCTGCTCATTCATGGAAGCACCATGGCGTGAGCACAGATTTTCTGGGGAGGAGAGGGTCCCTGTCCTGTGCCTGGCATGTGACACACTGTGGGTGCTCACCAAATGTTTGCTGACATACAAGCTTAGGCAACGCTTGTTTGTAGATTTCTCTGTATGGATATTTGCAGCTCTCTCTTTAAAAAGCAATTTCACATTAATAATTTTATCTGTTTATTCTTATGGTAAATTTGTATTTTGAGAAAAGATTATTATTCCAATTCAGCAAATGAGGGAAAGGGCCTCAGAGAGTTCCTATGAATTATGCTAAGTGAGGGGCTAGCAAGTGGTTGACTCCAGTCTTAGACCGATTATGTGCCTTGAAATGCCCCTACCACCCAGGTTGTGAATCTGTCTCAAGGAATACAGCAAGGCCTGTAGTAAGTATTGCTGAATCAGGTCTCAGGAGAGTGTATTCCGCAGAGTAAGTAAGAATACAGTGTGGATGGATAACATGGGTTGGGAAGATCCCCTGGAGGAGGAAATGACAACCCACTCCAGTATTCTTGCCTGGAGAATCCCATGGACAGAGGAGCCTGGCAGGCTACAGTCCATAGGGTCCCAAAGAGTTGGACACAGCTAAGCAAGTTCCACCCTCATAGTCTTGATATACACGCCCTGTGTGCTGTGTGTGGTGACCTCTGGAAATTGAAAGAGCTCTCCATGCGATGTCCACCTCAAGAGCCTCCACACACCCCTGCTTGCACTGCAGCTGAGCAGCATACCTTCTGTGCTTCAGGTGTTTCTCCATGACATTTCTGTTTCATGACAGCTGTGGGTAGGGAGGCAGTGCCCCTAATGGTTAAAGATCAGAGACCCCGTTACACACAGAACCAGGTAGAATGTGAAGCTTGACATGGTTGGAAGATTTGGGGGAAATTACTGTCTCCTCATCTGTTAAATTAGGTTGGTGGTACCAAGTTCTGATATATAAATTAGATGATGCAAGTAAAGCATTCATCACTGCTTTAGGTGTGATTATTGTGCAAATAAATGGGGGAAAAGTGAAAACAGTGTCAGATTTCATATTCTTGGGCTCCAAAATCAATGCAGACGGTGACGACAGCCACAAAATTAAAAATGCTTGCTCCTTGAAAGAAAGGCTGTGATAAACCTAGACAGAGTATTAAAAAGCAGAGACATCACTTTGCTGACAAAGGTCCATATAGTCAAAGCTATGATTTTTCCCGTAGTCATGTATGATGTGAGAGTTGGACCATGAAGAAGGCCAAGTGCTGACGAATGGATGCTTTTGAACTGTGGTGTTGGAGAAGACTTTTGAGAGTCCCTTGGACTGCAAGAAGATCCAACCAGTCCATCCTAAAGGAAATCAATCCTGAATATATTCATTGGAAGAGCTGATGATGAAACTGAAGCTCCAGTACTTTGGCTGCCTGATGCAAAAAGCTGACTCATTGGAAAAGACCCTGATACTGGAGGGCAAGAGGAGAAGGGGACAACAGAGGATGAGATGGTTGGCTAGCCTCACTGACTCAGTGGACATGAGTTTGAACAAACTCAGGGAGATAGTGAAGGACAGGGAAACCCACTGTGCTGCAGTCCATGGGGTCACAGAGTCAGACAGGACTTAGCGATTGAACAACCACAATTGTGTGTCTCCTTATCTCTTTCTCTAGATTATAAAACCATAGAAGTTAAGGCACGTCACTGGCTTTACTAGTTTGCTAGGGCTGCCATAACGATGTCCCATAAACTGAGGAATTTAAACAGTAAAAATGGAAAGTCTCACAGTTCTAGAAGTTAGAATTTCAAGATCAAGGTGCTGGCCAGTTGGTTCTGACGGCTGTCTCTGTGGTTTGCTGGCCGACTTTGACACTTCTTGGCTTGTAGAGGCAGCCCTCTAGTCTTCGCCTTCATCCTCAATGGCGTTCTCCCTGCGTGTGAATCTGTGTTTAAATCTCCCCTCATTTATGAAGACACAGGTCTTGCTGGGTCCGGTGCCCTCACTACTCTCTCACAACCTCATCTTAACTAATATACCTGCAGGGACACTAATTCCAAATAAGACTGACATTCTCAAGTCCTGGAGGTTTGGAAGTCAACATATAAATTTGGTGAGCGGGACACAATTCAACCTGTAACATGGGATTTGGCACCTTCATATCTGTTGTATTTTACTTGTATTTAATAAGTTCCAGGGAATGGCTCCGGGACCCATTGGACTTGATAAAGGTCTCTGGAAGGTTCAGAAATAGAGCTGCTTCCCAGCTTATTGGTCTTTTGAAAACTGCCTTTCCATCCAAGGTTTACCAGAAGAGAAACTTCCTGCTAGCGCCTCCTTGGGCTTTGTGTTTGATCTTTGGCTCAGGAAAATATAGCACATCAAGGTGAATATTTTGCTCAGGACTTTCAAAGCTGGTTTTTAACGGACAGGTAGCGGTAATATCTTTACATATAAAGGTTTAGGTGTGTTATTTATAATTTAACATGTCTAAATATCTCGGTAACTCAGTGTACTTCTCAAAATTTTAAATGAATGTCTTTGTCTCATAGGTATGTGTTAGTAATAATGCATTAGTAATAAATGTGTTAATGTGTTAATAAATGACAGTTTACCCTCAAAGGCATCTAACTTTCTATCTGATATGTATATAGTGTGATTATAAAGTAATGAGATTGGTTCCACAATCTACACACATGCATATAGATTGCTGTATTCTATTGAAAATTTGCATGTTTCCAGTATCTTAATTGTAATACTGTACTTCACACATCCATATTTTTAAAATGGATATTCCCTCCACAAATCACTTGCTTAATACAGCGAAACTTTTGGAGTTAATTTTCAGGCTACATTCGTTGGGCATTTAAACGTGCATTATATAATACATTCTCTAAATGGTTGGAGCTGAAAGTTTGAATTGTTATAAATATCAGGATTTGTTGTGATGGAAATGGGACTCTCTACAGAGCTTTGAATGTATAGAAAGTCTGCAAATATTTGTTGAATGACTGAATATGTGAGTGAGTGAGGGGGTGTGGAGGAAGTGAAGGCATTTCTTTTAAATTCCACTTGAACCAGTGGAATCAGTAACCTATGGTGAATATATACTGAAGAGTGAAGGTAATATGTTTAAAAAACACAGACGTGAGTTTTAATTGTTTATATTGTCTTATTCCTGTAAGTTGGACTTTGTCGTGATACTTTGTCTTCTTCCCTACCCTCTACCCTGTGACTGATGGTTTCGAGCACTCTGCAGTGGAAGGGATCTCCAAGAAAGGCAGTTTTAGGGGGAAGAGACAGAAGGGGTGCACATTTGCATAGGGCAGGAAGGGCACTGGACCATCTGGTGGTGGTGGCTGACTGGTGCCATTTGTTAGCACTCATTAAATTCACATTAATGCACGAGTTGCCCTGAATGTGTAAATGCCATTTCAGGTCAGTTGTTTTCTCCCAGGTCAATGGCAGTGACTTTGGGGGGCCCTATCCTGGTTGTTTCCTTGCCAGTGGCATTTGACCTGGGGTCAGACCTGTATTTAACCCTTTCCTGTAGGTCAAAACCAAATCAACAGGGTGAGGATGAAACTGGAAATGAGTGGTCTGTACAGCAGGTGTCCCCTGCGGAGAATGTGCCGCAGGTGGAAACAGTTTAAGATCTGTTCCTGGCCCATCTCCGAAGACGCTTCAGAGGTCAGAGATGCAATTCCAAGACATCCCGTGTGGCGGGGGGGCCTGGGGATAGATGGAGCAGGTGCTGACTTGGAGCGGTTTCTCAGCAGCATGGTGGGGGGACTTTCAAAGAGACCCCTTCTGGAGATAATGTATCCATATATTCATGAGCACATATCTCGGGCATCCATCGTGGACTGATTTACTTAGAAGTTGCCCTGAATGATTAGAACTTTACCCTCTGCCCCTACCTCCCACCAGCAACCAGAGATTTTGATTGGAAGGCAAGAATATAATGCATTTTTCTCTTTCTTTCTTCTAGAGGATGAGGATGATGAGGAAATGGTGGAACCTAAAGGGGACCAGGACTCAGAACAGGAAAATGAAGACAAAAAGCAGGAGGTGAAGGAAGGTACGGTGTGGGAGAGAAATCGAGTCAGTGATTTATTGTTTATGTTTTTGTAACCAACATCAGGAGGTATAGAGGTAAGTAAAAATTAAACATATGCCTCCAGTATGGAAGGTTTTCTGGGATGGTTCAGCACATTACATGTAGCAATATAAACTGAGTTACTTTAGTTTCTGACTGACAGAAACAAATAAAATACAAGTCATCCACAATTCCAGCAACAAGTCCAGTTCCTTTAAAACTCCTGTAAAAGTATTACTAAATAGTAAAACAAGATACTTGTTATCAATTGACATATTACCTAGTTGACTCCATCCTGTGTTCCCAATGATAACAGGAGAGGAAAGAAGCAGGTACAATTATTTTGTCAGCAAATTCCGAGGTTTATGCATGTGTGCTATAGAGAAACATTAACCCTGATCATCACTATGGTGCGTGCGTGCTAAGTCGCTTCAGTCGTGTCTGACTCTGCGCGACCCTGTGGACTGTAGCCCACCAGGCTCCTCTATCCATGGGACTCTCTAGGCAAGAATACTGGGTGGGCTGCCATGCCCTCCTCCAGGGTATTTCCTGACCCAGGGATCGAACCAGCGTCTCTTCCGTCTCCTGCGTTGGCAGGCAGACTTTTACCACCAGCGCCGCCTGGGAAGCCCAATCATCACTATTGACTATGCTATAAATGTCTTCCCCGTGCTCTGTCCAGATCAGGAGCAACCTCTATTTGCTCCAGGATAACAACGACTAATATTTAGTAAGGGCTTACTAGGTGTTTGGCTGTGTCCTTAACACTCCAAAGATATTATGCACCCTTTGCAACACCCTTTTGAAGCAATATAAACTGGGTTCCTTATTGTCTCTATCTTATAGATAGAGAAATAGGAAAAGAGAGGTTTAAAAACATACCCTGTATACATAATGTATAGGCACCTGGCCTCTGCTTGGAGCTGACGCCAAAGCCTATACACCTCCCCATGGTGCCCTCCTCCCATAATAGTACTGGATTTCAAAACACAAGATAGCAAGAATGTAAAAAAATAGAAAGGCGTAGGCCAGAAATACTGTAGCTGATGTCCTTAAAAATCTAATTTTGTGTGCTTTTGGAGATTTTCAGCCTAAGGAGAAAAAGAGAATTTGAGATTGTCATTCTTCCTGAGAAATGGAGTATCTGTGAGGGTGGACTCTTGCATATTTCCTACTAAGTGTCCCAAGTTTAGAGCAACAAAAGTCTAATTAGAAGCTCAGTTTCTTTTTATATTCATTTATTTTTCATTGATGATTGCTTTACTGTATTGGTTTGCTTTCTGCCATGCATCAATTTTTAAGTTTTCCATTTGCCTGTGACTCTGGCACACGAGGTTGTCCCCAGGGACTTTGTAAGAGTGGGTAAGTACTGGCCATGTGGACTCACCTCACCCTGCCCAGGCATGAGTGAGGCGGCTCTTTACTGCCAAATTCTAGGGTATGGCTGTAGACAGGTAGTAGATTCAGCATCTTTTAAGAGTGGCATTCACAGAAGGCCCAAGTTCCTTTTTCTGAGAGATTGTAAAAGGATCTGATTGAAGCAATTTCATGTTTAAACTCCTGCTAAGAATGTGGAAAGGCTTCCCTGGTGGCTCAGATGGTAAAGAGTCTGCCTGCAGTGTGGGAGCCCTGGATTCGGTCCCTGGGCTGGGAAGATCCCCTGGAGAAGAGAATACCCACTCTAGTTCCTTGCCTGGAGAGTCTCATGGACAAGAAGCTACAGTCCATGGGTCTCAAAGAGTTGCACATGACTGAGAGACCAACACTTTCACTTTCAAGAACATGTGTATATATTTAAGCTGGTGAATAGAATGTCATTAACACAGGTGTAGCAAGAGACAAAATAAGTCCGAGTTTACTAAAATACTATTTTTTTTTTTACCAAAATATCCTTAAGATGTAATGAGTGATAAGAAGCCAGGGTATATTTTGTGTGTCTTGGCACAGATTCCCTCCTGCCCCGCAACCCCAATCTCCAAATTGTCTTCTCTGGCGAAGCACTGTAACCTCCTTAAATTCTGAGCAAAAACGCCCTCCCGTTTTAACTGTTACTCATGCTTCATGGAATTGATTAAAGTCCTGTTCAAAGTCCAAAAGAAGTTTGAAAGTACATTTCCTGTTACTGCCATGCGTGCATCTTAGTCTCTATTAATGGCTTTTCTGCACATTAGCACATGATGGGTTAAAAGCATGTTTATGTTGGCATCAAACTCTTGCTGGCTTTTTCTTTTTTTTAAGCAAGATAGTATTTTGCAAACTTTTAAAAGAATCTCTAGCAGATACGATCATGGCGCCATTCACACAGCTGCGTGGCAGGCAGGCTGTGTCAGGACTTCCATAGGAACCCTGAATTTCAGGGATTTATTACTTAGCCATAAACATTTGCTCTGGGCTGAAACTTGACATACACGGTTTTAAACCAGGGAACACATTTTTGAGAAATCTGGCCTTTTTTAGAATTAAAAAAAAAGTGCTGAGGGGAAGATGGGGGGAAAAAAATCCGTGCTCACTAGCTTTTGACATTTTTGCCCATGTGACATCAAAATGCATTAAACAGTAAAGAAATGTGGGTTCAATTTATTACTTTCCACTTTTTTTTTTTTCACAAAAAAGTTGGGAAAAGCAGCAAGTACCTTTTAGCTTTTAATCAAATTTTAGGAAACTTCTGTATGTGAGTGTCCTAGTATTTTCATGTTTAGAAATTTAAAACAACAGAATCAGAAACTTAGCCCTTGTAATTGCACATTAACTCATAAACCTCACATTAACTTCAGAGAAGGGCATCATTCTTTATTCAGTTTGGTTTTTCTTACTCTTATTTTTGAACTGATTTCACTGTAAAATTCTCTAGGAACCACCGTGCCTCCTTAATCTGATTTAATATTTAGGTTATGTGGGTTTACTTACTTATTTTTTAACCTTTTGGATATATTTTTGAAAGCTATTTAAAAGATGTAATTTCTACATTGAAATTTAAAGCTACCTCATTGAAAAAAGCATTTCTGAAGTGGAGATTTTGAAAATTACTTTTGACCTAAAATGAGGTTGTATAATATTCAATATAAATGGTGGATTTCACTATGGATTTTACATTTTTACAGAGAACAAAAAACCCAGGAACTCTAGGCATCAAAAGATATAGTATATAGTAAATAGAGTAAATAAAAAAGAAACTGAAAAAATGCACATTCAGGTCAATAAGAAAACTCAAGAAAGCATAATAGGTCCTATCCTAATAGCAAATAGGATAGGACCAATATGAGAAACACATAAAAAAAGTATTGTCATATACAAAACCAAGACAAATTAGTATTTTGGTAATAAAAAGAATAAAAAATAGACCCTAAAATAAAATTCATACTGAAGTTTAATTTTGCAGGCTGTGAATTCATAGAAATTGGGCAGTTTTCTAAACTTCGAATTTTATGGCTCTAGTGCCTTGTTTTCATATTTCTTATTCAAGCTGAATGTAACTGTTCAGGTAAAGTTTGGTACGTTTGAAATTTGTCCTGTTATTTGGATTATATGAAAGTAATATCCACATGTTCTACTTTTCCTGAAGAATCTTTATTTCTTAAGAAAGATCACTTTAAATGCATAAAATATTGTCAGCTCTTGGCAGAAATACTCCATGTTGCAAAAACAAACACCACCACCCGCTATAATAGCACTTTCTGCTTAACTTGTAAGAAAAACCAAACATTACTGTGGTCCTTGTTTTTCTCTGGCATGCCTGTTGCTATTAAATTAACTCCTACCTTTTCGTGCAGTGAAGATGTTGAAAACAGTTCTTTAGGTTCCAGGGATAGGGGAAAACTGAAGAAACGGAAACTTCAGGGAGAATTTGAGGTCTGTCCTAGAGTCAGACTGTTCTGGTTCAAATTGTTTATGCTTATATTTTAAATTTTGTGGACTCCATTAATACACTAATTTTCTTCGCGTGAAATACAATGTCTGGAGAGGTTTTATCTCCTGAATACTGATATTGATTGTGGTTCCTGGATAGTCCATTATGTTTTCATTACATTGTAATCAAACATCAGTTTAAAGATTCTTAAATATGAGAGGTTTGGGGTCTTATCAAACATAACTATGGCTCTATTTAACTCCTGAGTTGAATATTGTTTATGACTTTTAAAAAGTACTCATCTGTTATTTTGTGCTAACAAATCATGTCATTTTATCTCTGTTAGACATCAAAGCTTAATATAAAATGTGTTCTTTGTTTTGGTTCTATAGCAATTTAGTTTCAACTCAAATATTGTATTGTCAAACATAATATGTGGAGAGGCTCCTGCTTCACTTACCTGAACCTGCCTTCTGCAAATACACTTTGATCAGCCGTTTAGGTTTCTCTTAGAGAAGAAGTTGTATGTCTTTAAAGCTGAGATCAAAATGACAATAAACTACAGGGGAAAAAATTACAGAAAATTACACGGGAACTATTTTTTATTCAAAGTAATGGACCTGTGAGGAAAGATACAGGTGGAATAAAAGTAACTCAAAAAGATAAACAGAATAGAATAGATATTTTTAACATATAGGAATAAAGGGGAAAAAATCCCTATTGCTCTGTGTAATTTCAAGCATGTTTCAAGTCATTCATCAGCAGTGACTGAAGTCAAACGAAGCTTTTTAAAATAAAACATTCTTCTTGACCTTGTAGTATTCTAGTTAAGTGATGCTTATTTATGTAGCAGTAGTGACCCAAGATTGAAGGCAACAGGAGAAGAGGGCAGCAGAGTATGGGATGGTTGGATGGCATCACCGACTCAATGGACATGAACTTGGGGAGACTCTGGGAGATAGTGACGGACAGGGAGGCTTGGTGTGCTGGAGTCCATGGGGTTGCAAAGAGCTGGACATGACTGAGCAGCTGAACAGCAACAAGTGATTATTGAATGCTCAGCTATTTGCTGAGCTTCCCCAGTGGCTCAGCGGTAAAGAATTCACCTGCAGTGCAGGAGACGCAGGTTCAATCCCTGGGTCAGGAAGATCCTCTGGAGGAGGGAATGGCAACCCACTCCAGTATTCTTGCCTGGAGAATCCCTTGAACAGAGGAGCCTGGTGGGCTACAGTCCATAGGGTCGCAAAGAGTCGGACACGACTGAAGCAACTTCGAATGCATGCAACTATTTGCTGGTGTCTTTATTTTTAACTCTTAAAGTAGACTTAAAGTTTGGGTATCATGCTGCTTAGAGAGCTTTTATTGATTAAAGAATCCAAGTAAGCAAATGGTATAGTAGCTCTCGGATTCCAGGTCGATTTTATAGAGTTCTGGTTATTAATGGTTTACACACAGCCTACCTCACTATTTCTCAAACCAGTGTAGCGTTTCTCAAGAGCAGATGTTGATGGAGGTTCTTATAGAGTCCCAGTATACACAGGCATATTTGGGGCTCTGGAGATTTCAGCAACAAAGAAATCCTTCTGCCTCTTAGAATCGCTGGGGTGAAATGTATTTGGAGATTACCTTCTGCTTAGTGGATGAAGCATGTTTTTGTTATAACATCACCTGGAGAGCATTTTATAAGGTGTGAGCCAACTGCGTCATGATCGTTCAAGTTTCTTGTTCAAATACAGACTTTGGGAGTCTGTCTGGACCCTCTTTCATTTTGATTTGGGGCAGAGGAGGGCAGGCCAGAGTGGGGGAGACCCTCTGAACGTTGCGAGTTTGAGAGCTTCCGTGGCTCTGCAAAGAAACCTCCTGCCCCTTCCTGTCTTTCTCTTGTCCAGTGGGTCACCAGTTCTTATAAACTGTACAAGGAGCTGCTCTCTTTCCGTCCTTACTTTCACTGGTTAAGTTTAAACCCCCCATTGTTTCTTTTCTGAACTATTACCATATCTTCCCAATTGGTCTCCCCATTTTTTTTTCAGGGAATAACTTTTTATGTCGGCGTGTACTTAATTAACCGTGTATGAGTTTCAGGTGTACAGCAAAGGGATTCCTTTATACATATACCTGTATCTATTCTTGTTCAGATTTTTGCCCATTTAGGTTGTTCCATAACATTGAGCATAGCTCCCTGTGCTATACAGTAGGTCCTTGTTCAGGGCAATGGATTCAAGATACCATTAATCAAGTCAAATAACTCTTCCGTAAAACCTTATGCTGCAGGTGGCTGCACCTAAATGATTCCTCTGACCATGTAGCCAGGTGGACATTGGTCCTAGTTATGGGGATGATTGTGGAAGTGTTTGGGAAAGCCTGTGGGTGAGTGATCCCACCCAGGGACCCCCATGGTTTTAATGCACTGCCCTCCTCCTGAAGTTTAAACTTCTTCAGGAGCTTCTGATCCTACTGGAAGAATAAGCAATCAAACACTTACTGAAGTCTCTCTGCGCGGAAGTTGAAATGGAGTTCCTGAAGAGCCACAATGGCTCAGCTGACAGTTTCTGCCCTTAGGGATTTCTCATTCTGGAGGCGTTCCTAATGCTTCCTTTATAGGTTTATGTAAACTTTGCTACTGAAGGAACAGTTTCTGTAACCTCATCCTGACTCCGAGGTGAGCTGACTTTCAGACACTGTGACATATTTCTAGTTATTTAGTCTCTCTTGGCCTCATTTTGTATCTTCAGATTTAGTTTTATATGATTAATCATGCTGGAAAGTAAGGCATAAAAACAATTGTGAGGTCTCTTATAGCATTTACTTGTTTCATGTGTTTGTTTAAAAGCAGAAGATATCTTGGGTAAAGGTGGGTTTGCAAGGACATGCTTTAGTTTTTGAGGGGAATTTATATAACAGTCTATCAACCTTATCAAGCAACTATCTAAGATAAAATGAATTTATCAGTAGAAAGAGGCAAGGTGCTATCTGAATCGTATCTGAATTGTATTTTGAAAGTGAAAATGAAGTCACTCAGTCATGTCTGACTCTTTGCAACCCCATGGACTGTAGCCTACCAGGCTCCTCCCTCCATGGGAAGAGTACTGGAGTGGGTTGCCATTTTCCTTCTCCAGGGGATATTCCCGACCCCCAGGGTTTCCTGCATTCCAGACAGACGCTTTAACCTCTGAGCCACCAGGGAAGCGTATTATAGATAGTTCTTAATTATTTGCTAAGTGCAGCTTAACCATAGCTTTACAACCTAATATACATGGTTTTACAGATTTCTCTACTATGTACCATTTGAGTTTTCCAAGTTCAGTTCAAAAGAAAGTACTCTTCAGAACTGATGGTTAAAACACACAATCTTCTTCATTTGTAATATTTTTTCAACTCTTATGACATCTTTTTGTAAAGTTGGTAATGAAGACATCTGCAAAAAACCTTTGGTGTGAATTTAAGAGTAATTTAGAATTAATGTTAACAATGGCTTATTTTACCGTGTCCTATTTCTCTTTTGCTAAGCTGTGTCTTTCAAGAGTTGGATTCCTCTTGAAATGTTGTAATTATCCTTTTTATTTTTTTTCTTTCCGAACGATCTCTTTTACGTAAAAAAGCTCCTCCAAGGGAGCTGACAGAGGAAGAAAAACAGCAGATCCTTCACTCAGAGGAGTTTCTCATCTTTTTTGATCGGACGATCCGGGTAATTGAAAGAGCCCTGGCAGAAGACTCCGATATCTTCTTTGACTACAGTGGTCGAGAATTAGAGGAAAAAGATGGGTTAGTTTCTTGTGTGCAGTTAAAAAAAAATACTGTGATAAGTTATCTGTTGCTTCTAAACGCATTTATGTTTTGAGTAGGCAAGTTGCAAGCCTGACAAATCAGAAGAGACTGAAATTCCAGAGCTGATCTTGCTGAACAGCTCTGACTAAGGGCTTTGGTTATGATTTCTGGCTTAGAGTTTCCCTGTAATTATCATGTGCTTCGGTGAAATGCTTTTGAACTTGATATCTGGGGGACAGACCAGGTGATAGAGACTGGTAGAGTCATGTACATTGTCCTCTGGGAAAACATCCTTATAAGCAGTAAGAGGAGATTTACGTTATATCCAGGAGATCTAGTTTGGATGTCTAAGCAAACAGGAAGCTGAGGAAAACAAACATGAGATCCAGGAGAAACTTAACTGACGTGCAAGGCTACAAACAGAGACTGGCACCTCTTTCCTCTCTTAATACCGTAAGATTATGTATATGTGCCTTTTAAGAAACGCATGTGCAGGCGTATATTTACAGATTAAAAAAAAATCTGTCTATAAAATATGGATCCAAACAACTTGCCCTGTGACTTCAACATGTGTATTGTCAACCATCTTCACGTGGATAATAGGAGGCACTTTATGAGCTTTGTAAAGAGACAGAACTGATGTTTAGCCACCAATTTCTCTTGGCCAGGAACAATATGAAAAGATGAGATCACCTGTCATTTTCATCAGACCTGACATTTTACTACTTCTGAAATTCAAATACATTGTCAAAGGCCAACCTATCGTCACTGAAGATGCTCAAGGCCACGTAAACAGGTTCGGAAGGGAGTTCTGAAAATGTTCTTAACTGTTGATAGTATTGATAGACTATATCAAAGAGACAGTAGTTTGAATATACATGTTATATTTGTTTAATTTTTGAAAGCCATTACTCTCTGGCTCACTTAATATTCTGAGTCCTGTTCCCCTCTGGGTGCCTGGCACAGTATTATCTTGGGTGTATGTACCTCTTGGGGCTTCCCAGGTGGCACTGGTGGTGAAGAACCCGCCTGCAAATGCAGGAGATGCAAAAGACGTGGGTTTGAGCCCTGGGTCGGGAAGATCCCCTAGAAGAGGAAATGGCAGCCTACTCCAGTATTCTTGCCTGGGAAATCCCATCGACAGAGGAGCCTGGCAGGCCACAGCAGTGGATCGCAAAGAGTCAGACACGACTGAGTGACTGACACTATCCTTACTTGTCTGAGTTTGCAGTGGTGGAGCTGAGGAAGAGTTAGCTAGGGGAGAAAAAGTCATAATGAGTTAGCTCTGTGGAACCCAAATACCTAGCCAGAGATCAAGTCAACCAGCTGGACAAGTGGTGCAGGGTACAAGGCAATAGAACAGAAGAAAGAACAGAAAATAAGGTGAGTGGGGAGGAATTCCTGAACTGAGGCCCGAGGAGTATAACCCAACTTAAACACGCAGTCTTGTGGAGCAAATGTACGATCAGTGCAGAGTTCTTCAGAGGATGGTCTGTGGCCAGTTGATTATCAGCAAAAAAAAAAACAAAAAACAAAACACTGGCCAAAGTGTAATCCTCCCCTACCTAGATGCTATTTTGGCCTATGTTAAGTATCTATAATATTTGGTGAATCCCTCACCCCGCCCGCCCCCCAGCAGGCCTGTCTCGCTGTGCAACTTTTCACTTGCTATTGCACGAGGAGGCAGCCCGCTGCAGTAAACCAGAAATTATAGGTAAAGTGAAACGTGTGTACACTTCCGGTCTAAGGCCAGATAAATCGACACTAATGTCAAAGAATCTCCCAGTGTGCTGTGCTTCCTTGAAAGCTGGGAGGTTTCTTGTAAACTCTGCTCCAAGGCAGAACTTTTTAGGGGGAGGAGAATTCTTTAGAACTGGTCAGGATGGGAACCTGAAACAAATTTGACGTTTCACACCAGGCTTGGAACAACATTTGGAAACCTCGTCTGGGCCAGGTAAGAGAGAGCTTTGCATGAAGGAGACTGCCTTTAGTGGTCATTTATGATCAGCATTTGCTCTCTCAATTGATGCTTTAGTTTCAGAGTATGGTGTGCCATGCTCTTGCCATTTTGTTCTTTCAATATGAGCAGTAGCAATGGAATCCCCTTTTGAAGCATCGTATTTGTCTTTGATCTTTAAACCCTCCTAGGGACGTCCAGGCTGGAGCCAACCTTTCTTTCAATCGTCAGTTCTACGACGAGCATTGGTCCAAGCACCGAGTCGTCACTTGCATGGACTGGTCCCTCCAGGTAAGAACTGTTGTTGGGTCGGGACAAACTGGACTTGTGTTCTCACGGCATTTGTATTACAAGAAATGAGAGAGAATTGCCTCGCTACTTTGGATGTGTTCACTGACCCACAGTTTTCTTGTATGCTTATGGTTTTCTTTCTCATTTTGCTGAAGTTTCAGTTTAAATTTGCACTCTGTTATTCATATCCATTGAGTACTTACTCTGTGCCGGGTACCAGCCCAGGAGCCAGGCCATTCTTTCCATGAAACCACTCTCACTAAGGCCTCCAGTGATTTCCTACTTGTCAAATCCTGTGGATATGTTTAAGCCTTCATCTACCCTGACCTCTCTTTGTCGCTGAGCTTTGCTGACTCCTCTCAAACCTCTAAAAATGTTCTCCTTCCACTGAGTTCTACAACTCAACTGGCTCTAGTTCTCGAACTCTCCTAAGACTTATTTTTCCTTCTTCTACCCCTGTGATCCTCCTGGTCATGCTCTCAGTCCCTCTTCTTCTGGACGCGCACTCTATGGGAAGAGATCTCTTCCACTGCTGCTGACTCAACCATCACATGGGCAGCCTTTTTCTATCCCCACCCAAAATCCCTCCTGAATTCCACTGTATACCCCAGAGAGACAGATCCATTCAGGTGTCCCATAGAATGGCAGACTCATCAGTTCAGTTCAGTTCAGTCACTCAGTTGTGTCCAACTCTTTGCGACCCCATGAATCGCAGCAAGCCAGGCCTCCCTGTTCATCACCATCCCCCGGAGTTCACTCAGACTCACGTCCATCGAGTCAGTGATGCCATCCAGCCATCTCATCCTCTGTCGTCCCCTTCTCCTCCTGCCCCCAATCCCTCCCAGCATCAGAGTCTTTTCCAGTGGGTCAACTCTTCGCATGAGGTGGCCAAAGTACTGGAGTTTCAGCTTTAGCATCATTCCTTCCAAAGAAATCCCAGGGTTGATCTCCTTCAGAATGGACTGGTTGGACCTCCTTGCAGTCCAAGGGACTCTCAGGAGTCTTCTCCAACACCACAGTTCAAAAGCATCAATTCTTCGGCACTCAGCCTTCTTCACAGTCCAACTCTCACATCCATACATGACCACTGGAAAAACCATAGCCTTGACTAGACAGACCTTAGTCAGCAAAGTAATGTCTCTGCTTTTGAATATACTATCCAGGTTGGTCATAACTTTCCTTCCAAGGAGTAAGCATCTTTTAATTTCATGGCTACAGTCACCATCTGCAGTGATTTTGGAACCCCCAAAAAATAAAGTCTGACACTGTTTCCACTGTTTCCCCATCTATTTCCCATGAAGTGATGGGACCGGATGCCATGATCTTCGTTTTCTGAATGTTGAGCTTTAAGCCAACTTTTTCGCTCTCCTCTTTCACTTTCATCAAGAGGCTTTTTAGCTCCTCTTCACTTTCTGCCATAAGGGTGGTGTCATCTGCATATCTGAGGTTATTGATATTTCTCCCGGCAATCTGCAAACTCGTCACTAACTCATTATTTCCACACATCTAAGGTCCTTTTTTTTGCCTACTCTATAAACCCTGAGTATTCATTGGAAGGACTGATGCTGAAGCTGAAGCTCTAATACTTTGGCCACCTGATGCAAAGACCCGACTCATTGGAAAAGACCCTGGTGCTGGGAAAGATTGAGGGCAGGAGGGGAAGGGGCGACAGAGGACAAGATGGTTGGATGGCATCACCAACTCAACGGACATGAGTTTAGGAGGTAGTGTAGGACAGGGAGGCCTGGCATGCTGAAGTTCATGGGGTCACAAAGCATCAGACATAACTTAGCAACTGAACAAAAACAACAATTCTGTGTTAAAGCCATCAGGATATACTCAAAGGCCTAAAAAAACCTTTCATCATTAACATTAAAGACTTCCTCTCCTTTATCTCCCAGACTTACTCTGTCACCAGGACTGTCCATTTCTCTACTCCTATATTCATTATCTTACACCTGTCGTATTGCTAATCTTCTCATGGTCTTTCTACACCAAAACTTGTCCACCTGTCGTTTTCTATCTAGACATCTAGCCAAATAGTCTTTCTAAAATACGGATCTGATCACTTTACTACCTGGATTAAAACTCCCTGTTGCCTGTAAAAGAAAAAAAAAAAAAAAGCAAACTTAACTCCCTAGTGTAGCATTCCTAGTGAAAGCACTCAACTCCCTAGGGTAATGTTCCTAGGGAAAGCAGGCAGATTTACCAAAAGCCAGTTTGCTGGATGGCCAGCTCACTTAGTGTGTCATTTATCCAGTGGTGAGAAATTAAATAATGCACATCGAGGCACACAGCTGAACTGTGGTGAGGGCAGGATATGAACTCAGGTGATCTAACTCATGAGCCTGTGTTCTGGGTGATCATGCCATGTTCCCTCCTGTAATGACAATGCTGTAACACCAGTGAGGGAGCTAGGAATGATAAATACTGGGCACTTATACACAGCACATTTTCTTTCTTTTTATCTGTGCTTTTATTGGGAATAGTAATCATGGCTAGATTCTTTCTCTTTTTTTCCATTTTGGCTTCACTGGGTCTTCACTGTGGTGCCCGGGCTTCTCTTGTTGCAGAGCGTGGGTGCAGGCTCAGTAGTTGAGGCACACAGGCATCTTGAGTTACAACACGTGGGCTTAGTTGCTCCCAGGCACATGGGGTCTTAGTGCTCCAACCAGGGATTGAACCCACATCCCCTATATCGAAAGGCAGATTCTCAACCACTGAATCACCAGGAAAGTCCCCATGGCTAGCTTTTAATTTGTGCTTCTTATATGCTAAGCACCCTGCCAGCTACTCTGAAGGCATTATTTTATTTCATTTCACCCTCATAACATCAAGCTTCCTGGGTGGTTCTAGTGGTAAAGAACCCGCCTGCCAATGCAGGAGACTTAAGAGGCTGGGGTTCCATCCCTGCGTCGGGAAGATGCCCTGGAGGAGGAGATGGCAACCCACTCCAGTAGTCTTGCCTGAGGAATCCCAGGGACAGATAAGCGTGGCGGGCTGAAAAGTCAGACAAGAGGTTCTAAGTGCTGAATGACGTAGGGCTGATAGCGAGTGCTTTCAGGGTTCAGTGGAGATCGGAGTCTGTGCCTCTGGTTGGACAGTGTGTCTTAGAAGACTGGGATTAGAGAAAGGGAGGGGAGAAGAGAGTGTTCCCGGCAGAGCAGTGAAGCGGATGATGTGAAGAGCCCCATGTAATCGTGCTGGGGAACAGAACACTGAAGAGGAATGTAATCCCCCGCAACCAGACTGTCAACAGCCACAAAGTGGGCGAGTGTTCCCTCCTCTTGAATCTCCTCTTACATCTGAACAAGAGAGCATGCAGGGCACAGTTGTGCAGAGGCTGATGCAGGCAGGGGTGTACCCAGCCACTTGCTGCCAGCCGGCGCATGGGTGGTCTGTAAGCATGCTCGGTCGTGTGTGCAGAAATCAGATCCATGGTGGAGGAAACACTTAGTGAGTCTCGTTTACTTGTTCACAGTCTGGAGATTACACAGGAGCCTTATCTGACACATTCCTGAAGGGCAGCTTTTACTGAGTCCCTGGGTCTGCTGATAACGCTCCTGGAGGAGGTGGCGGGACCCTCGCAGGTAGGGCTGGTCCCCACCTGGCCTGGGCATGGGGTGGTCATCTACCTGTCGCACACGGGTGGACATCTTCCTATTGCCCACAGGGAGATGCGTCTCCACACAGGATCTTGTGTGTTGTTCTTGTTGCTGAAAGTAAAACTGGAAAGGGCGGAAGTTCCACCATAGAGACTCTACATCGGTTTTCCCCCATTTTTGTGTAATCTGTCATCTGCAGTGTGGGAAAGTGAAGTGAAGTTGCTCAGTCGTGTCCGAATCTTTGCGACCCCATGGACTGTAGCCTCCCAGGCTCCTCCCTCCATGGGATTCCCGAGGCAAGAGTACTGGAGTGGGGTGCCATTTTCCTTCTCCACGGGATCTTCCTGACTCAGGGATCGAACCCGGGTCTTCCGCATTCCAGGTGGATGCTTTAACCTCTAAGTCACCAGGGAAGGAAGGGGTTTGCAATTCTGAAGACTGTATTTTGTATGAAGCATAAGAAAAGGGAATGACAATCCTTAGTTCCAGAGTGGCATTGACATATATACACTCCCATTTATGCAATAGGCAGCTAGCGGGAAGCTGCTGTATGAGANTGCTTTAACCTCTAAGTCACCAGGGAAGGAAGGGGTTTGCAATTCTGAAGACTGTATTTTGTATGAAGCATAAGAAAAGGGAATGACAATCCTTAGTTCCAGAGTGGCATTGACATATATACACTCCCATTTATGCAATAGGCAGCTAGCGGGAAGCTGCTGTATGAGACAGGGAGCTCAGCTCCAGGCTCTGCGAGGAGAAAGGGGTGGGTTGGGGTTGGAAGGGAGGATCTAGAAGAAAGGGCTAAATGTACACATATGACTGATTCATGTTCTTGTACGGCAGAAACCAACACAACATTGGAAAGCAATTATCCTCCAATTAAAAAGAAATTTTTAAAAAGGATAACAAAGGAATTTGATGAACACAACACCGAAGAACCCCTAGTTCCTACGTCCTAACAATTTAGTGGTGTTCAAAGGACCAAGTTTACATACTTATGGGATGAAGAGACTTTCTGAGTCAATCTATGTGGAATCCCGTGATGTTCAGAAAGAGGGAAAGGACAGAGGCCTAGGCTTCGAATCCAGCAGAGGCGTGTGTACTTTTGGGTGCAACAGAATGGCAAGGGTGGGGGAGGAAGAAACCAGAAGATTCCTCATAGCTTCGCTTTGAGCTCCTGGATCAAAGGCCTACTTGGTCTTCTTCCTGAACAAGAACACTTTAACTTTGCGATATCTGCAAAATAGCCACCAGTCATTATCTCCTGAAGGACATTTGGGCACTTGGGGAATTACATCAACTTTGCTGTTCATCAAATATTGTTTAACAGAGGGAGTCAGTAATACTGTCCACATTGAACATGACAGATTTGGCAGTTGTGTACAAAACCAGATTTATGATCTTTCTCCCACCCTGTATATTCCTCTCACATGTGATTTGCATCCTCTAACCTTGGAGTCATTCAGGATACAAACACAAGTCATCTTTTTAAGTGAAGTTTAGTTGACTTACAATGTTGTTTTACTTTCTGATGTACAGCAAAGTTATACATATATGTGTGTGTTCTTTTTTCTGTTATTTTTCATTGTGGTTTATCACAGGATATCGAACACAGCTCCCTGTGCTATACAGTAGGACTTTATTGTTTATCCATTCTATACATAATAGCTTACATCTGTTAGCACCAACTTCCCTCTATTCCTCCCCGATTTCCCCTTCAACCACGCTCCCCTTCAGGTAATCTTTGATAGCTCATTTAATTGCCAAACCCAGTCAAATTTATGGGAGCAGAAAGACCCCCACTGTCACCAATTCAAATCTACTTACATGTGGAATCGATACCTGCTGTATGTCATGCCATCTTCTTCTTGCTTGTATCAGGAAATAGCTTCCTATCTGATCTTCCTGCCTCAATTCTCTACACTGTTGAATCATTAAGTACTTTTTCCAGGTTACTACTTGTAATGATTACCTACTTGCTCTCAATGTCACCTTGAGAAAGTCACCTGACTTCTCTTGGCTTAAGTTTCCTCATTCCCAAAATAGTCATCAAACCTCACTCCCGTGCTTATTGTGAGTGTTAAATGAATTAATGTACTTTAAAAGCTTAGACTTTAATAAAGTGTCTAGTATAGTGCAAGTGCTCAATAAATGTGGCATAGTAGTGAAAGTAGTGGTCTAACTAGAAATATTAGCAATTGCAGAGTATGACTGCCAGCATAAAGTCTAAAACCATTAGCCTGTGTTCAGTGACTTCTGTGAGAATGTCTGGAAGCATCTCCAGCCCTTTAATCTTTTTCATCTCTTCGCCTAACTTGCCTCCCAGCCAGGTGCTATAACCTAACTGTTTTCTGAATGCATTCTCCATTGCATTTAGTTAAGAAAAATTTACCCCTGGCTACCTCCAGCAAAGAGGGAAATTTATTCTAACCACTAGGATACTCAGGGGATCCACGGAAAAGACAAAGAACTGAGACTCAGGAGCATAAATCTGGGCAGCTTGAGAGGCTTCAGCAGGAGAATGCTGTCATTACTTGACTCACTCGCAACCCAGGGAGTCTGTGTCTCGTTTCAAAATGTACAGTGACCAAGGTAGAGAATGTGATTGCCCGAGCTGGGATGAGTGATTATCCCTGGGAAGCTTGATGTCTGTGTATTGAGGTAGTTTCCAAGGATTGGGAGAATTATTGTGAACCAGGCCGATACCCAAGAGGAATCTCCTGCATCAGTATCAGTACCCTTGTCTATACTTTGCTATCTCTGCTCTCCTAATCACTTTCCCATGTGACAGGGCCCAGTCAATCTCGTTTCTTCTCAGAAGTCCTTTTCCATATCTCTCCCTGGCATACCACATTCCAACTGAAGCGGCTGTTTTATCCTCTGTGCTTTGATAGAACTCCTTTCCTATCTCCATCATAGCATGTCCTGTTTTTCTATTGTGTTGTAGTTTTTCATACGCATGGCTCACCTCCTTCTGCTAAGTGGTGAGCTCCTAGAAAGCAAAGCATGTTACTGTTGATATTCTTGTCCTGTGTTTTGTTTACTGTTTTCTTATTGTGGTAAAGGTCACATAATATAAAACATACTAGTTTAACCATATTTAACTTACAGTTCAGTGGCGCTAAGTACATTCACATTGTTGTACAGCTCTCACCATCATCCACCTCCTGAATTTTTCACCTTCCTAAACTGAAATTCTGTCTCCATTAAACACTAAGTCCCTATTCCCCCTCCCCACTCCCCACCCCCAGCTCCTGAAATCTACCAATGTGCTTTCTGTCTTGTCCCACATTTTACTTATCACCAGTGCCTTACATAGGTTTCCCTGGTGGAAGAATCTGCCTGCAATGCAGGAGACCCGGGTTCAATCCCTGGATTGGGAAGATCCCCTGGAGGAGGAAATGGCAACCCATTCCAGTATCCTTGCCTGGAGAATCCCATGGACAGAGGAGCCTGGTGGGTCACAGTCCATGAGGTTGCAAAGAGTTGGCTATGACTGAGTGACTAATACACCTTAGTGCCTTACATATGCTTGGGGTCTATTTGAGGCATGCCACAGAGACGTGGTCTTGAAACAAATAGACTTCAGCAGGATCTCACTTTGTCATTTATTAGCAACTTAACTTGGAACAAATTCCTTACCTGGTTTCTTACCTGGGCTGCTGTGTCTGTAGAAATGGGAAAACCCGTTGCTTACTTTAGAGAACTGCAAGAATCAAGTGAGTGAACATGTCACCCAGCCCCTTGTTGGATGCATAATGCACACTTAAAGCATGTTGGTTCCTTCCTCGCTAGTAAATGTCAGATTTTATTTTTTTATGAGAACAAACAGCTTGAAAGCAGATCGGGCAATTTCCCAGTAAAATTCCCCTAGGTTAATTATTAGATAATTCAGCCCTGTGAATAATCACAAACTTCCTAGTAGTTGATATTCTCTTTAAAATAATAATTTTAATATTTAAATAATCATGCAGAGAATGACTACTTTTTTGTTTGGAAAATAAGAAAATATTGATTAGTCATGTTCAAACAAACATACTAGAGGAGACTTTGAAATCATAAACACTTTCCTGACTTAAGAGTTAATCAGTATCTTTAGGCCTTTTGATCCCAGTTATAGACATTACACCAATAGCATTTCACTGGTACTTGAAAAAACCTCTCCCTGTTTTCTAAAGGGGTTTTAAGCCCAATAATTTAAGATTTTTTTTTAAAGTGGGAGCCAGCGATGAGACCCAGATGTGAAGCTGTGCGATATTATTCCAGACACATCTGGCTGCTCATTGGCCACTGTGGTAGTGGTGTTGATGTTTATAGAGTTGCCTTTTCACATGTGACATAGTTAAACTTCAGATGGACAGTCTGGAGACTTCTGTGTTTATCTGGATGTTAGTTTCTTTGAATGGGCTTTGAATCAAAGGCCTTTCTTAATAGGCCTTTGATTCATCTGCTGAGGAGTGTTTTCTAATAAAGAATGATTACTTCCCCTGGTGGCTACATACATGTGTCTCATTGCAGGCTTATACTTCCTCTGCACCAACTGGCAAGTTGTAACTCTCTGCAGCTTTCTTAAGCTGGGGGAGTTCAAAGAATGAATAAAACACATAGAAGACTCAGGCTTAATTATTTTTGATAGGAAAAAAAAGCTGATGTTCAAATTTTTACTGACAAACTTATATTAAATATATACAGTATAGTGAATAAGAAGGGAAAAAAAACTAAACTAGCCCGTGAGCAAAGAGTGGTATGATCTGCTGCTGCTGCTACTGCTGCTAAGTCGCTTCAGTCGTGTCCAACTCTGTGCGACCCTGTGGACTACAGCCTACCAGGCTCCTGCATCCATGGGATATTCCAGGCAAGAGTACTGGAGTGGGGTGCCATATGGCTATAATCCTGATAGTATATTTAATGGGGCTGCCTTATGGAAATCCCAGGTAGGAATGACGTTTTCATAAAATGTACTCTAACTCATAAATACCTGCCATGAGATTCAACCTGTTTATTTCTAATGCTCAACACAGAGTTCATGTATGGTGAGTGGGTATTTCTACTTGCTGTAGAGTCCTCTTAGTTATTTTACTACTTGAGTTTCTTTTACTTGAGCTTTTAATTGTTGGCATTATTTAACAACAAAGGATTAAAGATAGGATCTTGCTGCTGAGCACAGGGTCACTAACATAAAAAAGAGTATTTGTAATTCAGTAGATTTTGGCACAAGTTTATCGTGTTAGGACTTACTAGGCCTGGATTCAAAGGTCAATAAAACCAAGCTCCTACACTCAAAGAGCTTACAATCTAGTCGTGGACATAGACCGGAAAAAGCCATAAGACAATTTGACACGTGCTTTAATAGGGGGACATACGTAATGCGAAGGGGGCTGATGAGAGGCAGGGAGGGGTGGTGAATGATTAGGTATGATTAGGTCTGGAGGACTTGATGCCTACATGGAGTCTTAACGAATAAGTTAATAATGTAACCAACACAGGAGAGGCTTTTCAATGAGAGTGAGTGTCAACTCACGGTACAGAGGCTGTACCTATGAACCTCAGAACTAGCCCAGTGAGTCTGGGTCATAGGTGGGGGTTGGGAGGAAAGAGGGTAGGTTGTAAGAGATTAGGCAGAGAAAGTAGAAGCTAACAGATCGTGTGAGCTCAGTTGCTCAGTCATGTCCAACTCCTTGCAACCCCATGGACTGTAGCCCTCCAGGCTCCTCTGTCCATGGGATTTTTCCAGGCAAGAATACTGGAGTGGGTTGCCATTTCCTCCTCCAAGAACAGATCATGAAGGATCCTAAATGACCTAGATTTTATCTTGAAAGTAATGATGAACCATTAAGCTTTTCTAAGCAGAGAAATGACTTAGCCAGATACATGTTTTGTAAAGTCATATTGACGAAGGATGGAGAGTGGAGTAGGTGAGCGCTGGGCCTGGCAAGCCTAGAAGCAGGAAGTCATTTAAAATACTGTTGTCTTCATCCAGACAAGAAATTCAGTTAGGAGGCTCTGACCTTAAGGATAGAAAGAAACATACATTTGAAAGGTCTTGAGGAAGTACTGAAACAGCATGTAGAGAAGAAAGAGGGAGGAGTAAAAATGAACATGGAGTGTCTGGCCCAGACAGTCAGTACAAAGTCCTAATGGGAGGAATGTTGAAACAGCTTTTCGTAGAAGGTAACAAGCTCACTTTCCTGTGCATTGCATCTGATGTGTCTGTGTACAGCCTTGAGAAATCTCCAGTAGCTGTAAAATCTGCATCTTCGAGAGAGATCAAGCCCAGAGATAAATGTTTGAACATTGTCAGTGTATGAACGCTAATTAAAGCTATTGATGGGATCACCAGGGACGAGTGTGTAAACGGAGACCAACGAGAGGACAGAAAACAGCCCCAGCCCCCCATACGTAATAGAAGGAACTGTAGAGGCTAAAAAGCGTGGCTCAGAAGAGTGGGAGAGAAAGGCGTGATAGAAGCCAGCACAGGAGGGAGGAGGAAGCAGCCCAAACGTCAGATAACCACAGAGGTTCAGCAGTGTGTCTAGTTTGATGGTTACTGGTGACTATGACAAGCACATGTGGAATGTTGTGGGTAGAAACCAGATTGCAGTGGGCTGAGACACAACGTCGGTGCTGTGCTGTGCTTATAATTGCTCAGTCATGTCCAACTCTTTATGATCCCATCAACTGTAGATCAGGCTCCTCTGTCCATGGGATTCTCCAGGTCAAGAATACTGGAGTGGGTTGCCATGCCCTCCTCCAGGGGATCTTCCCAACCCAGGGGTCAAACCCATGTCTCCCGCATTGCAGGTGGATTCTTGACCAGCTGAGACACCAGGAAGCCCTAGTATACTGGAGTGGGTAACNGTCCATGGGATTCTCCAGGTCAAGAATACTGGAGTGGGTTGCCATGCCCTCCTCCAGGGGATCTTCCCAACCCAGGGGTCAAACCCATGTCTCCCGCATTGCAGGTGGATTCTTGACCAGCTGAGACACCAGGAAGCCCTAGTATACTGGAGTGGGTAACCGATCCCTTCTCCAGGGGATCTTCCTGACCTGGGAATCGAACCAGGGTCTCCTGCATTGCAGGCGGATTTTTTTTTTATCAGCTGAGCTACCAGGAAAGCCCTGGTGTTAAGTCTGCCACAGCTTAAAAAGCAAGTACCGTTTCACGTGTGTACGATAGCATGCGTCTGTCGCAATGAGGCTCTTTCCCTTGTGTGGTCATCTTGGCGTAACCCATCCTGTGACTTCTTTCCTTTAGTACCCTGAGCTGATGGTCGCTTCCTACAACAACAACGAAGATGCTCCCCATGAACCAGATGGAGTAGCCTTGGTTTGGAACATGAAGTTTAAGAAAACCACACCAGAGTACGTCTTCCACTGTCAGGTAGGAGTCAGCACTGCAAAAATAACTGACATCTCCCGTGAGGCCAGATATAGCTCGTGCTGCCTTGCATCTGTTTCATGTGGAGAAGCAGCACAGTTTAAAAACGGAATCGTTGACAATTTTGGAAAATTCCCCCACAGTAACCTAATGTTTTGGGAAGGTGGCCACCCTCTCCAGTTAGGAAGCCTGGCTGGGGACTGTGTGTCATTTTCTTTCTATTTAAAACAGGGCCATGAGGACGAGTTTATAAAGGCCTCGCACTTAGGAAGAAATCCGGGCGTACCACTTCCTCTGCTTAGCGGGAACATATGTTCGCCCACCCACGTGGGCATCCGCAGAGCAACAGGATTTAGAGTTCCCTCCTCGCTCTGAAATGCAGTTCAGTGCGATCTCGCCAGTTTTAAGGTGACGGGCACCATCTTACTTCACAGATAGTAGTACTTTGGTAGCCAGTTTAGGGGAAGGTTTATCACCCTCTTGTTTTGAATTGTTGAGAAATATAGACACTGTTTCTGGTCTGCAACTAGTTTGGGATGTTTTACTGCTTGTGTCTGCTGACACATCGGTCACACAACACGGGCTGAAAGTATGTAACAATTGCCCTGTTGCCGTGGCTCTGCTGAAATAATAGACCTTGGTAGTGGCCAGTATACCAACCCCTGTATTAATGCCCCTCTCCTGTGATTAGGCACAGGAAAATGCAAACATTCGAGCTCAAAGTTCCCGCTCCTCAGATATTGCAATTCAGAGGTCCTGAGTGGCAGATTCCTCTGAAAACAAATACATCCGTTGGAGACTGAGTAAACCTGTTGGTATTTGAAAGCTTAGTGCCATTTTATATCTAAGAGCTGAGTATCGTTTTGAACTAAAACATGTTTAGACTTTAGAACATTATCAGATATAATTTGAGGAACAAGGACTGCTGGAATAAAGGTCCTAGCTTAAAACCGATTGAGTAACCTCTAACTCTGACCATGTTTTTCTAATTTGCTATCATAAAAACAACAAGAAGTCCTGGTCTGCATAGTAAATAACCTTTATTTTTTGAACCTTTGAAATGAGAACAGTTTTTTCTCTCTTTCTTTCTTTTTAAGATTATCAAATTTGTCAGCCTGATATGCTCTTTCTGTAAACATAAAAGCACAAAATCCTAATTTTATTCAGTTTAAAGAGTTTTGCTGAATTACCGAGCAAATACTAAAAGGATTATGGGATAAACAGAAGCACATTAAAAAAAAAAAAAAAAACAGCGCCATTTGGAGTATTTTGAATAGTGTATAAATCATATACTGAATTTTTTTAACTTTAAGAAGTGACACACTATATTGTTTTGGTCAGTGTACAAAATGTTTATCATCATCAAAAAAATGTTTATTATATTAACTAGCAGTGGGTTCCCTGTGACAATAACAATTTGAGAATGTGCTTAACATTCACAACATTGCATAGTAACAGGTCAGTAGGGACTAATAAGTTGAGTGAAGACACAAGTTGGGAATTAACTGGAATTTTCAAATTGTGTTTTCTGACACAATGGTTAATACCAGCATTGACTGAGAAGAACATCCTTTCTTTTTGTCTCCTGCTATCTTTGGGATCATTTATGAACAGCTTCACCAGAATTCCTTTAACCTTATTTTTCTTGCTTTTTAAATGCTCCAATGTATGTGTTCTAGAAGATATGCTCTTGATTTTTTTCAAGTCAGAAGTGCTCTTAATATCCTACCAAAAGATGCTAAGATCTCTCTGTATTCCCCCAAATTCCTACTATCTTCACTTCATCTGGGGACCAGAAGCTGGCAGGGGGATTTCTTGCTTTTGCTCCCTTTTTGAGAAATTTCCTACCCAACTCCCTGCCCCTTCTTACCATGCCCCCCCGAACCACACACGCTCATTCCCTCTGGCTCCCTCGTTGCTGGGGTCTGCTTCTGAGGTGGTCAGAAGAGCGAGAGTTTTTCCAGGAGGGGATTCACCCGTGTTGAACGTGGCGCAGCGTGCACTGGATAGTACATTTCTGTTGGGATAGTGACCCATCTTGCCACAGTTGATCTCAGTGAAGTCTGAAGCACCACCAAGTAAGTAACAAGGGTTGCAGAAGGGCTGTGATCCTGAGTGTGGCTGAGCTGTTGGGAGACCAACGCAGGGTTCACCTGGACAGCCAGGGAAGGTGCAAATGGCTTGGCGGGTGGAGGGAAGAAGTAACAGGACAGTTTAGTTGCCGTGATGTAGCCATGGTAGTTCAGGGGGAATTTGGAGTGGACTAAACGAGGCCACAGGACTAAAACTAGTGACGTGTAGAAGTGTTAGCCGCTCAGTTGTGTCTGATGCTTTGCAACCCCAGGGACTGTAGCCCATTGGGCTCCTCTGTCCATAATTCTCCAGGCTGGAATATTGGAGTGGGTAGCCATCCCCTTCTCCATAGGATCTTCCCAACCCAGGGATGAAACATGAGAGAAACCAAAGCCTCCACTCACTGACCTCTCACTGTCTTTGTTACGCCCCTTCTAATCATTAGTAGAGCTTATTTATTACAGCCGGTCCTCTCTAGACACACCCTCACTGAAATTGGGTAGGTTGAACTTGTTTCCACATTCTCCTGTGATGTTCGAATAATGTCAAAATCAGTTTGCTTAATAAGAAAGGGGGCTGAGGCTAGGGAGGAGCTGTGAGTGCCTTATGATTGTACTTTTATCAGTTTGGACTAATTGCGTTAGCTGGCCATTTCTTGCCGATCTCTGGCGATTCTCCATGTTTTTGGCAAGTGTGTATAGTTGCAAACAAATCCTATGACTCAGAAAAACATCATTTGGGGCACTAGAAAACAAATGCACACGATGCAGACAGCAGTTCAGTGTTCCTTTGCGAAGACTGACAGGCTTTTATCCTAATGGTAAAAAGATTGCAGGAGGAAGGCTCCTTTCTCTCTGAAAATAGCAAGGCCAAATGCCCTCTCCTTTCGTGGGCAGTATTCTGTCTTTACTAAACTGAATTTTTAGTATGGGCTCTGGTTCTGCGTTTTCTATTTTCATTTCAACAAGAGCCACCCATACTTGGAAAACATCAGGGGACTCTGCGTAGAAGTCAGTCACTGGTGCCCGCCACACCGTCTGGCAGCGCTCCTGCCGTCTTCTGTAGTGGCTTCCCCACACTGTCATTAGATTATGCATCTGACCACCCTGCGTTGCTTACCCTGGTGTGGTCTTTCTCTTTTAAAACAGAGCGAGTGGAATCAGAAATACATATCTTAGAATTAGCTGCATTGAGGAGGGCGGAAAAGCTATATTTAGAGGCTTGGCTTTGTCAGAGGTTTTTATTTTTACTTTTATTTTTTATTTTTTCCCGATTTGGTTTCTTTGTCCTTGGCATTCTCTTCTTATTATCTGACAATGACCTGAAACTGACATAGACCCAAATCGCTCCTGATTTGGGGGTTGGAGGGGGGGAAGCAGAATGGGAAGTGGGGTTTATACCAACGAACCTCATTTGTACCTGTGTTTAAAATCCTCAGCTGACTTTTTCCGCATCTTCTTTTCTCACTAAGGTTCTATGAAGATTACAGGTGAGATTGCAGTGGCAGCTTTAGCCGTGCAGCGTCTGGTTCTGCATGAGGTTCTCCCAGGCTGCAGACCTCCCTGGGAGAAGTGAAGGGATTGTGGGCTGCTGGTGGGGGGAGTGGACACAGTGGACAGGCAGCTCTGTTCCTGGCTGACCACACTGTCGAGCAACCACGGGGCAGTTGGTGAGGCATTGTTGTCACATTATAGAAAGGAGACTTCCTCCAACTCTGGTGGAGCTGTGAGGTTTATTGCAATAAACTTGATTTCTTCTCCCATCAACTTTCATCCCTTCCCTAGCCCAGACTGTGACATGTAATCTAAATAACAAAACAGCTTATAGACACAAAGATATACATTAATTTAAAAGAATTTCCCAAGGTATTTTATGACCAGAAAAGTGTTAGAATTTGACTTAAGGATTCTTTTTTAATTCAGTTCAGTTCAGTTCAGTCGCTCAGTCGTGTCCGACTCTTTGCGACCCCATGAATCGCAGCACGCCAGGCCTCCTTGTCCATCACCATCTCTCGAAGTTCACTCAGACTCACGTCCATCGAGTCCGTGATGCCATCCAGCCATCTCATCCTCGGTCGTCCCCTTCTCCTCCTGCCCCCAATCCCTCCCAGCATCAGAGTCTTTTCCAGTAAGTCAACTCTTCGCATGAGGTGGCCAAAGTACTGGAGTTTCAGCTTTAGCATCATTCCTTCCAAAGAAACCCCAGGGTTGATCTCCTTCAGAATGGACTGGTTGGAT